>CAJQZP010000585.1:3565000-4057500 GCA_907164705.1 Parnassius apollo
TTCGCAGCAAGTACAGCCTCATTAGCGATGATCATCCTATGGGACGTCATGGTAGTGGGGACTTTTCTCCAGGGCGTTAAGTATGGTCTGAGTCTACCTGAGTACGCCAAAGGTATACTTGAGGACAGGCATGACTTAGCCGTTATATGCGTGTTCCTTATTCACACCCGACAAAAGGCTGTTAAGCACTTTGGCCAAGCGTGCATAAAACGTGTCGCAAACTGACTGTTTCATACCAGCCTCATCGATACCGATATTCTGTGATATACCCAGGTATCGGTATGTTTCAGCTTCGGAAAGGGTCCTTAAGTTGACGGGCATAGATAAGTCTATGCCCTCAGAGTTAGCAACCCTTCCCCTCTCAACATGGAGGACCGCACACTTATCCGTCCCCAGCTCCATTCTAATAGAATTGCTAAATTCACAAGTGATGTTTAGCAATTCCATAAGATGTGAGCGACTGGAGACGAATAATTTGAGGTCATCCATATATAGAAAAGGTGGGTCACTTTTGTACCTCCTTTCCGAAGCTGAAATCCCCCTCCCGGACCCCTCCAGTAAAGTACTGAGAGGGTTCAAGGAGAGGCAGAACCAGATTGGACTCAGACAGTGGCCCTGGAATATACCCCTTCTTATCCTTTGCGGCTTTCCGCAGCCGTCATCCGCTCGCCTAGATGACAGAGGATCGTACTCCACTGCTCCATACAATGCTCGAAGAAGTCTCGAACTGTACAGTCAATCTTGTACAGCTCGAGGACCCTCTTTAGCCACGTATGGGGCACCGAGTCAAACGCCTTTCTTTGCGTGCGTGTAAATGGCCCTAGCCTTTGCGATACGTTCTTCAATTCTTATTCTCCAGGCTGGGATAACACTACTTTGTCTATTAGCGCGTCCAGCCGTGGAAAGTTTGGCGCCTATAATACGGCAGACTGCAAGTGCGGCGCCAAAAAAATTGAGTCCGTCTCGCAAAGGTCCCGGCTGGCTTCCAAATAGGTCACCAGCATTGGGTTCAGAGCCCTCACGACAGCCCGATTCCGCTTGCTTAGGGCTATGCGGGGAAGTTGCGGTCGATTTTCGAGAGGCGTACTGCGCGTTTCCACAATCGCCTCTTCCAGTGTACTCCTCATTTGCTGTAGTTCCAGTTCCTGGGCGATTGTTCCATCATCGTTTGAATCAACCACAACTGGGGTATTCATGGCGGCATCCACGTTTGCCGTTTGCTCTGCAAGTTGTGGCGCCGCATCCTCAGCCGTAGCATTTTCACCCGATGAAGGAACAGCCTCACGTCGTAGCCGTTCGAGTTCGGCGACATCAAATATATTTGAGCGCAAGATATACCGAACTCGGTCTGCCAGGTTTTGCTCTGTGACGGTTATAAATGGCTCCAGCTCAGCAAAAAGACGATGCATCCTAGCCCGATATGCCAAACCTCCAACTTCTCCCCCTTTCGCCCTAAAATACGCCCGAAGTGCGTTGGTATTCATTTTGATTGTTCATCGCATGCGGTGTACTCCAGCAGTAGCGGGGCCGATTGCTGGGCCCGCGAAGACCCTGCCCCAAGCCAGCTGGTGGGGATGATGGATGCGATGGGCTGATGGGTGATCGTGCAGCACCTCTCGCTCGGCTGGCGGTTCGCATGCTGTCGCGTCCAGCGCCAGCTCCAGACGCGCCCTGGCGACCTCCAGGCAGCGGCCCTTTGCGCGTTCTTCCGTATTCCATCATCCATATAAGTGGGCGCCATTTAACGGTAGACGACCAGACCCAGCCCCGTTTCATGGTGGGGCCATGTGCACAAGCGGGCCTTTGCACCTTCAATTTTTGCCGAGGCACGGCACTTACACCTCTTGGCAAGGTGCTGACTGACTGCGCTGATGTAGCGGTTTTGTCACATAACTGTTACGTCAGCGGGCGATTGGGTCGTCACTTCCCTACGCCTTCTTAAAGACTAGGCTGGATAAATATATAAAAGGAAAAAATAAATATACTTAAATATATATTTAATATACTAACATAAATAAATAAATAATACATAAATAAATAAAAGCCCAACCAATAAATAAAAGTCCAACCAATAAATAAAAGCCCATCCATTATTATATTATATATTTCACTGCGCCGGCCATCTGAAATCATTAACGCGCGAGCGGTAGTCTGGGTTGAACCTGTGTCACTTCATTCCGCGCGCTCCGTCTCGTTTCAATATTACTGTAGTGTGCGTGGATTGTCGTTATAGGCGCTACTCTTTTGGCCTGAGTTCCAAAATAGAACTCAGCTACGATCACAATTTTTGATCGTTGGAAGTATTTACTTTCGTATAGTATATTTCAATTAGTATAAAGTTCGCACATTATTATTATACCAGATTGTTAACTCATTACAGTTATATTGATTATGTAGCTGAGCTTTTTTACCAGTCCGAATGGGGAAAAATAAACACAGGTATCATTGTGTCACTAAACGTAAAAAAAGGAATATCCTATCTCTGGAGCAAAATAATGGAGAATAAAAATGTTTGCATGCTTGTCATATGGACTAGCCTAGACTATGCAGCAAAGGTACTAAAAATCTCATAGAGAACTATAATACATACATAATAGAACGGGGAAGTGGGCGGAGCCCGTGTAGCTAACTAGTAGTGTAGTAACTAAGATGTCACTAACATGCCAATCCAAACCTATAAATGTCAATACAATCAATCGTTTCCATTATTCGTGTCAAGCGTCGCTGTATGCAAATTATTAAAAAAATGGCAAACTGTGCAATAATTACGTGCCGAAAAAACATTGTTAAATCGAATTTAAATAAAGGAGACATATCCTACAACCAGTAACTCGAAACAAAAATAAAGAAATATTTATGTACCATAAACATTAATCAAAAGTCTAAAATGTGTAAATTTGCTCAGTCTCTCAACATAGCGAATCGGGTTTGTAGTTGTGATAATAAGACGTAATTGCTTGTATGTGTGCTCCCGGCGACATCGATTCTCCTACAAAATAAGGTTGATAGCCATTCTAGTATTTTATGAAAAATCTACAAAGTCGCCAAATTTTGAATTTTGAATATGTTACTCAAGTTACAAGCGTTTTATAAAAAGTGTGTACTGCCTCAAATTATTGACTTGAGATAAGCTTAGTCAATGCCGGTGCGGTAAATCTTAATATATATAAATTACGTGTCACGTTGTTTGTCCGCGATGGACTCCTAAACTACTTAACCGATTTTAATCAAATTTGCACACCGTGTGCAGTTTGTTTCAACTTGAGAGATAGGATAGTTTTTTTTTGTACCATGAGTGACACACAATTTTTTTTTACGAATTTAAGGATTTCTAATAGGACATGACAAATGGTCATCGAAAAGGGCAGAACAGCGTCTGCCTGGCAAGCTAGTAATTTTATAAAATAAAAATTTTCCATCCACTGAACTCCATCCTAAGAAAACTTGTATAATGGAAGATCAAGATCGTTTAGTCGCTATTTTCACAGTATCATAATGCGAGCGAGTGAATAGATATTATGAAATAAAGTACCACTCGCGTAGGTCGCCGCCACCTCGGAGCGTAAAATACCTAAATTTGCGTAATGTTGCCTCTACACGTTGGCCAATACAGTGGCGAATGTAGTGGCGAATATATTGGCCGAGAGTTGGTGACGGCGTCCACACGTTGGAACGTCGTTCAGTTTACTTCGGTTCGGGCCAATGTGCGGACGAATTTATTTTATTTTAGACGACGGCTCCATGGCGCAGTAGCTTGGCAATGAGTGACTGTGCCAGGAGTCGCGGGTTTGAATCCCGCACGGAACAAGTATTTGTATATCCTACAAATAACTGTTTCGGGTCTGGATGTGTGTCTTTATGCAATTTATGTTTGTAAGTTGCCTCCGCGATACAGGAGAAAACCCAAGTGTGGGGGGTAACGTTTTTATAAAATAATTATAAAAGAATAGTGAATATTAATGGGCTGTAAATAGATATACGATTAGCTTTATTTATTCTTTACATGCATCAGAAACTGGAATAAATACCATTAATTAGAACTAAACTTATTTTAAAGTTAAAGGAGTTATAATCGATAAGTCTATGTTTTAAAATTGGGTTTTGTTTTTAAAGTTTAGCAAAACATGTACTTGCTTTTCTATCAGACATTTGATGTATATAAAAAACACCTTATAATTTATTGGTAATTTAATTATTTTTTTGAGAAAGACAAAAACAATAGCAATACATATAATTAACACTGACTTAATAATAGGTACTAATTATAACTTAGAACATAAATGAAAAACTCATGACAAGAAAAGTGGCTCAGAACCATGCTTTGCGGCTTTCTTTGGAAGAGGATGTTCAGTAGTGGACTTGTGAAGAGCTGTAATGATGATGATGATGATTCGAAAACTTGCACGATTAAATTATAAGAAATCGACGCTTTTTTATATAGGATAGGGTGACAAACGAGCACACAGTTCACCTGATGGTAAGTGGTTGCTGTGGCCTACAGACATCTACATATATCCTCGATTACGAATCAAAACGCAGATGCGTTGTCACCCGTGAGGACTAAGATGAAATGCCTCGTTTCATTTAAAAAGTGTCTCTGGTTCTCTACACTCACTATACGAAACACACAATCATTAAGCTACTATTTTACATTGATATTCTGTGAGAGCGTGGTCCTTCCCCGGTCGAACCGACCCATTCGTGCTACAACTATACTTCTAATATAACTGCATGGTTCTACCACGTATAAACGACGTGCTTCATTTTTTTTTTCATTTTAAAATTGTTCTCGTAATAATCTGATTGTAATGAAATGTTCATTATTTTTTTTATAAATAGCTTATCGAATCCTTTGATCTTTTGTAAAAAACCGACACCACATGGATCTCGCGCCAACTTGCGGGCTATCGTTCCAATACATACCAATGAAGCCCAAACACCCCGTCTACACGTTGGCCAATGCTATTGGCCACTACATTCGCCACTGTGTTGGCCAACGTGTAGAGGCGTCGTAACGCTTAAATGTAAGAGCTCTTAAAAGGAAATGTACAATAATGGAGTTTTGTGTATAATTAGTTAATTTGAAGGTTTTGTAAAATACATTAGTTTTTACCACTAACCAGTTTGATTGCTCATAAAATAAATGAAAACAAGAAAATACTAGGTTGATGAATTTACCAAATAACTAACTCACATAATCTTGTACTTAAAAGGGACACAAGCTTATTTTAATGATTTCTTTTATGCAATTACACACATTGAATAACACACACACACACTCATGGTCTCCCTGTCACCATATCTATCGTACTACCTTTTCTAGGTAGTAATCTCATTTATTTGAAATGGGAATCGTTTAAAAAAAGTAAACTACATAATAAATACTGCATAGAAATTTATTTAGAAACTACCGAAATAGTTTTACGAATGCAATTTTCATGCTTACTCTTTACTAATATGTCTTCTCTAATTCTGTCTTTTATAATTGTTGCATACATCGCAAAATGTGTTAACTACGAACAAACTAACGGAATTAAAGAGGGATATAGCTCGCATAACCACTTTTATAGTGTTTTATTGCGACCTCGTGAATAAACTCCTCCACATGAACTATAACTATGAACTATGAACACTCAAAATTTGCTGGTGACTCGAGCTGAATGGTTATCCGGATTACATATAAATCTTATCTCATGAAATTAAAAAGTAACAGTATATTCAGATAGATATTTTTGATTAGTAAAATCTTTCCTATTTTATCATCATACCAAAGAAAGATAGATCACTAAGTATATGTTTTGTATAACTGCAACTGGGGAAAGCAGGTGCATTTTCTTTAGTAGCCCGTTAAAGCCCACTGAACGAACAAATATGCACCTCGATTCGATTTTAAAACGGCCGCAGTCCGTTCTAGGTGGCAATAAGTATGTAATAAATTCATCTTATTGCTGTATAAGGGTGACGAACAAGCACAGTCCACCTGGTGATAAGTGAATGCTGTGGCCCATAGTTATCTCCATTTTGCCCTCGATTATTAATCAAAATGCATGCGTACGTTAACTCACCTGAGGACATAGATTAAATGCCTTATTTCGATTAAAAAGAGTATCCAATTACTTATATAAATATATAAATACATAAAAATCATACACACCAATGAAAAATAAAAGAAAATGTGAAAAATTATGTGACAAGTCATGCTATTGTTATTTTAAACTACACTAACTTAACTATACCTTAACAAATTGCATATACGGTTATAGTGCAAAAGTAAGTATTAACATAGGCAATTTTGGCATGCACGTCAAAATTTATACGTTGTGGACCACAGAACAGAACGGAACGCAGATTCAGCTCGTAAAACTTCCATAACAGTATTTTATTGTGACCTCACGTAGAAAGTTTTGCACTTTACGTGCGCTCTGTGCTTCAACTCGGTAAAGTCCGACACGAGCGTAGTTAACGCTCGACCAACTGTATGAATAAAGCACCTCATGTTGAACTTCAACATCTCCTTTATCATTTTATATTTTAGTGCATTTCTTCTATGTGACTTGTCGTCAGAAATAATTTATTTTTCCTTCCGAACGTTTTGTTATGCGATCGCTTTCTATTTTTAATTCATTTATTGTAGTAGAATGTTTTAAACTTAAATATTAATAAAATAGTTTACCCCAGCACTATTACAAATAATTGGATGGTCGCGTCTGTAGTAATTGTCTCAACAGGTCAAAAAGATTTTCGCTATGAAGGTTATGCTAAAAAAACTAGATAATTAAACATTATAACATTTATTCTTGACTACCAGTATCGATCAATTCAACCACACCTTAAATTGAATTTGAATTTTGATTTTGAATTGAATCACATCGTATACACTTTTCGATGCGTGAAAATACCTTAGCTAGTCTTCTTTAAACACCTCAGAAATATCAAAATTATAAGCAACCAGTGTGGTTTTTTTGCTATCAAAACCTGCAAACCTGCCTTTTAATTTTGATTTGATTACTAGAAACATCTTAAAATAAATATGCTTAGCATTAAGATAATATATTAAGTTCAGTTTTATTTTTAATAGAATTTTAAGTTTAAAAAAGTATATTTTTAAGAAGAATACAAGATGAGTAATTCGCATTAAAAAATAAATTTGTGACGGCAGGTGTTGATCAAATAAATTTAATTACACGCCGCTCTGATACGACAGCAAATTAAATACCTTCTATCTCGATTTGGTTCCTAAATCCAATCGAATCTACTCAGACGTCAGATTATGCAGCGATTTCGACCGGGGATAATTCGATTCGTATAACTGGGGATGAATTATGTCAAGAATGTATATAATGCTTATAAATCATTATATGAGTTTCGTCGCAATAAATTAATGAATAACTTGAGACAATTTGAATTCTTTTTTACTTGACTTTAACAGATGGAAGGGATTTAGATGTTTTTCTACATATAGGATATCGTTAGATTGTCTTCTTAGTTGTGGAAGTGACATAGGGTTTAAATTTTTTCTCTTTCTGGTAAGCATTCTAACGCAGCCTAGTTTTTTTTTAAATTACCATTTATCCGGACGTAAACCCAAAATGTTATAACATAACATTTTGGGTTTACGCCCTTGAGCTTAGAGTATAAGAAACGAGGAGTTTATATATTTGATGAGTATATTTTGTATCACGGATTTCTTGAAAATGACTGAAACGATTGAAATTATATTTTTTCTTTTTTTATAGGATTGGGTGATAAATGAGCACACAGTCCACTTGATAGCAAGTGGTTGCTGTGGCCCATAGACATCTACATCTATCCTCGATTACGAATCAAAATGCAGATGCATTGTCACCCGTGAGGACTAAGATGGAATGCCTCGTTTCCAGTAAAACGGGTCTCCGGCTCTCTACTCTCACCATACGAAATACAGCACAGCATTAAGCTACTATTTTACGCTGGTATTCTGTGAGAGCGTGGTACTTCCCCGGTCGATCCACCCATCCATGCTACAACTATACTACTAATATAACTGCAGCATGGTTCTACCACGTATTTTTGTTAAATAACTTATAGTTTAGGAGTATATATTTGAAGAAAAAGTTTGAAAATTCAGGGTGGCAAAATAGAGAATAAATGGTTATGTATCACCTGTTCAGATGACATTGTAATGTTATACCTTGTGATATTCCATAAACACAAAAGGGTGAAAATAAACATTTAATTTAAATTTTAATTTAAAACCGACTTTAAAAGCTAAAGAAGAAACTAAAATGAGTATAGTTTTTTCGACATAATTTCCACAGATTTTATGGTCGTGGCTTCGCTCATTATTCTTCGATAATCTATACCTTATAAAGATATATTTAAATAATAGGTATGTGAACTTCGATACACTATATCTTATAAAGAAATATTTAAATAATAGGTATGTGAACTTCGATACACTATATCTTATAAATAAATAATTAAATATTAGGTATGTAAACTTCGATACACTATATCTTATAAAGAAATATTTAAATAATAGGTATGTGAACTTCGATACACTATATCTTATAAAGGGTACGTGAACTACGAGAGAGGCCCATACCCAGCAGTGGATTGCTGTCCACATAAAAGACACAATAGTGAGGCAATTGAAATGCTCATGTACGACTCATGGGAGAGTGAAATTTTCAATGTTGATGAAGAAAATGAATAAAAATCTCGATATAATTATATAAAGGTTTTTATGCAGAACAGAGCAGAATGTATTTGCTTGTTGGTTGTAAAATGTTATTGATGTTACTGATTTAGCCACATAAGCTAAAGATTGTTAAATATAGCCAAATAGATAGCTCGTATTGATAAAATAGTTATTGAGCTAATACTTCATAGCTTGAATCCACAAATAGATAAATTTGTGTTTAAATTTTGGGCTCAACTAATACTATTTGGAGTTACATAAACAAGTTTCGCTCGGAGCACGAAATACCCTTTAATTGAAACTCCCGACTCTCTAAATCCATGTATGTGTAAAGGAAAAGCCTGTTTTAAGATGGGTGGAGCTTATAAACACGTTTAAATCAGATGACATTAAACATAATTAAACTTTGGAGGCGTTCTAATTGTAATGATTGAGGTGTATAAATATTAGCGCAGGAGCTACGTATTTAGTACAGGGGGCCAAGAGTTAGAATCCCACGCAATAAATATTTGTATGTTCTACAAATAACTGTTCCAAGTCTGGAAAGTTTGGATGTTTGTGCAATGTATGCATGCCAAACCTTTATGGCACATGAGAAATACTTATACGTTGCCCGGTGTTTATGAACATAGTTCATTAAAACAAACTATACTGGATATTTTCATAATTTCAAAACGTATAGTTTTGAAATTATGAAAATATCCCATGAACATATTAGTCTTCATTATCTAGTCCACCTGATGGTGTGGTTGCTGTGGCCCGTAGACATAAACATATATCCTCGATTACGAATCAAAATGCAGATGCGTTGTCACCCGTGAGGACTAAGATGGAATGCCTCGTCTCCAGTAAAAAAGGGTCTCCAGTTCTCTATACTCATCATACGAAACACAGCAGCATTAAGCTACTGAAATCAGCATTAACTTCAGACAAAAATACTACAGATGTTTGTCAGAGGGCTGCTAGATTTAAAAAAAAACCTAATCTAACCTAACCTTACCTAACTTTAATATTCTTCTTATTCACAGCCAAAGAAAAATATTTTAAATTCTTAAAAAAAACTGTTAATGAGTCATGTACAGGCAAAAGTAATTAAGGATTAAGGTGAAATGGCTCACAATCTGTGATTATTCTGATTTTCTTACCAGTCAAGCCATAACATTGGATACACTACTTTTAGGCAGCCGTAATTGGTAGGGGTGGTTAAACCCACACCACCCCATCAACTAGATAAGAATAGAACTCTACCATCTGGTACACGTGTCAAGGTGATGGCCGCTGTTGCGTATGAACGCTAAGATTTGCATAGGCTAAAAACTTAAACCCGTGTGAAGAGTTGTGTGCCATTTCCTTGTAGAACTCTCGACTCAGTTCAACGAGTCTCAAAGCACTGGCGGTTATTGGCGTTGCTTATAGCTATGCTCATTACAGCCCTTCACATGCCCACTGCTTAACATAGGCCTCCCCCAAGGAATGCCACAAAATACGGTCCTGAGCCACCTGCATCCATCGAATTCCTGCATGTCTTACCAAGGCGTCACTCCATCTAGTGTAATGGGAGTTGCCCTACACTACGCCTACCGGTACGAGGCTGCCACTTGAGAACCTTTTTTCCCCATCGGTTGTCGGTTCGTCGAGCTATATGACCGGCCCACTGCCAGTTCAGCTTACTAATCCGTTGAACCATGTCGGTCACTATGGTTCTACTGCGGATATCCTCATTTATAAGTTTATCACGCAGAGAAACCCCGAGCATAGCCTTCTCCATAGCTTGCTTAGCGACCTTGACCTCATACGGCCTCATACTTATTGCTATAGATATGAAAGTCAAGGAAATAATATATAGCAACAACAAAAGCATAATTGTAGGTAAAACAGTGGTATGTTACCAATCAGCTCAGGAATCAGACAAACAGTTAACTGCACTTCACCAGGACTTAAAGATTTGGCGTGGGATCACAAGTGTATCCATAGATACAACGTTTTGTACGTACGGCTGCGGTGCACAGTATATTTTATGTCCACCCGTCTTACGCTGCTATTGGTACTGGAGAGCGACCCATTCATGCTGCAACCATGCTATAGCTGCAGGGTGACTCTACCACAATTACAAATAAAGATGCCTGTGAATATTATGAGTGTGTATTATGGGTGAAGATGAATGTATAAAATTAAATAAATATTGATTATACTTACTTATACCTCGCCTACCTACCGATTTGCGGCTTCCACTTGGGAACCTTTCTTCCCCATTGGTTGTCAGTTTCTTCGAGCTATATCGCCGGCACATTGACAATAAATATATATAAATATAAATATATATATATATATATATATAATAAATTCCTACTAGATAGAGTGACCACCTGGTAAGACGAGTGGGAAGTGATGGATGTAAATAACCCTGGAACTTACTTTATTGTATTACTTGAGGGTGGCCTATATTCAGTAGTGGATTTGTAAAGGATTGTGATGATGATGATGATGATACTTACTTAGTTTTTTTACATATCTTATCTTTTTTATATATTTAACACTTCATTTACCCACGACTTCGTTCGCCTGAAAATGAGAAAACGTTAGATAGGGCTTATGTTCATCTTGAGGATGCAATCAATCACGATGCAATATCTCTCGGCTCAGTGGTTAAACTATGAAACTAAAGTAAGATTTCAGATTTCAAATTTTCGACTTAATAATATTCATCCATACATATAAAAGAGGATATTTGTGTATTTGTAAATCGTTTAACTCTAAATCTATTTGATCGATCACCATGAAAATTGTTGTATATATATATATATATATATATAAATATATATATATATATATATGTGTTATATATATATATATATATATATATATATATATATATGTGTGTGTGTGTGTGTGTGTGTTATTCAACGAGGTTTATATTTATAAACTGAAAAAAATTAAAACATTTTGGAACGAATAAAATTTTAAGTTTTTATATTTATTTGCTTTTTTATTAAGTGCGGCAATTTATAAATTAAATTGCATGCGCTAAAATAAAAATACTTTTTGAACACAACCTATGATATTAACTGGCAGGACAACGTCTGCCGGGTTCGGCTAGTAATCCTTCTAAAAGGAAATTATATACCTAGACGCAAAAGCTTTTCTTTTAATAGTACGAATAAAGATAAATTTCGCTGTAACTATCCTTACTGCGTGTAGTGGTGTTGCAAAAATATCCACTACCCCATATAATTCCGGCCGGCGTATAAGACATTACCAGTACTATTGTCTGGATAGCAATTAATGTTACCAATTTGCAACATATCATTGATATGCAGAAGAAATAGCGTTGGTGATAGCACACAGCCTTGTAGAATACCAGCATTAATAGGAGCATGCACCATCTACAAAGATCTTGATGTTCCGATCTGCAAGAAAACTGGTAACCCAATTGCACAATTTCTTGAGAAGCCCATAGGAAGGGAGCTTTGAAAGAAGCGCTTTTTGCCAGACCCGATCGAAGGCCTTTGCTATGTCCAAGCTAACGGCCAATGCCTTGAACTCTACTGCCTCCGCCCATCTATGAGTCAAGTAGATCAGAAGATTACCAGCTGATCGACCAAGACAAAAACCGTATTGGCGGTTACTAATCAGCTGGTGATTCTCAGGGTACCTCATGAGCTGTCAGTTTATAATGGACTCCATTATTTTGGAGATCAAGGAGGTGATGGCGATAGGTCTGTAGTTGGACGGGTCTGAGCGGTTGCAATTTTTAGGGAACGGGTGGACCAAAGCTGTCTTCCATGAATTCGGGACTACGTCTTATTAAAAAAAACCTATTTAATAAATGAAAAATCATTAAAATCGGTTCATAAACAAAAAAGTTAAGCCCGAACATAGAACTCTTCCTTTTTAGGTCACTTCAAGAGGCCTCTTATTTTATTAAATTCGCCTTACGTCTTGTGTTTTACTTGGACAGGACCAAACAATTTGCCTTTACTTAGATAGGACTAATGAATACCTTCCGACTTCGGTTCTGAAGCCAATCGAAATCAACCGCAGACGGTGAATCATTTAGTTTCGTGTTGAAAATAATCTAATTAATCTCCTTATGGATTACACTAAATCAGTTGATTGCTACATCAGAAGATAATGGTTTAATTACAATACCTATGTACTCGTAAATGATCTAAGTTCACAAATTTATTTTACGGTAATTAAAATAATATTTTTCGATTGACTGTTACATAAATTTACATTACGTTTTATATTAACTAAGCTGAATCACTGATCAAGGTGTGGTTTTGAAATGCCACACTGCAGCTATATTAAGGCTATAGCACGAATAGGTCAGCTCATCCGGCGAAGGAGCACGCTCTCACAATGTATCAGCGTTAAGTAGCAACTTAATGCTGTGTTTCGTATGGTGAGTATTGAAAAACGGAGATACTTTTACTGGAAACGAGGCGTTTCATCTTAGTCCTTAGGAGTGACAACGCATACTGCATTTTGATTCTTTATCCAGGATAGATGTAGATGTCTATGGGCCTCAACATGCACTTACCATCAGGTGGACTATATGTTCCTTTGCCACCCTTGTTATTTAAAAGTGCTTTTTAAAACTAATTACATGAGAATCACATGCATATTTTATAGTGTGTGAGATGTGGTTTTAGAAATTAGCAGAAACTGATTTTGATTTAATGATCCCTTATTGTGGTGCTCTCCTATTGTTGGGAGGATATGCCTTAATAATCATATACTTTAACGGTGCTGTACGTCGGCGGTCTGGGTATTGTACATCTGGCGTAAATTATATGGTTATCCCGCCGTCTATCGGAAGCGATAAGATTTTTCTGATATATCCAATAGGTACCTTTTATGACACCCACGGAATTATACAGAATGATGGATTCTTTCACACCGTCACTGCACTGCTGTAGCCTTTGATTTAATTGACTTTTTTTCTAACAGCAAAATCAACAGTGTCGTACCAGTGTATTAAACACTGGTACGACACTGTTGATAAAATTTTAATAAAAATAAAATATTAAAATATTAATTAATAGTCATTAATGTCCTCCCGACCGAATTTCGGTCACGGCGGCCTTTTTTTATATAGTGTAGGATGACAAACGAGCACACAGTTCACCTGATGGTAAGTGGTTTCCGTAGCCCATAGGCATCTACATCTGTCCTCGATCACGTATCAAAATGCAGATGCGTTGTCATCCGTGAGGACTGAGGTGGAATGCCTCGTTTCCAGTAAAAAGGGTCTCCGGTTCTCTACACTCACCATACGAAACACAGCAGCATTAAGCGACTATTTGACGCTGGTATTCTGTGAGAGTGTGGTCCCTCCCCGGTCGAGCCGGCCCATTCGTGCTACAACTATACTACAAATATAACTGCAGCATGGCTCTACCACGTAAAACAATCAATAATAGGCCTGACTCAACGGAGACTAGCCATCGGCGCAGGACAGAATTTAGTGCCTAAGTGTTTGCGCAAGCACAGGTGCACTCTCTATTCCCTCACTCTCATAATCCGATGGGACGGTAAACCGACACGACCGGAGAGAGATCAGGCGCAGGAACAACGGCTTTACGTGTTTTCCGAGGCACGGGGGTGAGACACCGCCAACTTCCTAACTCCGGGCAACTACTGAGAATTTCTTGACGGGAAACTCATAAATTGATTTTTTGGCCCAACCTGGGATTCGAACCCGGGACCTCATGATCAGCAGTCGCACTACTACAACAACTATACCAACGAGGTAGTTTAATAATCATTAACATTCAAATTACTAGGTTATAGGACTCTTCTACTGCCTAAGAGTCCATCTCGATAGGTATCAATCAACCTCTTACTTATTTCTACCACCAAACAGAAATGACAATGCATCTGTGAACTTTCTTGCACGAAGTTGCTTGCACGTGTCCATTAATTTCCATAACCACTAATTATCAGGTACTTTTTTGTTATTTCAGTTTAATAAAAAATTATTTTCCATGAGTACATTTGAAGCTTTAATACGTTTCACCAACTCGTTTTAAACTAATTCAAAATGTAAAACTCAAATCTCTATGTTGAGATTAACGCTAAAACTTTTGGAAGCAAACCAACGTAAAATCTGCCTATTTGTATTCAGCTCGAGACCTATGAGTGCTGTCCCAATGGTGTTTTCGCAAGTTCTCAGGACGTTTGATGACACGATTAAGCTAAATTAGTTTTGAGAGTCAAACGTTCGAGTTTCCTCTGATTTGAATTAGGCATTCGGTTAAGGACGTGTGCGTGCTACGGTTTTATCGATCATGAGAATTATTTTTGGTATTAATGGAGAAATGTCATGCGGTCGCGGTTTAATAGAATCCATCTTTTCATTTCGTCTCAAGGGTACAGGGGTATAGACGATGATATAAACATCTCGTTTAATACCATAATCACTATAAACTGGGTCGTAGTAACTACTAGCCTTTTAGATAGTTACCATCTTCTTCTCCATCTTACATATTTCTGTTCCCAAATAACATTACTTGCTTTGCTGTATTCCGGTCTTAAGGGTTATAAAAAGCCAGTAAAGGACAATGGCAATAAAATTGGTGATGGAATTATTAAGCGTCTGCTTATGCCACCATTAGGGATATCAATAAAAAAAAATTACTACGTTTGATCTAATCAAGCTTATGGTATATTGAAGGCTGGAAAAAGTCATCATACCTAATTTAATTTGACTAGTTGTTGTGCCAAATTGTTGATGGAATTAACCACACAATTTGACAACTACTAATTCATATCATTACAGATATCAATAAAATAATTTAATATGTGTTATCTAATCAAATTTACGGCCTATCGAAATCTGGAAAAATAATCACACTGGAATATCTTTAATTCCTTAATTCAAAAACTAACTGATTGACTAAAAAATGGTTCAGGATTTCAAACTCTATATTTTTACATATTTTTCATTTGTAGATGCGAAAAAGAAATGTCAACAAAAATTTGTTTGGGAGTTCGCCATTGTTCTTTACAGGTTGTGGTATACCATCTTATTCCTCAGGGGTCAACACATGTGTAGTGTTATTTGTATGAAGCTAGCTGCATATATCTGTGAACTGCCGCGTTCGTTGTTCACTTCGGAATTACTAAAAAGGTAAAGTTACAAACAAACATGACATACGTCCTTTTCTTAGCCACAGGTCATTTTTTATTTCTAAGAGGTTTTTAGGACCAGTAAGTGGCAATCGGCCTGTCCCATGTTGTCGAACTTCAAATGACTTCGCCTTTTTTTATTTCTCAGTCATGCAGGATTCCCTATGATTTTGGTAAATCAGCACTTAAAATTGCAATTAACAATTACATTGGTGGCGACGGCGATCAAACGCGGGTTTCTTGCGTACTCTGAAATATACAGCGAGCATTTAGCCCCTGAGCTACCATCATTAGAGTTATGCTGCAGAGTATTATGAATGCAGCACGAATGGGTTGGCTCTATTATACTATTGGGAAAGTAAATGAAAAAAAGAATAGTAGTCTCTTACTGTTATCAAGGATATTCAGGGGTAGTAACTTCATATGCGAAAAACTGTAGGTTTCTAAGGGCCACAACATTCCCTTACCAACCTTACCTTACCTTACAGGTGTAATGTGTTTTAATCAATGTGTGCCCGTTTGTCAACCTTAATTCTACAATAATGACCTAAATACATTTTAATTTTTAAACTTATAATTAGCTTAACAAAGTAAATGTTACGTTAATTTCACCACCTGGATACGTCTCTTTGTTGAGGACATGCCTTTCCTCTCATCCCACCTGTGACTATGGAGCGGAATGACAGACCTCATCTTTGAAATATTTATACCCGAATTCTCCGACATGTAGGTTCATGGCGTTTTCTTTCGTCGTTAATTCCCTAGTCAGTAGGCCTCTAAATTGCATTTAACAATTATATTAGTACCAGCTGTAATTGAACTTTAGTTACTCTCGTATTATGTAATTTTCGCATAAAATTAATATGTTATTTATTTCTGCGATAAAGCCCATTAAAGTCCACTGCTAACATTGACCTCCTCCATAGATTGCCTCATAGGGGGGATATTTGCCATAGTTGCCACGCTTGGCAAGCGGGTTGGCAACGGCAGTTTTTATTTTTAGTCGTTATTAGGAAGACACTACTGTCCATCTCCTGATATGTTCCCCTCTGTCTCTTACGTCACACACGGGATGACATGGGGTGGTGGGTTTTCTTAAAGCGACACTACACGGTCAATATTATATGAGACGGTATTATGTCACTCAATACTTACTTAAGTATATATTTACAAAAATTAGTTACTTCCGCTGCTACCGTTACAAAGAATAAATTGCTTGAACTATCTTTGGATATTATCAGTATATACGCATTCGAACTAACTTTGACAAGCGGTGGTAAATTTGACCTGGCAAGCATGTGCATTTGGAAACTAAACTGCATTTAAACCAAGTTCCGTAAACTTGCGGTTTTTGACATGTTCACAGTAGTTAAGAGAAATGTAAAGCCGAGGCAAATTCAAGAAAATTAAACTAACTAATATGTTTTATTTAAATTTAATATAGGTAACAAATGAGCACACAGTCCACCTGATGGTAAATGGACGCTGAAGCCCATAAATATCTACATTTATCGTCAATTAAGTTTCAAAATGCAGATGCATTGTTACCCCTAAGGGCTAAGAGGGAATGCCTCGTTTTCAGTAAAATGAGTCTCAGGTTCTCTCCACTTACAATACGAAACACAGCAGCATCAAGCTGCTATTTTAAGCTAGTAATCCGTGAAAGTGTGGTCCTACCCCATTCGTACCACAACCATAATAGAGCTGCAGCATGGCTCTACCACGTGAAATATGTGAGGAGGCAGATTTGTTATTTTAATATTTGACATCCTACATCTCGAGATTGTTTTGCCATTTGGTAGCGATGTAAGAGAATTGTTAATTTTAAAATCAGGTTGTTTTGTAATTCTTTCCGTTCCTCTAATATTGCACCCTCCTTTAGTCTTTTTTTCAACTCATCTCATACGCCTTATAAGGTACGTATAACTTAAAATTAATCAAAACTTCTTAAAAGTATGACAATTTAGCCATTTCTATAACGTAACATAAAAAATAGAAATATATAGCAAGAAGTCTTCATGCTTAAAAATAAAATGCTGTCGCCGTTTTAAGTTCTGATCTACCGCGTGTCCTGTCTAAAGGGAAACATTGTTAAGAAAGTCTGCTTTGCATGCTTCAAAATATATATCGGGAATATGGTCACACCATATTATTTATAAATTGAGTTAAGTATATTCATGCTGAAGAATGCAACGGACTTTTTGCTGGTTTATAAACTTCTTTGATAAAATAAATTTTTATAAGTATAACAAAGTTTTCAAAGAGAAAGAGCTTAAAATAAGATTAAACAAAATGACATCAAAGCAACAAAGTTCTTTTCGCGTTTTTGTGAAATAAAAGCCCGCCCCTGTGTCGAAGCAAACATGTTAAAGGGACACGATAAAAGGACAATAGAAAACCAATGAGCTGTAAGTTATCCCCCGTTTCTACATAATGACTGAGGGGCCCAAAGTTTAGTAAGAAAAAGCAAACTTTCTTAATCACCCAGCAAAATGTCTGCAAGAAAAATAAAATACCACTAATGATGCTCTTCGTTGTAGTTAGTTTTCCAGTTATACTATTTTCTAAGAATACAGGCCAATATAAAAGTTCTGCATAATATTTAATTGCATCATTGAACAAAAAATTGATTAAAACTACTTTTACGGATTTTATCGCGTTTATTTTACTATTATTTTTAATTCCCGACGTTTCGGGCGCTTTCCAGCACCCATGGTCACGGGGGACTGAGATGACTGACGTCCCGATGTCATTGTTAAACCCAGAGTACCTTCAGCTTTTTTAATTATTGTTTAAAAACGAAATTGCCGAAACGTCGGGAATTAAAAATAATAGTAAAATAAACGCGATAAAATGCGTAAAAGTAGTTTTAATCAATGTGTAGTGTTCGCGTAAATATAAGAAATCATTATAAAAAATATTTTACTTATTTATTACTTACAAAGAAATACTCACGCACTCTCTCTCTCTCTCTCTCTCTCTCTCTCTCTATATATATATATATATCACACGCACTTACGCACGCACGCACGCACGCACACACGCACGCACGCTGCACGCACGCCACGCACGCACGCACGCACGCACGCACGCACGCACGCACTACGCACGCACGCACGCACTCACGCACTCACGCACGCACGCACGCACGCGGGCACGCGCGCCACACACACACACACACACACACACACACACACACACACACACACACACACTCACTCGCACGCGCGTGTGCACGCACACGATTACTATCCACCTAGGTTCTTAAATCGTCAGAATCTATTTTAATTGTTCATATAATAGGGGAAGACATTGGTTTCTAAGATACAGTTATTACAACTAGTTTAGAAGCCAGGGTCGCATTTAATTGTTAAAAGATTTGTGGCAAATAAATAATTTATTATTATTTACTAAATAGCAACTGTGTAAAAGGTGAAAAATCCGTGTATTGGCGTTGTTATATCTTGGTAGATTGATAGATATATAGATAGAGATGATAGATATAATGATTATGTACATAGTATTTGCAGTGGCAACATAAGAATATCTATGTTATCCAGTAGGCAGCTGTCTGAAACAGGAGATGGACAGCTACATCTGCTTGATAACAGCTCAAAATAATAAAAAAAACTGCAGTTGTCAACCCGCATACCAAGCGTAACAACTATGGTATGGGAGGAGCTATGACGTAATCTATTACGGCGGTTACACGTTCAGTATTTCATCAGTTCAGTACGTCAGTCTGATCCAACTTTGACTGACGCCAGAATGATAGTCGGCGGTTACACGATCAGTTTTGCATCAGTATTTCATCATTCACAATGGACTGACGAAAATTATCTAAAATAATGATTTCTTAAGTTTACGCTGTGTTGGTCCCTACTTTAACATATGGTAGTGAAAGTTGGGTGTGGCAGAAGAAGCACGAGAGTAGAATGAACGCAGTAGAAATGCGGTCGTTAAGGAGTATGTTAGGGCTGAATCTTAATGACAGGGTAAGAAATTGTGTAATAAGAGAAGAGTGTGGTTTGCAAGATGATGTTGTGACCAGGATTAAGAAAGGAATGCTTCGGTGGTTTGGTCATGTGGAAAGAATGAATGAGGAAAGAGTGACAAAGAAAATTTATGTTGCAGAAGTGAATGGCAGAGTCGGAAAGGGACGTCCTAGGCGAAAATTTATCGACCAAATTGGCGATTTATTGAAAACGGGCCAAATTAGGAGTACCCTTAACCGACGAGCATGTATGCGGAGGTGTATGGATGTGAAGGAGGCGAGAGAGGTGTGTCAGGATCGTGCCAAATGGAAGTCTGTAGTCTCTGCCTACCCCTCTGGGTGACAGGCGTGAGTGTTTATATTATATTATATTTTTATATATATATATATATATATATATATATATATATATATATATATATATTATATTATATATATATTATATAAGTTTACGCAAATACTACACATTGAATAAAACTATTATTTACAGATTTTATCGCTTTTAATTACTACTTTAACTTATTATTATTATCCCGACGTTTCGGGTGCTTTACAGCACCCATGGTCACGGGGGGGAACCGAGATGTTTGACGCGTCCTAATGTCATAGTTAGACCGGCTAACTTCAGTTTTTGAATATTAAGTTTTTCGTAAATCAAAAAAAAAAGTGACCATGGGTGCTGTAAAGCGCCCAAAACGTCTGGATAATAAAAATAAGTTAAAGTAGTAATTAAACGCGATAAAATCCATAAATAATAGTTTTATTCAATTATCTAAAATATTTAATTTTTATCAGTCCTGACCATCAGTCCGTCAGTCCGTGGCTTAGACGATAATTGTGCGGTCATTCTGACCAGACTGACGGACTGAACTGATGAAATACCGAACCTGTAACCACCGTATGTGGGGGAAGCCTATGTGGACTTTTATAGGCTGTAATGGATAATGGGTGGCTAGGTATTAGCAGACCTTTTTTGGCTAGGAGTCCATCTGTGAGGTAACACGCTCTTACCTACATCTGTCGCTAAGTAGCTGAGCTTACACTACTGTGTCTTGGTCCGAAGGGTATAGATTCGGTGTAAATACAGGCTGTGAGATATTCCATCAATGCACCTGCCTTCTTTGTTCTAAGTTGGTTGCTATTTTTCATGGGCTGCAATAGTCACCATCAGGTCGACAACAAGTTCGTTGATTACTTCAATTTTATAAAAAAAAAACATTATTCTCACCTTAAAGTAATCTGTGAATTGAGAGGATTATAAAGAATCGTCGATTACAAATCAGTACACTAAAAACACTAATGCACTCTCTTTTATTATTTGGTTTTTAATACATTCCTTATAGCCAAGCCGTGGTAGCTCAAATAGTTAGCGCTCGCTGTTAATTTCACAGTACGTGAGCAACCCGGGATCGATCCACGCCGACACTAATTAAATAATGAAAACTAATGAAAACGTGCTCGGCGGTGAAGGAAAACATCGTGAGGAAAAATCTGCATGTCTGAGAAATAAAAAAATATTTAGAATACATGTTAAGTTTGTTTGTTTCCTTGCCCTAAAACCTCTCCAAAATGAGAGGAGGCCTGTGCCCAGCAGTAGGACGTATATTGGTTGTAACTTTTACTTACGTTCCTTATAATAAAATTTCTCACGAGTAATAGAATTATTTGCATCGCACAAAAGTTTTAATAAATCAGACAACTTAATACTATACAACAACTAATTACTTTTATCATGAACTGGAAGTCTATTTTTTAATTTTGTGACGTATAAACTTCCTACTAAGTTTACTATGGGTTGTCACTCTTGATGACCAAAATGGAATGCCTCGTTACAAGTAAAAAGGGTCTCTGCACTCATCATACGAAATAAACCAGTATTATTCTGCTTTTTCACGCTGGTATTCTGTGATAGCGTGGTCCTACCCCGATCAAGTCGAACCATTTGAACAGCAGCCATATAATATAGCAGCGTGGCTCTGCCACGTATAAACGAATTGTAAACGAGATGGTTGATAACGGATGGATGGTGGAGACTGCCACCTATTGGAGTACATACAATATTTTAAGCATAGACACCTTTTACGAAATCCACGACAGGATGTGGGGTGACGGATACATTTATGCACCCACCACCACGGGCTGCTTCGCCTTACCTTTCAGTTGGTCGAATTCGTCATACGTTCATTCATCATATATACAGAGTTGTAAATGCTATTTTCGATAGAATATACTTAGCGGTCAGCCGCCGTAGAGTCTATATTACCTGATGATGCCTCGTATAGAGGCGAAACACGTGTCGTATTATCGTCGATGGTGTGTCTTGCCTGGAATAGTGGTGTTGAGAGTAGTGGTGCTTGGTATAGTGGTGACGGAGTTAGTGTATGCAATTAAGGGAGGGCGGGAGGTGCGCTTCATTCCAGGTAAGACACATCATTTTATATGTTTAGCGGAAAGTTGCAAAGAAATTTATATTTTTATTTTTTATTACTGCTATTTTGAACAATAATATACTCGTTGCATTACATGAAAACTCCTTTCCGGACCAATAGCTGAAATTCAATAAACATTAAAATAAAATGTAATAAAACTCCGTATCAGTCAGAAGCACTCGACTAGAGGGCTCCGCTTAGATATTATTTATGATACAGCCTCCTAAAAGGGTTCAATAAGAATAAGCGGGGAATATACCTTGACAGTTATATAACAAGATTCTTTTATTGGATATTTAATTTCATTGATATGTGATAAAGATGTCATATTTAGTTTGTATTGATATATGTTTTTATTTCGTGGATTCAACTAATAAATAAATACATATTATAAACAATTTTTGTTGTAATGATTTCTTATATTTACGTGAACCCCCCGCCGACACCAATGAAATTGTTAATTGCAATTTTAAGTGCTGATTTACGTCAGCTAAAACCACTTGTCGGATCGATAAAGACTGTTTCTTTCAAAAAAATTATATCCATAGCAGAAATTTCCTCTATGTCCTAGAGGTTTGACATGCACATTGCACATGTGCAAACATCCAGACTTGGAACAATTATTTTTTGGACATCTAAATATGGCATCACTGTAATTAAATACGTAATTTCTGCACTAATATTTATACAGCAAAATTATAACAATTAGAATATTTGGAGGTATTTTATTTTTCAAAGCTTTCCGTAGGTATAGAATTATTCTTTAAATTATAGAGAAAAAATCATCAAAATGGGTCACAACTAGTAATAATATATAAGTCAATGCACTCTTACACGAAAGTAATGTATGGTTTAAATTTATTACGAGGTGCAAAAAGAGTAAGAAAATATTCTCACACTTTTACGCTTAGAATTTACAACGCTTAAAACCTATAAATTTTCTTATTTTTATCCTTCTAAGAGCTATAAATAAATTTCGTTATTAAATAGGAATAAATATGAACTTTAAGTTGGAACAAGAATTTAAAATCTTTTCCGCACATTTATGCAGTTGAATAAAAATACACCAAGCATTTTCAAGATCTTGGCAAGCGATTTTTGGCATACAAAATGCATAACCGCTACATCTGAACCCATATTTTATATAGAGTTACCGGCGACCGGAATATCTGTATTCGTTTGATATACAATTGGAAAAATCCTTTACGGAGTTGTGCAAATATGTCACGGGTGCTGTGAAACGCGGTGTAGTTGACCCAAAGTTTATCAATGTGTCGGTCGTTTTCAAAAGTTTGTTACGGAAATGTAGTATTTTAACTATAAACAAATCTTTTTACGATTTATATAAAATCTATTTTAATATTAAAAAACATTATGAGCACGGTCCTGAGCCACCTGCATTCATCGACTTCCTGTATGTGTCCCTAGGTCGTCACTTCATCTCGGTTGGGGGCCGCCACACACTTCGCCTGCCTGTAGCAGGCCCCTGGAAGTAGAGGCTGACACTCGATAACCTTTCTTCCCCATTGGTCTTCGGTTCTTCGAATTAAATGTATAATTGTTAATGTAACGGATAATGGAGTGAAACTACGTATCACTATTTTTACTGCTGAGAAATATAATTATATATGGTATTACACAAATGAAAAGGTTGAACAATGAAATACTGTTTAAACAAATTACTTCTAATAAAAAATAAACTAAAATGAATAATTTTATTTCACATTCTGGAGGCAGTATTTAAAATATATTGTGAAAAAAATTTAAGATCCGACATCAGATTGCAAAATTATTTTATTTTTTGTTGTTTGTTGTTTGAGGTCCGCTTGTACTTTATAACAAAAGTTATTCATTAGGGAATATATATATATATATATATATATATATATATATATATATATATATTCCCTAATGATTATATTTTTTATGAATCAACTAATAAGAAACCGTTCGTATAATAATTATCTGGGTAAGAAGTTTTCTTAGACAAAACTTGATTAAATTGTTTATGCCTAACAAAAAGAAATATAATTTAAACCTCGTTATAAACCTCTACAGGAGTCGTAGTATTTATTGACACTGCTTATTAAACCTATAGGATACGTGTAGGTCTCGAAAGTTCAAATTTATAAACGTTACTTGGATATAACTAAGTACAAGGGCACCTTTTATATAAAAAAATGTAAATGTTTCAAAAAAAGGGGTAATAAAAGGGATATAACTAAAATCGAAAAATCATTTGTAAGTTTTTCTTGTATTTGTCTTGAATGCAAGATCCCTCTAACCTCAAAGTTTCACCCAAATTACTAATTGAAACTGATGCATTAGATCGTGGAACATTTCTGCCACATGTACACTGCAGGGCACTCTGTTACAGTTTATGTATTGCAAAATCTTGACCACGGCTTCACCTATCGAAATTATATTTCGTGATTTATAGTTTTGGCGCTTAACCAACACATCTTGAGAATATGATTCATTTTGATACAAATGCTCATTTAATTATATAGCACCTGGTTGACCGAGCTTTGCTCGGTATTTTTCGCTCGGTTTTTTTTAATTCGTGTGATTTGGAAATTATATTTAGATACAAATTACATACTGATGAAATACGAATAATATTTTTTGATTTTAGCGACATAATAGAAAAAAACTGTACTGGTTATTTGAATAAAAAATCATGAGTGCAATTAGTTTAATTTAAATTTTCGTGTTTTTAAAAAATACTAAAAAAAAAGGGCACGAAAAAATAGATTTTCTCAAAAAAAGAAAGGAACTTGAAAAAAAAAATTTAAAAAAAAGTCGGTCGTTTGGCCTGGGCTCGAACAATGGTATTGCGATTTTGTGACCGCCCAATATACCAACTGAGCTATTTGTAATCATTAATGAACTGTCAAAATTTACCTTCTTATTCTAACGATATTATAGAGTTTTTCATTGCCTAAAAACACGGACAAAAGGACATTTTCTAAAAATAAATCCTAGCTAGATCGATTTATTGCCCCCGAAACTCCCTGCACACAAAATTTTATGAAAATCGTTGGAGCCGTTTCCGAGATTCCGGTTATATATATATATATATAAAAAAAAAAAAGAATTAAAGGTATTTTTAATTTAATTATATATCAATATTTCAGTTAAACAATTAAACTGTGTTAGTGTATGACCTCAATCTGTCAAGTGGATCAATAATTACACGATTACTAAAATACGTACCAACCATATAAGGACGTAAGACAACACCGTTCAATATATTAATTTCTTATTGTTACAGGCGGAATTAGTTGCTGTTGAAGGAAAAGAAATTGAGACGCACTACGTTCTTGCGAGGGAGAGAATCCGACGTTGGAATTCAACATCTAAGTGCTATCTCCTGGTTGAAAATCTGCCGACGCCACTTCAGGTAAGATACTGAAAGTTAAGTTATAATTTATCATCATCATCATAGATTATCTTATGGGGATTGTATATTAAACCGTACAATATGCTTCCTTTATGTTTAATCAATATCACACATAATATTATGATTGTGTTATTACACTTGAAACATAATAATATCGTATTTCAAGTGAAATTGACACTTGCAGGATCATCATATCGTAGCATATTAATCATTAAACTTTAAACTTTTTTTAAGGACAAACTAGTTTTCTGATAGGAATAATTGGATGTCGTAAATGTAGATGTACAGTAATGTTTAAGTAAGTTTTCATGTCTTATTTTCCACCTTAACATGACTACAGTTCGAACTTGACTCCTATAGTGAGTCTCGTTTTTAAATTCTGTCTACGTCAAATATCGATACAATATCGATGCGCCACTTTTCATGCCTTTGTCCTATTGTTATTTCGGTTTTGTTAAAACCCTTGATTTGCTTACATATTGTCGACAAGATCATCTTCCTGGGCTTCAATTATACTAGCGTTTCGTAAATATAAGTGGCCGTGGAGTATATATAAAAGATAAATTGACGATGACGTCAAATTACTGTTTGAAAATCTGATATTTTAAAGTGGATATGGGAGAAGTGTTAACAGACAAATTTCAAAATTCCTCATAAATGTTTCTCAAACTAAGATAAAAAATTCAATATGATTTTCTCCTTTACCACCTAAAATGTGGTATATAAGTTTTAAAAATGGCAACAATAACATTATATTAATAAATTACTTATGAATCTTAACGCACATGTAGACACAATAAATTAATATAACTATCAAACTGACGTGGCGTTGATAGCTATAAGTATTAGAAATTAAATAACGCATTTTTATATGCTACAAGAAGGCAAAGAAAAAGAAGTTATTTTACAAATTTACCATATAGGCTGGAGGTGTAGCAAGTGCTAGTGTGTGGTCTTCCTGTGGCTGTCGTCAAAGGCTGTTGGCAGCAGTCACCAGTGGAGGTCGAGCAGTACACTGGGCCGCGGTACCAGCGCCAGATCATACAAGCAACGATGACTTATGCAGATTCAATTATACGTGAGTGCTTTCTAAAAATACTTAACTAAGGGTGTTCTTAAGATGTTAAACCATAAAAATGTTGGGGATTTATTTATTACTATAAGATTATAATGGTAAATCTTTAAATGTAAGGTTTCAAAAATTTTTAAAATTTTAATTTGATGCACTCCAGTCTTTTAGAAATTGATGATAGAAGAAGAGGAAGAAATAAAAACTAGCGAAATGACACTGTAACTCAGGAATAAAATTTTCAACATTATTGTCATTTTACCACCCAAATATTTCATTTTAATTATTATTATCCGGTGTTGACTAAAATCTGGCTAAAAACCTATCCTCTTATCTTAAAGACGCCCAGATTGTAATCGAAGAAAAGACGCCGGCAGATTATTCCACTCTTTTGCTGTAAGCATTATGAATTATGCGATTTAAGGCAGGATTTTACAAATTTTTAGATTAAATTAGGCGCAGGCTTCATTCGGTTGCAGAGCTAATGAAAAATAAGATTAACAAATATTGAATTAAAGTTTTTGCCCTCTGCCAACCCTACCGGTATCCTAGGCCGATCTTTATCAGGATAGCAAGGTTTTGAGTGTACGTCAGTTGTATATTCTATCCGCAGTATTAAAAACCCATGGGCAAGTAATTCAGTCGCCTATTTACGACCACCTAATCACTAAACGTATATTTAAAATCCCAATTCCGGCTGCCAGCTCACTTTTCGCGCTACGCCTTCCGCAGTTCTCACATTCTCATATTTATAGCAAAATACTTAATGTCTGTTACATCAAAAATTGCTCCAGATTGAAAACTAAACAAATAGTAATAAGATATCTCACCACACTAAACTATAATGACAACGTAAACTTAATATTAAAGCATAAATAATACCAAATTATATCTACGTTTTACATTAAAAATATTGTATTCATATTTTTTCTAGGAATAAAAAATAAATAATTATATAAGCGACAAATAGTTTAAAACTATCTTCCTAAATTAAGAAATAACTTGTTGTTTTGTATAATTTGGGTACTTTTAACTACGTAAGTAAAACTCATAGCCGTACTCCTGGTCCCCAAGATACAGGCTATTCCTAGTTTGGGGCCGCCAGTAACTTTTTTATATATAATAATAATTTATATGTAATAAAATTAATTTAATATAATATAAGTTAAAATTAATTTATATAAGTTACTATTTATTTTCCAATGTTCAGGTCTGTAGCTCTATTTCTAGGAATAAATGATTTTTTATTTATTTACTTAGAAGCCATGCTTCCGATTAGATATTAGCGGACATCTCGTGTCATATATTGAATTTTTCACGATTATTATTTACCTTCGAATAATGGAACTTAATCTGGTCCTGACTGCTACGATATTAACAGTTGCGCAATCAAAATTTCCTTAATCTAAATTTATATTTGCCCATTCTCATCACGTTGGGCAAACATGTTGGTGACCGCTGGTTGAGTTCCGAGTGATACCCTTAATAATACTGTTCCCAATCAACACCCTATGCATTTTGGTTTCAGCATACATTTTGGGTTCAGCATATATATGCTGAACCAAAAATGCATAATAATCCATATATCCATATGGAAGAATTTTTCACTACCAATCGATCGATAGAGTCTATTACAGTCAACCGACAGGGTACATCGCTTGCAGTTGGCATTTGGAAAAATAGATTTTATATCGTTTTTTACATCCTAGTATTTACCATAATAAACTTTGTGAACAAAATCGACGATGGCAATGTTTTTAAATGCAGGGAAGATGCTTTAAAAAGGTCGATAATTAGTCTTAGGAGATTGCATCAGTTAACGAGAAACTGGAGCATAAAAAGTAGCAATAAATAAGCTATTCTGTAATTAAGAGGGAGGCTTCCTTCACTGTAACCTGGCATCCTCCGTGAATCAATGAGCCCGTAATGAGAATTTATAACTTTTTCACGTTCCTTGATATATTTCGGTTCGAAAATATAACGAGGTAATGCAAAAGAATTTATTCGTACTCGTAATTTTCAGTCAATGTTATGTCAGGAATTACAAATCCACTGATAAAACATACGCTTCACATCAATCAATTCAATTGTTTGTAAAAAAACCTTATTTAACTTCAGCTAGGCCGGAGACTTTTTATTTTTTAAATTTCAGAGAATATGTAAATTTAAAATCACTCTAGACATTACGATGGATCAAAGGCTTAGGCCCGTTTCAGAAAACCTGAATAAAATTTGTAGTAAACTAACATCGATTTTAAACGACAGAATAACTGTATGTACTATTCGATTAGTGATATTAGGCGAATAAACTTACAAATTAGTAAAGTCCCGAGTAGGTACAGTAGGATGATTCATCCATTAATTATAGACCATCAACGGTTCACATCTGAACATAGTGTGATATTTGCCACAGATGCCATGCTTGACAGGCGCGTTGGCAACCGCATATTTTTTGTAATTACTACGTTGTCACTAGGGAGATGATGCTGCTCGTCTTCTGCTTTAGTTACCCTGTGGTATCTTATACGACACTCGCGGGATGACATGGCATACCGGGGCGCAAAGGGGGCAAAAACATCATGATAATAGGTACAACATGTCTATTTTCTTACGACGAAGAGGTCAAATGTTGCCTCAAAATTAATCCGCATATCAGATAGCGAAGCGTGGAAACTATGGAAAATACCCCCCCCCCACCCTCAAGGCAATCTATGGGGGAGGCCTATGTTCAGGAGTGGACTTTGATAGACTGTCACAATTGTGAAATGTGACTAGATGATGTGACAATGGTTTGATAGTGTTATAATAAAATCGGTGATATAGACCAACAGTATAAGTTATTTTATATAAAATACTACTTCCTTACTACAGTAATACTACTTACTATATTGTAATACTACTTACTATATAACTACTATTTACTTTATAGAAGTTTTATATAATTATAATACCATCACATGAATATTTTTATACGTGGTAGAGAACGAATGAGACGGCTGAACCGGGGAAGGACCACGCTCTCTCAGAATACGAGCGTAAAATAGTAACTTAATGCTGCTGTGTTTCGTATGTTGAGTTTAGAGAACCGGAGACCCCTTTTGCTGGAAACGAGTCATTCCATCTTAGTCTCCACGGGTGACAACGCATCTGCATTTTAGTTCATAATCGAGGATAGATTTAGATGTCTATGGGCCAGAAATCAGGTATTTCCCGTTTGTCACCCTATCCTATAAAATAAAAATAAAAATAACAGCAAAAAAACACTACTCATATTGCCGTGTAGTTTCAGTGTTATAATAACCACTACTCCATATTATCCGAATCGTTTTTCTGATAACAACTTAAAATAGTAAAAAAAAACTACGGTATAGGTCGGTATGTCTTACGTCGGTACGGTCGAATGTTGGCTCAAAATCAATCCGCGTATAAACTTGCCAAACGTGGCAACGATAGTACCTAAATATACCCCACACTCAGGAGGCACTCTATAGGGAGTCTTATATTCTGCTGTTAAAAAAAGTTAAAGTTACAGCCTATATACGTCCCACTGCTGGGCACAGGCCTTCCCTCATTTCTGAGAGGGTTTAGAAGTGTCCGCCGCGCTGCCCCAATGCGTGTTGGCAAACTTCACATGTCTTCGAAATATTTTTTTTCTTATTCCTTAGACATGCAGGTTTCCTCACGATATTTCCCTTCACCGCCGAGCACGTGGTAAATCAGCACTTAAAATTGCAATTAACAATTTCATTGGGGCCGGCGGGGATCGAACCCATGTTACTCGCGTTCTGTGATATTTACAGCGAGCGTTAACCATCTGAGCTACCACGGCTCACTCATATACTGCTGTAGATTGTGATTTTTTAAACACTTTTTCGAAAAGAAAGAGAAACGCAACGCGTTAAAATTTCTCAGTTTCGTTCTCACTGCATAATTATTTCCGTGGTGCTAGCAAAAACATTTGATGTTCGTTGTCATTCAAAAAATGTATGTGTAAGTTGTACTTCAACCTACTATGCGATCGACTATGAAGGATACGTCGTGAGGAAACCCGTATATCGGATTTAGAAACATTTTGAGAGCATGTTACATTTTTATGTCATAACTATGTATGTCGAAAAAAATCACGCAGTGGTTAAATAAGGTCAGGAATAATAAGTCCACTACAGTCACTTCGATCGTGTAGATTCGATTTCACCCAAAAATGTTTGTTTTTTAAATTATTTCGGTTTTTTAAGGGCCGGTTTTTCGTTTTTCAGATAAAAGTTATTCATGGAATAAAATAAAACTTAAACAAATTAAAGGTTACTGTTGTTGTCTAAGTAAAAGTAGATATTAAATTTACTGTGTAGTGGCGGTGTCAGAATATATACTACCCCATATCATCACGTGGGTGTGACGAGGCAGCAGAGGGAAACAAATCAGGAGATGGGCAGTAGCATCTTCCTAATAACTACTAAAATAAAAAAACTGCGGTTGCCAATCCCCACTTGCAACTGGCAACTATGCCAAATACCCCCCCTCCCTCCCCCCTATCAGGCAATCTATGGTGAAGGGCTATTTTCAGCAGTGGACTTTAATAGGCTTTATATATACAGGTTATTATTTATTTGCTAGATAACGTATATCTGACGATTAAAAAATCGGCTCTAAAACATAGTACGTACCAATAAACAAGAATACGTTAGAAAACCTTTGTAAGCGTTTGTCAAAAACTTTTATGTTTGTTCGAGACTGGAAGGCGACAGAGGGAACATCACTTAAGCCTTCAAAAAGTTTATTTCGTGTGATTTATATAGGTTTTGAGAATGGACGAGGAAAATTTTTAATGTTGACCCATTTATTTCAAATGCTAGGGAGCTGAAAACTGCGAAAGTTTTCGAAGAAACGGCCATGTCACTTAGGATATTAAAAAGTTAATCGTCGACGCTTCTAGCTCCGCCTTTTAAGGGATTTGTAATTATTAAAACGTTAAAACCATTCTCATATGCATTCATCCAGTTGTTGAATGTATAGCGGGTCAAGTGGTCGTTAGCGTGACTATTGATCATGTAGTAGTAGGTTAGAATCCTGGATCGGGTCAAAAATCAGTTCCTTTTTTTTTTGGTTTTTCTGTCAAAATGGCCTATAATCCTGCCCTCCATTGAAACTGACGGTCATGACCGAAATTTTGTTTCGGAGCACTGGCACTTTGACACACGGAAAATTTTCCTTTTGATACCTATTTACTCTTTATTTACTAATTTGTCTTCTATGTTTTCTGTTCACATCGTATTGCCTATACCTGTTCTATACAAACAGGACTATATAATATTTTTTGTTTTTATATTTATTTATTTACAACTCCATATACACACGTGGTATATAGGCGGACTTAATGCCTAAGGCATTCTGTACCAGTCTACCTTGGGGTGATGCAGAGATAGTATGAAGTAGGTGTAGTAAAAAGTTAATATGAGAACAATAAACTAAAATAACAAAAACTTTGTAATAAATGAAATAAAATACATAATTTATAAATGGCATGGCACAAAAAATATATAAACCAATAAAATGAAATATAAAAAAATATTAAGATAATAAAAATACATAACTATTCTTAATAAAACTTATTTTCGTAAATACTTCGCTTCGCTTAGTACCTCAGTCAATTCCAACTTTATTTAATCTTGCCGTTCATTCTACCACATTTTGCCACATCCTGTACGAACTAGTACAAGCTTGTTATAGTAAGTCAGTGCGCTTTACCATTTTCGGCGGCATCACCACTTACCATCAGGTGGGATAGTAGCCAAGCACTCGATTATTAAAGTAAAAATAGTACAATCACAGAGTTTGTTAATTGACTCTGAATGTAATATTGTAACATTTTGAACAGTATTTACTAAATGATATACTAAAATAAGTACCTCTTGTAATATAATATTATATTATAGTACTCGGCGTTTTTCTCTGCAAAATAATTGTTCACGAAAGTTATTGCCTCCTCATTTGACGAAAATATCTGTCCTCCGAGCGCATTTTTTAGATAAGGGAACAAAAAGAAGTCGTTTGGGGCCAGATCTAGTGAGTAAGGCGGATGGTCAAGCAGTTCAAACGTAATTCGTGGATTTTCACCATGGCAATCGCCTAGGTGTCGCAAATCGATAAGACGGCACGTTGTCATGGTGAAACAGGATTTTATTTTTCTGCAGGTGTTTTTCCGCAATTTCTGTTTCAATTTCAGTTTGTCAAATAATGATGCGTAGTATGCTCCTGTAATGGTTTTTCCTTTTTCAAGATAATCGATTAAGATAACTCAACGACTATCCCAAAAATCAGTCTTCATCCTTTTCCCAGCCAAAAAAAATTTTTTTTCGAGCCGGTTCACACTTTGCAGTCCACTGTTTTGACTGTTCTGAATTTTTGTTTTGAGCGTTAAATAATGTATTCATCTACAGTAGTTAATCGGCGCCAAACTCGGATTTATTGCGCCTTAACAGCGCCAACAGAGCGTTAGAAATGTTCATTCGAACACGTTTTTGGTCTAATGTGAGCAAACGTGGCACCCAACGCGCTAACAGCTTTGTCATGCATAAATATTGATTTAATTAGTGACTACCAACTTAATTCAGCGGTTGCAGTTTTAAGACGTCCCGAACGTTCGTCGTCTTCCAAGCTCTCACGGCCAAAAAAAATTAAATTAAGCTGCCCAAAATTTCACTATGGTAAAGATGGCACAGAGTCGGATACACAGAGTCCAATCTTCTTTGATAATCGTGGGCGTATTTTCTCTCAAAAACAAAAATTTAATGACAGCTCAATACGCATTTCTTTTCATTTTCACAAAAAGACTCACATCGACTCACTCAACTGACCTTCAAATAAAAAGTACGCATCCAAAATGGCTGAATTTTTAATGCGTAACTGTCAAAAAATGCGCAACTACGTCGACTAGGTTTTATTGATGATTGCTGCCATCTTCACGTTGTGATCTGAAACTTTTCAGACCAACCTGGTATGTACCACTTGAAACATACGCCATATTTCTCGTTTCATTAGATAAAGTATACCCACGTTTATTTCATAAAGATTTATTTTAAATATTCACAAGGCCGCATTAAATCAAATGAAATAAATGGAATAGGCGAATATGGGAAATTCCAAATTAATCTCATCTCGCTTCTGATAAATACTGGTTATAACGATCTCTTGTACCAGAGGTGAAAAGAGTCTAGTATTGTGATCGCTAATCCGCGTGCTTAGCGTTGCGATTCAGGAAAATCCTTGCCTACCAAAGAAGAGGCCCGTGTCTTATAGTAGAATCGTTTTGGTCTGTAGAAATATTAAAAACTTTTTTTTATTTATACGTGGTAGAGCCATGCTGCAGTTATATTAGTAGTATTGAAGCACGAAAGGGTCGGCTCGACCGGCAAAAGGACCACACTCTCACAGAATACCAGCGTAAAATAGCAGCGTAATGCTACTTTGTTTCGTATGGTGAGTGTAGAGAACCGGAGATCCTTTTTACTGGAAACGAGGCATCCCATCTTAGTCCTCACGGGTGACAACGCATCTGCATTTTGATTTGTAATCGAGAATCGACGCAGATATCTATGGGCCGCAGCAACAACTTACCACCAGGTGGACTGTGTGGGTCGTTTCTCACCCTATAATATAAAAAACTACAGAATCTACTCCGTGTATTGATGGTGTAAGAATGTCCAGAAATGGACACCAGCATCTTTTTGATAACAAGAAAACGCGGTAAGCCCGTATGGATACCGTAGCAACTATGGAAAATATGCACCCAGTGAGCCAATGTATGGAAGAGCCATACGTTCAGCAGTGATATTTTAGTAAACTGTAAATGTATGGATGGAATGTAAACAATTATCTGCAAGTATGGTAAAAAGAATGGATGATTGAAGTAACCCCAGTCAAGGGAGAAACAAAAATATCAAAATTATTGCGTATTGTGATTTGATTTAAAATTTAGTTAATTCATAGTACAGCAAAAGACCTTTTCAATCAAAGTTATGTCACTCACTATTTAGCTGAATACAACCGCCTCCATCAAAATACTGAGCCATACAAAAATCAATGCAAATTGGACACAGTCGCCTCATCAGTGGACACGTAACTAATTGTTTGGCGGCCAATGTCCAACGAATACTTAGCGGGACTACGCTGTACATTGAAACTTTGACATTTACATAATAAATGTTAACACCAACGGTAGCTGTTAAATTAAAATATTGAATCCCTACTCTGAGCATTTTAGTTTGAAACTTTATTTACATATAACATAAAATTGGTTCTTTATTGGGACGATACTTATAATTTACCATTTTTCATTAGCTTATAATGGCAACGTTTAGATACTCGCCGAGCGCAGACGAATAGGTCGACGCCTTGTTCGGGTGTTCTCGAGAGTCGACCTCAGTATTCGCCTGTTCTTCACTCAATGTCGATTTTATGTTTACATACTCCTCATTATTCGCTAGATCCGTGAACTTTACCACAGGTGGTTATAATTTTTCTTATAAAATAATTTAAAAAATGTTAATTATGAAAATACTTACCTACTGTGATAGATTGGAGTAACGTATCCACTATTTTATAGAACTTTCTCGAGGAGAACTGATATGGGGTGCTACGAATTAGTTTTAATTAATGTTAATTAAAATTAATATTTCTACATTGTCATCATCATCATTATCATCATTACAGCCGTCCACTGCTGAACATAAACCTACCCCAAGGAATGCCAAAAACCACGGTCCTGAGCCCTCTGCATCCATCGACTTCTTGCATGTCTTACCAGGTCGTCACTCCGTCTAGTGTCACCCCCCCCCCCCCGCGGTATAGATTGCCACCCGGTAATCTACACCTCCCAAGTAAATACTTGTGAGTCCATAAATATCAAGTATACATTAAGTCGTGGCAACGAGACGCACATCTATGTTTAAAAGATCTACGTTGAATGAACACAGACGAATATGTAAACGTGTCGTACTCGTCCAAAAATAATTCGCGAGTTGCTTGTGTCGATAATCTAAACGTGCCATAAAGTTATTTAATGTGTGTTTAGCACAAAACTATCTTACTTACTCAAATAAGCCTTCAAATTTCTCTTATTCATTTATGCAAAACAAACTCATTAAGAAAACCGTCGATTGTTATTTAGTGACTATTTTTCGTAAAAACAAAATACTGAACTTGTACGTAGTTACACCCGTCTTATTACAAAAATTAGTTTACATTTAGTCTCAACTTGTAAAACAAGTCTGTTTCAAGATAGAAAACCGCGGAAAATATTTATGCTATTATATATGAAGAATGGAATTTGTCACTAACCATCACGTGAGCCGCATGTTCGTTTATACCTCTCTTATATAAAAAAGTTAAAATAAAATTTGTGAGGTCTATTGCTTTGCAAAAGATTATTTTGTAGTTTGAACTTTAGAGTATCAAACAAACCACCTTTTATAACAAGACGGTACATGTTTATATAAATAACAACATGATTGCCAACTCACATTTAAAACCATACTAATGAAAAAACATGATGAAAGGAGCAAAAATGCTTGAATGCAAGAATGAATTATTAATTGCATTAGTATAAAAATTATTATAAAAGTCACTGATTAGGATCCCTTAATAATTACTGTACAGTGTAAATAAATAAGATGTGTATATAAACATATTTTTATATCTTTTTGTATAATATATATATAATATTCTTCAAATAAATTAATAATAAAACTACGGGTTATGTTTAAACAAGTAAAATAAATCAGTTATATTTTGGCTAATATTGGAAAGTCCTCACATAAGTTTGAAAACGTTTGAGAAACACTGATTTTATGGAAACATTAAATCTTATGCATATGTGAACTGGGTATGGCTTACTGTGGTCATGCGAATTCATATAAAATGAATAAAAGCGTAACTTTTAATTTATACGTAAGGATATCAAGGTCCCAGCAAGAAGCAACATTTGTGCAAAAACACAATACGTTTTTGGGTTCCGTGTCTTTGACTCTATTGCCAATTTTTTGACAAAACTGTTGTAACGGATACGGGTTTATTATCTATGCTTAAATATTGTTTTCGATTAAGCAATTAAAAGAAATGCGTCTGTAACATTGTAAAGTAAAAGTATTCCTAACATAAAATTGTAACGCACAGAAACTGAACGCAGTAATGAGATTAAAAGTTCCGTAAATTTATTTACCATATTCTATAGAGATTCAATTCGTTTAGTCAGTCTACTTGATTATTAGAGCATAAAATAAACAAAACCTTACCTTACCTTTTTAATTCGTTTCCTAAACAAGAGAAAAATCAATTTTCTGCCCAAACAAATTTAGTGAATGAAAATTACCTCATATGGGTGCTTGAGACAGTAAGTTTGTTCTGGTGAGTAGCAGCGCAAACCGATACGTACTCCTAGTAAAACACCTAGAATGGTTTACTTCAGAAGGTTTATTTCGCTGCTATGCCCGGAATACGGTGCAAAGCTCTTTTTACAGAAACATTGGCGGGCGCGCGTGGACTAACAAGCAAGATTTGCTAGTGGTTTCATTAGTAGTTAACATTGTTTTGTCAGAAGTAATTAGCAAGTACGCACACAACTACTCACCAAAGTTTCATCATAATGGTTTGAATGGTATAGAAACGCATACGGGACATATATTACTAGCCAAAGCCGTCAGACATTGTCCTGCCTGCGTGTAATCATTTTCATGGTGATCGAAAAAACAGCATAGAAGTTTATGTACTACAGCGCCATCTAGTGATGAGTTTCATGAAAGTGTATAGCATAAAAACCATTAAACACCTTCTCCGTAGGTTTTTTACATTACCATTACCTGAACGATAATTAAAAGATAATAAATTCAATAACAAAGAAATTCTGTTTTAAAACGTTCATAATTAGCCGTCGAAGATTGCTTCACCTAAGTAAAATAGGGAGAATAAAAAGCACCAATAAATAAGCTACTTTGTAATTAAGAGGGAAGCTTTCACTCGCTTTCCAACCCTGACGTGAATTGAAATTAGGGACTTAGTTATATTTTTGCTGATTAAAATATGATATTGTGTAGTGAATGCCTAATAATGCGTTTTTTCCTTAATAATGTCAGTATCTTTTTATTACGAATGCTACCAATGTAAAGTCAGTCATGACGGTGACACGGATTACATAAGGTTTCAAAATATTTGTTTCAGGATCTTTATTGAAATGATTTTAACAATGAACAGATATACAACAATATATAACAGGTAATAAAAACCCTGTGGTTTCCGTTTAAATAAATTACCAAAATCAGTATGCAAACGCATAGAAATACTCGTAACTAAAGTTCAGAAAACTCGACCATTAAAACCAAATAAAATTTTAATAATTTTTTTATGGGACTTGGTGTAATAGTATTGATACAAAGACCTCGCTTTATCGATGAGCATGTCAGTAAATTCAGATGCAATTTTTTTTTCACAAGATTGAAAGGATACCTTGAAAATGGTCTTGAGCTACTTTGCTTTTCATGAGTTTTTCGTTTACGTACTAAGTTATAATTATTTGCTAATTTTGCCTGCCTTAAAAATAATTAAAATATACGGTACTTATTGTTGATATACAACAAACGTATGAAAATAAAATTTCAAACAAAACTTTTGCTTAACTTTCAATTCACTTTCAAAACACCAATTTATAACAGAGACGAATTGATCTTAACTTCGTCTCAAAAAAAGTTGTTCTAATTAATGATATTTATTTCAGTTTATGACATCCCTAATCCCATAATAATTTATATTTCGTGGCTGAAATTTGGTACTTCTTATTTGGTTCCTTAAATCAAATAACAGCCTGACGGCTGACATTATTCACTTCATACATATCGTATATCTAATTACAGTCCGATTAGTTTCCATTACAATAAAATTGTAAGCTCATAAAATTAAAAAAATAACTGCATTACTGTGTCTATAGTCATATTCATGCAACTCACAAGGTTTACAGACGAGTTAATGTATAATAACCTAATTTTATCGGGAACATAACTTGCCAATTAGGAAACTAAGCTTTTGCCGTTGCCTGCGTGTTTTGATAGTAAATTTAACACTGATATATTTACAACTGTGTGGTAATACTTGAAATATACTTTCTTCTTATGACGAAGAATCTTTAATTGACAATATTTGTGGATAATATCACTAGAAACTTATTAGAGGCAGGACTGGTAATGGGGACATCCGCCCTATTAAAAATCATGTACCAAATATATGGTTCGTAATCTATAAAACTTAAACAAATATTTTCAACGGAAAAACTACCAAATTTTCGAGGTATCACCTTAAATTTAAGTAGTAAGTAACTTATTGTAAACTCTATAATCCATTTAATAACAACCAAAAAGAAATTTCACAGTCGTAAATGCTATGCCTATATTATGATACATCTATACGTCTAAAAGGATTACCGGGTCATTTGTCACATACTGTATAAATTATACTAATTACAGTTTTATTTTATAATAATAAATATAAATATAAAATCATATATAATAAAGATAGCATAAAATAAAAATAAATATAAATACATAAAAAATGCTAATGTCCACTAGTGTCATATTAAAGGGGTGTACACTAGTAATAGCAGATACATGCATATTTAATGTACATACAATTAATTTAGGCAGATACGAAAGAGCAGCGAGCTACTGTGACCATGGTTAGTTAAAAAAGTTTGGGTTTATATGAAAAAGTATGAATGAACTGATTGGTGCCTAACCCATTGCCTACACCCTACATAATCACAACCCCCAATACCCCATTAGTCACTTTTTACGACAGGCTAGCTAAGTATAACATTTGACACTATTTATTATGTAATAATTCTCACATCTACGTTGGCCCTATAAGTCCCAGGCTAACATGGGACGAACTAGTGACAGTAATGTCTTAAACTTTGTTGGACGAAAGATGGTAGTAGCGAGAATATCATAAATAGAATAGGTTAAGTTAAGGTAAGTTTTGGAAAGCAAAAGAATAAGAGTATTCCAGAGTTTCTCTCTCCAAACTACACTCGCATAAGACGGTATACCTGATACTGAGTTTATCTAAATAGCTAGACGTATTCGACAAATTAATAGCCTTGTCGTGTCTAGGTGCCGCGCCGTGCAGCTCATTACACCGTTTGACTTCTTTAACTGTTTTATTACTCTGCCATATTTTTTCCTATTGTTTTGAGGTCTTCTTGAGTGAGGAAGAAAGCATAGCTGAGAAAATGATTTTTTTAAGGTAGTCTAGACAGGTTGCGTTTTTAGCCAGTGTTTCTGCAATTTCATAGTCGTGAATACACATCTATGACAGGTCATATAGTGCTAGCCTGGATACCCTGGTATCCACTATATGATGACTAGCACTATATAATGTTTTAATTGAATTACTTGGATTTTTTTAGCCTTAAAACCGCCTAGGCAATCAATTAATAACAACACTTTCTTCAGTTTGTGTTATTCAGCAAACAGTATGACTTCTTGTATGGTTATAGCATTTTCATAAACATATATTTAGAGTTACTACAGATATTATATAATGCAAATTAGTAGTTTAGAATCTTGAAATAAATTATTACCAACATGTACATGTACATATACAAAAATAAAACTGCCTGTAGTGAAACAATAAAAGACCATGAATCAATGTATGTAAATGGAGTACCGCACCGTCCTTTCTTGCATGGACGTGTTACAAATTGCTTGAAACCGTTGCGGCTCATCTATTGTTCCCAATTTTTGCGCTAATTTCTTGCGTCATTAGTTAATGAACCGACCCTTGTGCCAACTGGAAGAATTTGGAAGATCCGTGCTATGAAATTTAAATCAAACTCAATCTATGAACTACCATAGTTCCTACTTAATGTACGGCATTTTAAATATCACAAATTAGTTTGTAAACCAGAATATTTCATTCTAACAATTATTGTGTTGTTAAAATTGTGAATAACGCCATACTTTGTGATTTGTTCACAAAAGGTGCCTAAGCCGCGAAAATATCAGATATAAAAAGGTTTTCCTCTATAACGTTTTGTCAGTTTCAAGCAAAAAAGCAAATAACGACTGTTTGAAATAAATAAAAATAACAACTAAGTGTCGTCGTACGGGACAGAAGATCGTGGCGGTTTTGATAAATTACTGTTGCGGGATATTGGGATACTACTAACAGAAACGCAATTCCGTGATCTTTTTTCCTGAAATATAATAAGCACCGTTACATGAAGTTCACAGTATTATTAAGTTAATAGATTATTAAAGAAAGACATTATTAAATAAAGAGACAAGGTGAAGAATACATGCAAGGCAAGGAGGCCTAGTTTATGTATTCATCGCCTTAAAACCATTGAGATATTTGTACTACGTACTAGAGGCGACTTATGCAGTGGCATTAACCACTCTGTTCCACTTAACTGCGGTGCATACACCGCACTTTAATCAGTCACTCGCTAGGCGCCTGTAGAGTTGTCACGTGTTGTGTTGATTTAAAAAAAATCTCTTGATAAAAATATGCCGTCGTGTGTACTTAGATATTGCACAAATAATTCAAGAATTGTCAGTAAAAACCAAGGTATTACTTTTCATCGGTTAATAAAATACTTAATCAATAAAAATTATTATAAATTAATAAATAATAAAACAAATTATTCCTAAGACGCCGTCTTGTATCATGTAATATAGATTATGAAATTAATTTGTTCAGATGCGACATTTCTGTGGGTACTTAAGTATATGATGAATATATTATTACTATACACATTTTTTGTAGAAACATATATGAGTTATCATAATTAGGCCAATTTTTTATATTTAAATCTGCTCATTATACTATTATATTATTTTTAGGTTTCCACATGAAAGTCAAAGTGGAATAAATTCGTCCATTTTTAACTGTCGCATGCCCAGCATTTATGAACGACGCTTATTCTAATTTAAGCAAATATATTTTTAATTTAAATTTTATATTAATGAGTTTTGTTAAACATACATTTAGTATGTTTTTTTATATTTGACAGAGATACCTTTTAAAATATTCAGATAAAAATATCATTAAAATGTAATTGTGATATAATATTAAGTAATATAATGTTAAATAAACAAATATTATATACAAAATAAATGACAAAATTTGAAAATTGTTCTCGATTTAATTTACCTATTTAACAATACAATATATTATTACCTATTGATCGTTCTGCCTACGTTTATTCTATGATTACAAAACCAACCACGCGAACACAAAGTAGCGCACATGTTTTGTTTGAAATAGCTGTTCTGGTACGTAAGTACATATTACTTCAATGCTTAAAACATATGATAAATCTGCACGTGAAATCCCAACAGTAAGTAGCTTTTCTTTCAAACCTTGCAAACAATTATAAGACATAATATGGAACATAAGTAATTTTCTCAATAATGTGAAACAAAAAAATCAATATTTCTAACTAAAGTAATTTTTAACATTAGAAACGAATAAGGTGCATCGGGGGAATACCGATAGAAATTATGAAGACATGAATAAAGATATGTGCATTTTGATAAATAACTACCAACTCTAGGTTTAAATTGGCAATTAAATTATTTAAACTGTGACTATTTAAGTAAATAGAATTGTTATTTGTGTAAAAAATCTCCCGAATAACATGCTTAATTTTTAAGGGTGAATCCTGAGATTTGGCATATTCAGTTGATTCCCTTGGCTAAATTTATTTAATCAGATTTTTGGCAAGTAACAATGTAACATAAAATTTAACTTAATTATAAACACGTTTAACGAACATGCATCACTTTTGGCCGGATGGTTCCTAAAATATAGCATTTTAATTTTTTTTTCCCAGGGGAATCAATAAAACACGACAAGGGAATCAAAATTAAAACAAGCTATATAAGAAATTCAAGTTCCATTATAATTGTTCAGTAGGTGTCTCTACCCTCTATATAGTACTACCTCTATATAGTACTACCTCTATATAGTACTAGTCAGTCTTTTGGTTGTAGAAATTGGCACTTTTACCTTAACCACTTATCAATTAATAGGAAAATGTAAGTAAAACATTAAAACTATTCCTTTTTTAAAGTCAACAATATTAGCAAAAATTATAAAAAATCAAGGATCTATATTTTCGGTAACATAATTCTTAACAATTGAAAAAGAAATATCTCAAAACAAATATTTTGTTTTTAAAATCAACTACACTCAGATTATTAATCAAAGCTATTATCGATAACAGGGTAATACTTAATCTAAAAAATGTTGTAATCTGAGCTGGAATCATCATCTTCACAATGGAGGGCTGTTAATACGGTTTTGGTCATGGTGGTAGATGTTAAATTTTTATTCATTGAAGAAACATCAGTCCAGAAGCTGTCATCAGACGGTATATTAATGTCAGGGCGGTCTTCGACTGAAATTTCATCCAGTCCATGGTCTGGTTTATAAATGGAAATTCCAAAAGATATTCTACTGCACTCAGCTGTAGCATTCTTTTTCCTCATTTTTGATGGATAAGTATTGTTGCTTAAAGCTGTATTCCCAATGATATAGAAGCCAATATGTTGTCCATGTGAACATTGCACTGATTCTTCAGAGCATATTCCCATATCACAACTAAGACGCCTTATGGCTAATACTTCAGGATTATTGCAGCTCCATATAGCTTGGTGCACTGCCATGGTACCACGAAATTCTTTTAGATCTGAAGGGATCAATAATTCCTTTTCTAAAATGCCTGATTCTACAATTTCCTCTATGGAAACACCCGGGCATCTAATTTTAAGATGGCTGATTAAGGCTTCAATATTTGGGATGTCATTCTCTTGAGCAACAATTTGATCAGCAGTTCTTTTTAATACTCCCCCCACACCATCTGGAGCTCCCTTTCCATGCCCTTTTTCGGAGTAATTCCAAACCACGCGACGTAAATTTGGATAGTTCCAAAGAAGTTTGGCCATCACGTAAAACATTTTACGGTTACGGTACTGTGCAGATGGGTAATCAGATATAAAATTTAAAACTTCACTTCGGAAACCTCCTTCTCAATGAAGTTCAGGATAGGAATCAAGTGCTCCCAAATTGCCACAGCGTCGTGTCATAAGCACTCGCTAGGGTGCAAAAAGATTTGGTACAGATCTCTTCATTTTTTACATAAGAAATGACAGAAGTGTGTAGGGTCACTTGTTGTCTTGAACTCCCAAAATGAAAAGACTGTATCTCAGAAGCATATTTCGTATTGTAATTTTCGCTGAAATCACAATGTACTATGAATTCTCTTGATTTCAGATTTGACTTCAAATTCTTGATGTATTTATTCTGAACAACAATATTTGCGCAATGGCACATATATGGCTATAATAATTTTTCAAAATGCTCTATTGTATTTTTAGGATATGCTAATACTTTTTGCTTCAATGATTGCATGGTAACCTTTTCTTGTCCATTCTTGATATATTTCTTTTTAGACTTTGTCCAAAACCAGTAGTGGCTTCCCTTGAAATTATCAAATTCCTGGTAATTCAAATGTCTATTTTTACAGCAGTCACAGTTTCTACTCAAACATATTACATTCCTCGAATCACAACACAGGAATTTAAGAACATCATACGTCGATTTTTCTGCTATTATCTCGTGTCTTTTAAGAGCCATAACAGCTAGGTTCATATTCTCATGAGCAATACAGAGGCACGTCTCTCGGGCGTTGACGTTTGGAATTACTGTCCAAAATGGTCGCAAGGTGCAAAAAAAGCTATAACTAATTCTATACTCGGGATGCTGTTTGAGGAAATTTTGATGTAACTGATACAAGTTGAAATTTAGGCAAAGTCTACTATTTTCATCATCTTCGAAAAACTTTTCTATTGCTGTTTTCATTTTAGTTTTGATGTTTCAATAAATCGTTTTTGAGAGTCGATTTTTCTTTTTTATTTTGACTATTTTGGGTTATAGACATTTCAACAGCTTTTCTTTCAGACTTACTATTTTTAATCTATTTATCTGTGTTCTGTACTTCTCATTTATTGGTTTCAATTCTTGAATTTTTCTATCTTTTGTTAGCAATTCCTTATCTGTCACATATTTCATTTTTCTTAAAAGGTACTTCCAGGGCGATGTTTTCTTAATAGACTTTTTGTGACCAGCTTGATTTTGTTTTTGCTTAAGGATCGAATTGGATTTGGTATTGATTCGGTAGCTATGTCACTAATGGAACTTCGAGATGAAGATGTGTCGGTGTCACTGAATGAAGTTGGTTCTAATTCCAAATCAAGTTGATGTACAGAAGTCTGATCGAGATTTTTTTCTTCTTGTAGATCTTGTGATTCGACTTGGTATATTCGTACATATAACACTATCGGGACTTGAAGGTGGCGATGATTCAATGGCAAAAGAATTAGACGAGTGAGGTGTAATCAGACTTAGAGGATCTTCGTTGTTATCGCTATTTATTTCTGAATCTTCCTTATCTGAATAATTGACTATTTCTTCAAGATCCTGGATTTTTCTAAGTTTCTTCTTCTAGTTGTAACGATTTGAACTTTCCCTACTTTTCTTTCTTGCAAGTTTTTGCTGCCGTGGACTCATTTCACCTACTGGTATAATCTTCCCAGATTTTTTTTCTTCAAATATTTTTGCCTTTCTTTTTCTTGCAATTGTGCTTTAAGTTCGGGATTATTCTTAATTTTTTGTAGTCTGCCACGCTCAGCAAGTCATTTCTTCTCTAACCTTTCTTGCCTTGATTGTTTTGGAGGCATTGCTTAAATCTGAAATATGTTTATAAGTGATTTAAAAACTTAACATAGCTGATCTCTAAAATTTGTTTCGTAGTTGGTTTGGGCTTTTTTTGCGAGACGAACAAGGAAATTAAGATATTCATATAAATTGTTCATATTGATAAAATTTATCGTTTTCAAATAATACGCAGGCAAGTCGCGCGAATTAATAATAATAAATAATCTTTAATCGATAAAACGGATAAAAAATAAATATATTTGTAAGAAATAATACGCTAATTTTCTTGTTTTCATTGAAAGTTAGGAATATTTCGATTTTTCATCAGGAATTTTGATTACCCTGGCGCAAATACCAAGGAAATCAATGCTAATGGAATCAAAAAGTAGGATATTTTTATCGATTCTGATAAAAAGAATACGTTTTAAATAATAAAAATGAAATAAATAAATAACGATCATTAAAGCTGTTCCATTAACACCCGACAACAAATCCTTAAAACTCATATTACATTTATAAACGTGGTCAGGGTAATCAACGACCTAGCTCATCAAAACCAAGGGAATCAAATATTTACCTTCGTAATTTCGTCCTGGACCAACGAGCGGCGCAACCCTCCACAACGACGTTCGAAGCGCTACTATTAGCGCTCATGCGACGAAACGGATCCACTCCTATAGAACATTCCACTAGGGATGCACGTAGTTTAGTGACGCGCCACGGGAATCACTGTTTAGTCTCAGACAAACTTTATATTATAATTCTTAATAAAACTGTCATAAACACACATACGGTATATTTTTTTATATACCAACATCAAATCTGGTAGCAATTAGACTGCATTGTTGATTTTATTTCCGTTCATAATCCGTTCATAAGTAAGTGCTTTGGTGGTAAGTTTTTTTGCGAAATGTGAAGCGGACGCGCCAGGGGTATCAATATTTAGACCTTTCGGATTTTTTTACTATATTATTATACCAAATTAGACACAAAAAATATCGTGCCTCAGTTAGATCATACTTTATATTATAGCATAAAAATATTTTGGTTTCTAATTTTAATACTACGGGTACTTTTTTCTCCTGACAACCTAAATTGAGCCTCTCAAGATTCACCCAAAACTTGACCAATGGGGCAGTTTATTTTGTGTAAAATCGAGGTCAAGAGCATTCATTAAGTATAAATAAAATTTAATATTGTAATTAAAATCTTTTATTTATAATTTTTTTAACTAATAAAACTATCTCGTTAGTCTGGTTCACATGAACGACTATTAGTAATTAATTAATTACAAATAGTCGCTCTTATCAACCAGACTTTAACTTTTGACTTAAAAATATTATATAGTATAGATACTATAATCAGTTTCGTTACAGTATATATACGTCTCACTGTTGGTCACCGGCCTCCTATTATTTCTGAGAGGGTTTTAGTGCAAGGAAATGTCTGTGGTAAATCAGCACTGTGCTGCAACTGCAATTAGCAATTTCATTGGTGCCGACCGGGATCGAACCCAGGTTGCTCGCGTTCTGTTAAATTTACAGCAAGCGCAAAGTCCCTGCGCTATATATATATATATATATATATATATATATATATATATATATATATATATATATATATATAGCGCAGGGAAACTAAAACTATTTAACTATTAAAAATTACAAAATTGTACAAACTCTTTTGTAATGTAATTATTTAAACAGTGATAGAGCCACGTGGCAACTTTTTTGATATCGTACGAATGGGCTGCCTCTAACCGGGGAAGTTCCACGACGTCACAGAATACCAGCGCAACGCTTTAAGTTCGTTCCTTTACTCCATCCCTGTACCTTTTTCCTTGGAACTGGGTAAGTGTAACATTTTCAGTCAATAATATGTTCGCATCATTTATACTATTTTTTTGTCACATTTCGCGAATTCAGGCTATAACTAATAGTCCAATAAACTGATAATTGATCATGTTTCTGATGATGTTAATGCTGTTAGCCTTTTTGCTTTTACAGCTTTATAGGTCTCAGGGCCGCATTAATCAAAACAATCAATTCACATATTTTAGTATTAATATAGAACAGGCCTAAATTCATCTTCATAGATTGAGGATCATTGACTTTTTCTTAAAAAATAGATTTTATATTATATAATTTGGCCGCGTCCATTTTTGGACGCTTGGAAATTGTAAGGTTAAAAACTAAGTTGCGGCGCATTGTATAGCTTAACACTTGCATAAAATCGATTACCTATATTACAAATAATTTATTTTTCCTTTAAACTATTGAGAAAAAGTAGTTGAGAAAAAGAAGTTGGCGCTAATTCGAAAGACAAAAATAGCGCAAAATAAAAACTAATCTCACTAAGTATATAATTGTAAATTATCTATTAAATCAGTCGTGCTGCTTTAATTTATATCTAACGTGATATAGCCTCGCTGTTTGGCTGCACCACAAATGGAATCTCTTACAGAATGCATATGTACGTAAAATAGCGGCATAGAACCCATTACTAAAACAATGTATTCATCAGGGCTGAAAACATAACTGCATTTTCTTTCTTTATCGAGGATATATGCACGGGTATGTAGGCCAAAACACCCACTCACTCTCTATGAAGGCGGACCATGTGTTATTTTGTTTCTCTTATTTGTAGTTTTTATTTAATGAGGTTGAGAATCGAGCACACACTCCACCTGATAATAAATGGATGCTGTAGCCCATAGACATTTAGATTTATCCTCGACTAAGAATCAAAACGCAGATGCGTTTACACCCATGAGGACTAAGATGGAATGCTTCGTTTCCAGTAAAAAAAGAGTCTCCGGCTCCCTACACTCACTATACAAAACACAGCAGAATTAAGTTTTACGCTGGTATTCTGTGAGAGCGTGGTTCTTCATCGGTCGAGCCAACCCGTTCGTTCTGCAACCATAATGTAGATGCAGCGTGGTTCTACCACGTAAAATAACATAATGTTATATTATTTAATGTTATATACTTATATTTTAAAAATTATGTAACGTTACAAGAAATTTAAATAACTATCTGTATCCCTATTTAACATTTAAATCTAAGCCTATTCTGCAAATTAAAACTATTAGTTCGAAGTACCGAATATGTTTAACTTTCTCAATCAATACAAAGGAGATTTGTTGTAATGGACAATGTCTATTAAACTTAACTAAGTTCAGTAAATATTCGACAGATTTTCAGACCATTATGTATACTTATTCTATTTACTTATAACAATGTAGCGACGAACGACGTAAGAGCATTCATCGCATCCATCGATTTTGTGTCGTAAGCAGTGTCTATGAAAATGGCCGAAAGATCTATGTATGACTAATATAAGAAGATTATATTTGTTTTATTGTAGTTTACTGAACTTTGCTTACTTTAATAGACATTGTCAATTACAACAAATCTCCTGTGTATTGATTGGGAAAGTTAAACATATTGGGTACTTCGAATTAATCGTTTTGAATAGCAGAATAGCTTTAGACTTAAATTTTAAATAGGAATAAAATATAAAATATAAAAATACATTTTATAAAATATTAATACGTGGTAGAGCCACGCTGCAGCTTTATGATGGTTGTAACAAAATGTGTCGATTCGACCGGGGAAAGACCATGCTAATAGAATACCAGCGTAAAATAACAGCTTAATGGTTTTCTTATTGTTTTTTTATAGATCAGGGGTGAAAAGCGAGCACACAGTCCACCCGATGGTAAGCGGGTGCTCTGGCCCATAGACATCTACATTTATCCTCGATTAAGTATCAAAACACAGATGCGTTGTCACCCCTGAGGAATAAAATGGAATACCTCGTTTCCAGTAGAAAATGGTCTCCGGATCTCTACACTTACCATACGAAACACAGCAACATTAAGCTGCTATTTTACGCTGGTATTTTGTGTGAGCGTGGTCCTTCCCCGGTCGAGCCAACCCATTTGTGCTACTACCACGTATGAAAAGTAAGTACAGAGAACCTAGTCCTGGTCATCACCTGGTTCTCGTAATCTGCATTTTGTTTCCTAATCGAGTACAGATGTAGCTGTTATTAGTCCATAATTTTCACATACTATGAAACTGTGTGATTGTTTGTCACCTTTATTTTAGAAAAAAATGGGACCGAGTGTAGTTACGGGTAGTAAGGCGATTTATTTTAAATTTTAAGTGTGATAACTTACCTTTGACTTTCTTTGCTTGCAGTTGGTTGTTCATAATGTTGGCTCTTTTGCTAATATAATATTATTTAAAAAACCGAAATTTATATAGGTACTAAGATTTTCCATCAAATGCATTAAGTTTGAGCAAAAGTTTTCTTGTTACTGGTCGTACTCGAAAGACAATCATCTGTTTAACTTAAATAAGTTTTAAAGTTTAAGTCTAGGCCAATTATAGTTCCTTTATAGCAAATTATACCTTGATACTGAACTGAAGTTCACTTAGACTAAGTAATAATTACTCTTTCAACTTTATATCTCGAAGAATTTCGATATCCGTTAGTTTTCACAGTCTGTACAACCTAAATTTCGTTTAAAATCGGTGTTTTATGAATAAAAATTAATATATTCAGTGTTTTGTTAGTTTTATGTATACACGGCGCGGTGATCACAATACCAGATTACGAAACGCAAGTCTTATGTTCGATTGCCAACTGTAACAAATATTTGTACAAATATTTGTTCGTCCTTCTCAGAAATATAAAGCCTGCGCCTGGGAGAGCGACGTATTTGTTGTTACATAATACAATTCCCGACAAACGAAGCAATGACAAAGGCAGCTTCATATAATATCATTGTTTTATTAACTTTATTTTTTACAATATTATACAGGTATTCTGTCATTTGCATCGAAACTTTATTCTATACCCAATTTACAATTCATGTGTTACTTCAAGAAGTGCGTTTCTACTACCTCCCTTTACCTCCCCTACTACGTTCCCTACTAATAAAGCTTAAAGAATTATATCACTACCCATCTAAAGTCACACGTGGACGCCCGAATATTGTTCTCTGTTAGAGGATATTGAAAATAGCGCTGTAGTTTCGACGGCAACATTAAGGTGAGTATTTCCTACGTTAAATGGCTTCTAGCGCTCCCTTCTCCGTAGCATGCATATTTGTCCAGCACGACGTAAGCGTGCGGTGGACAAAAATTTACTTTATTTGAATCATTCAATAACATACTAAATATATTAATAGTTACTTTGCAACCATCCGCTCAATTAAATACAATGATGAGTCTTACCTAGACTGAAGAGCACCTAACATAGAGTCTTGCCTGGTCGGCCGTGCTATCCTTTTTAATGTAATTGATAGAATCAAGCGTTACTTTGCAGGAATCCATTATAATATAGATTACCTAGATTGAAGATCACCTTCCTTGGTGCTATTTTATAAAGTAACGCCTAATTCTATCAATTATATTCAATAACATACCTTTCATACTATTGAAAAATATTATATGAATGCCACCTATTACTAGCGTAAAATAGCCCCTTAATGATGTTGTGTTTTGTATGATGAGTGTAGAGAACCGGAGGCCGAGATATTCCATCTTAGTCGTCAGAGGTGACAACGCATCTGCATTTTGATTATTAGAGCATTTTCTATAAATTTTGTACGGGTCTTGTAAAGGATATGAAAATAAAAATGGTTAAGTTCTGAACTTGCAATCGTTTCAAAAGATATATATACTCATCTAAAATCGAAATCAATCATTGTTTTTATTAAATAACCGAGATTTTATTAAAAATGTCAAAATAGCAGACAGTATTGCTTGATAACTTTCTGATTTTGTTACTTAGAACTAAATGAAATTAATAATGACAACCACAAGCAATCATTGTAAATTTGTATAAAACATAAACAACGTAAGCTTAGAAATATGTTTATAATCAAAAATAATATAAATGTAGTTTAAAAATTGTAATTGCTAAATTACACAACATTTCTTTTTTGTTACTTTTTAGACTAGTCGTATAAAAATTGTGATAATTCGAAAAATAGACTAAATTAAAACCAGTTTTTCTATTCTATATATCAATAATAATATAATATGATTTAAATAGTGTCTTCTTCTTTCAAATTTTAAGGATTTACCCAAATTTATTTATTTATAGCTAGCTTATTGTATTTTCAGTCGTCCCCCTAATTTTATTGAGAGGACGAAAGGATTATACGCAAATTCTAAATATTTACCTACCTAATAACTCGTTTAATAAAGCCAAATTTTTTGACTTTCGTCGCCACTACAAAGTACTAAATATTTTTTGTTTGTTCTCGTATGTTGAAGTCGAGTAAGCATAAAAAGGAACAACTAGACGGATGAGCAATGCAACTTCAACATACGTGAAAAAAATACGCGCCGACTTGAGAACTTACACCTTTTTTGGATGTCGGTTAAAATACACAGTATACACTCAGTTTTAAAAATTCTTTTTTGTTACTTTATCTTCCACACATACGATATCATACGAAAGTAACCAAAACTGAAGTCACGAATTGATGGGTCGCAGTCTTAGTAAAAAAAATTTTATGATAAGAATATACTTAAATGGGACTTTATTATAATCTTCAGTGATATATGAAATTTACCTTCTATTATGATATTACTAATTCCATCATACACTATTGTTTTCACTTAAATGTACACAATACTTGGTAACAAAATCCGAATTATTTTTCCAACCTTGCAACCTGACCTCATCTCCCTCTCAAGTTGTTCGAAGTGTACCGGTATTTTACAAAACACTGACGTCTAATATCATTCTACAATGTTTTCAAAACTAAAACACACATTTCTTTTAGTAGATTTATAAAAGAACATGGGTAAAAATTGGTAACAAAGAAATTGGTTTCATTATGGACTTTTTTTGGACAATATATGTCATAAGACGATATTGAATTGGACCAATCGCGCTAAGTATAATGAATTTCAAACAGTTATCACATCGTTTGAAATCTCTAACGTTCTTCATGTTCAAAAAATGATTGGAAAATTTGCACTGTGTCTAGACTCTAGAACAACAGTGGGACAGCCGCTTTTCCACACACTTGAATATTTTGGGATTCGGATTTTATTTCTTATTTACGGCGAGGGTAAAAACCGCTGAGGATGTATTCCACTATGCGGTGAACTTGTTGGGGGCACGAGTGTTTGGCTCGAAACCCGAATTGTTGTAGGATGACAAGAGGGTCGCCGTCTGTGGGAAACAAATGGCGCCTCAAGCGCACGAGAATGACTCGTTCGAAAAGTTTGCCCATGGCCTTGAGGAGGCTGATGGGACGGTGATTGGAGGGGAGGTGGAGAGGTTTGCCTGGCTTGGGAATGCCAATGACAGTTGCCTCTTTCCAAGAGGTGGGAAAATAACTGAATTCGAAGCAGGCGTTAAAGATAATGGCCAGTAAGGCGATTACCTGCTCCGGGAAGTGTTTGAGGGCTTGGTTGGAGATACCATCCGCACCCGGTGCTTTTTTGGGCTTAAGTCCTTTGATGGTAGATGAAATCTCATCTTTGGACACAGTGATAGGGTCAGAGGCGGTAGGGGGCGAGTTCCTGCGTCGGACCTCGTCCTCCACTAGTTGAATGTGTAAGGGGTCAGTGGGTTGTGAGCTAGGAGAGCATTGAGCGGCAACGCTGTCCGCGAAGCACTCAGCTTTTTTTTCGTCTTCGAAGGCAATGGAGCCGTCGGGACGAGACAGAGAGACAGAGACGTCCGGTAGTACGCTGTGTGAGAGGGAGAGATTTTCTCCATGAGATTGCCCTTTTCGTGGTCTCTGTAGTCTTGGAGGCGGTAACGCAGTTTGTGTTGAAGGAGGTGGGCCGCGAGTCTATATTCAGGAGTGGGATAGCGTGCAGCTCTACGGAGGGCGGCTTTTTTGGCTTTTAACAGGTTGCTAATATCTAGGGGAAGACTAGTTTTTGCAACCGGGACAACTTTTTCATTCTCTTTAAGAGAGGATGTTATGAGTGAGGTGAGATTTTCGACCGCGGTGTCTATTTTCCCCGCACTGTCGAGGGCATGGGAAGAAAGGGTTATGGGAGGGTCCGCAGAGTCTATAGCCGAGACTAGAGACTTTTTGAAGCCCTTCCAGTTGGTGTAGGTTTTGGAAGTGGGAGTTGGAGATGGCTGATGGCCAAGAAGGAGGGATACAGGACGGTGGTCGGATCCTAGATCGTCGAGAGGCTCGATTGCTCTAAGGTTAAGGGAAATTCCTTTAACTAGAGCAAAATCTAGCACATCAGGAGCGTAGGTAACAATGTCGGGATAGTGGGTGGCAGTGAGGGGGGCTGTAGACAGTTAGGTCGAGAGACTGAGTGATATTGAGCAGCACCCTGCCACTACTGGTAGTAGTTCGGCAGGCCCATTCAGTATGCTTGGAGTTAAAGTCTCCAAACATAATGACTGAGTCGCCTAATGCAAGGATAGCTTCGAAATCACTCTTGACGGGGAGGGTTCCGCTAGGGATATAGCAGGAGGCTAAAACGATTGACTGGTGTCCAGTCATGGCTAGTCTAGTGATAGTGGCTTCCATACTGGTAAGCGACGGAGTAGATATGTGGGAGCAATGAAGGGACTTTTTGTGATAGATGGCAGTACCGCCGCCTTTGCGGTCGGGTCTATCGTTACGTATAAGTGAATAATTTTTAATAGTAAGGCCTTTAGAGACCTTGGGGCTGAGATGGGTCTCCTGTAGGAGTAAGAGATCGGCTTCGCGATCTTGTAGAAAAAGCCTAAGCTCTGGGAGGTTATTTCGCAGACCGCGGATATTGAATGAAACAAGCGACAAACCCTTTGGTTTGATACGACCGTGAGATATTGCGGGAGCAGAGGGCTCCGGCATAATTAAATTACAAGGACCTTAGAAGGTTGATGTGCTCGGTAAGAGCAAGGAGGCGGCCCTGAGGGGACTGAGCTGTGCTCAGTTTATCCGCAAGGATGAGGATTTCGTCCAAATTGATTCTATTGAGTGTGTTATACACTAGGTTTAGAGACTCTACAACAGAGTCTGTCTGTTTTTTTGGGTCGGCGGAGGGCCGCGGGATATTTGATTCCTTTTGGAACCAGGGGTTTATTGGGAGCGGCGCTGGCTGAGAGAGCGGGAGGCTCATAAGGGGCCGAGGAGGGCCCTGAGGTGGCCGATAGGGGCCCTGTGGGGGCCGATAGATGCCCTGTGTGGGCTGAGATGAGCCCTGAGGGGGCTGGCCCTGGCTGGGCTTGCGGCTTACAAGAGCCGGGAAGGTTCGGTCATTGACCTGTGGTGGAGCTTTGCGGCTCGGAGGTGGGCGAGGGGCGCGAGGGCAACCTCTAAAATTGGCCGGATGGCCCGTTTGTCCGCAGAGGACACATGAGGGTGGGGATTCGGCGTTTTTGGGCCGTGGGCACTCTTTCGAGTGATGGGGTTCTAGGCACTTGATGCACCTGGGTGGAGCTAAGCAGTTGGCTGCCGCGTGTCCATAAAGTTGACAGCGGTGGCACTGCGCTGGGTAACCGCGCCGGTGAGGGGCTTCGACCTTAACACGCGACAGGCCGCACACAGTGCGTACCTCGCGGAAAATGGCCTTCGCCTCCGGCACATTGGTGAGAACGAGGAGGGCGAGGTTAAACCTTTCGCCCCTGCTGCTGTGCATTTTATGCACACCTTCAATGGGGAAGCCTTGGGATTTGAGGTCTTCCAGTATGTCTTCGTTTGCGAGTTCATAGGGAACTCCGCGGAGGACTGCCTTGACTTTCCTTTCTTCGGCAAGGGCGTATGTGTGGTAGGACACACGCTCGGCCGTGAATAGGCGGGTTATGTTTCGGAAGTCTTCTATAGACGCCGGTATAATTTTGATGGCCTCGCCGACATTAGTGGCTTGGTCGTATTTAAAACCCTTATCGTAGAGGGTTTTGGACAATTGAGTAAATTTCGCCTTGTCTCTGAGAAAGACAGGGGGCGGGACTTGGTTTTTGGCCAGTTCGGGAGCGCAGCGGGTTGCTGGCTTGGCGGTAATGTCTTTCGACTGTGAGGCGGCAGCATTTGGGGCTGCGGAAGTAGGGGCAACGATGGGAGCTGCGGAGGTAGAGGCAGCGGCGGAGGGAGTGCGAGCGGCGGCGGCCCCTGAGGCGGGGGGAGTGCGAGAAGTGGCAGCGCGTTTCGGGCCGCGCTTGGATTTCACTAACGTGAATTCGGCTTGGGAGTCGGTTATGGTTCCTTCGGAGTCGGAAGAATCCGAGGAGCCTGTGGAGCTGAGGGCGGTCCTCTTCCGGGAGGATGAGGTAACGGACGTGGCGTCCGAGTGCTCCATATCGGAGTCGGGGGACGCGGGTGAGTCGGACTGCGGGGCAGCCGCTTGGGTCGCGAGGAAAGCAGCGACGGCGGGCGGGGGTACACATGCCTTAGGGGCAGCGGGGGGGAAAATGGCTTTGGCGAGAAGGGTCTCGTCAATTTGGGCGGTTGTAGGTATTCCTGCGGCTTGGATCATTTGTACTATCGTGGCCGCAACCTGGCTTATGAGTGAGCTTATGTCTATGGAAGACATGTTGACGGGGGGGGGGGGGTGACGTTTAGTTCTAAGAAAACTGGAGGTCCCTGTTCTGAGAAGAACAGGGCCTTAGGGGCAGATGGGGAGGACTGACGATCTATTCCCAGAAGCTGGGGTCCCTATGTTCTGAAAAGAACAAGGGCTCGCTCTGAGAAGAGCAAGAGACGATCTACTCTAAGAACAGTATATACACAGTAACAATAACAATATAACAAAAACAATAACAGAAAAATTAAAAATAATAAAACAAAACAAGCGAAGCGCGCTCGAGCCTCCCCGCCGGAGCAAGGGGGCAAGAACGATGCAAAAACAAAGTGACTCACCAACGGCGTCTGCTCGGCCGGTGTTAGCCGGGGAGAGCGGGGCGCGCGGGCAAGCGGTTGCGCTACCGAAGGGTCGGAGGCGCGAAAGAACTGTGTGCACGACCGCTCGGGGGCGGCGCGCAAACGGAACTGTCGGTTCGGCTTTTTTTTTTTCGCCCAACAATATGGCAACCCTCCGGAAAGCGGGGGAGGGATGAGAATGCTCATACATACACGCAGCTACCATAACCAACCTGATGCTTAATCTACTGAATCTCTACCGAAACCGACCCTCCTTCAGAAAGGAGGGCGCAATTCGGTTCGGGCCAATGTGCGGACGAATTTATAAGCACCTGCGCAGTTTCTCAGCAATGAGTGGCTGCGCCGGACGCCGCGGGTTTGATCCCGCACGGAACAAGTATTTGTATGTCCTACAAATAATTGTTTCGGGTCTGGAGTGTGCTTGTGCAATTTATGTTTGTAAACTGCTTCCGCGATACGGGAGAAAATCCTAGTGTGGGGTTAACGTTTTTATAAAAGAATTATACAATAATAGTGGATATTTATACAAAATAATGGGGCTGTAAATAGATATACGATTAGCTTTATTTATTCTTTACATGCATCATAAACTGGAATAAATACCATTAATAAGAACTTAACTTATTTTAAAGTTAAAGGAGTTATAATCGATTAGTCTATGTTTTAAAATTGGGTTTTGATTTTAAAGTTTAGCAAAATATGTACTTGCATTTCTATCAGACATTTGATGTATATAAAAAACACCTTATAATTTATTTGGTAATTTAATTATTTTTTGAGAAAGACAAAAACAATAGCCTTAAATATAATTAACACTGCCTTAATAATAGGTACTAATTATAACTTAGAACATAAATGAAAAACTCATGACGAGCAAAGTGGCTCAGGACCATGCTTTGCGGCAGTCTGTGGAGAAAGATGTTCAGTAGTGGACTTGTGAACAGCTGTAATGATGATGATGATTCGAAATCTTGCACGATTAAATTATAAGAAATCGACGCTTTTTTATATAGGATAAGAAACGAGTACACAGTTCACCTGATGGTAAGTGGTTACTGTGGCCCACAGACATCTACGTCTGTCCTCGATTACGAATCAAAATGCAGATGAGTTGTCACCCGTGAGGACTAAGATGAAATGCCTCGTTTCCTTTAAAAAGGGTCTGGTTCTCCACACTCACTATACGAAACACAGCATCATTAAGCTACTATTTTACGCTGATATTCTGTGAGAGCGTGGTCCTTCCCCGGTCGAGCCGATCTTCGTGCTGCAACTATACTTCTAATATAATTGCATGGTTCTACCACGTATAAACGACGTGCTTCATTTTTTTTCATTTTAAAATTGTTCTCGTAATAATCTGATTGTAAAAAAACGTTATTTTTTTTTGATAAATAGCTTATTGATTAAAACAAATGTTCAATAATAATTAAATCGCGCTAATTAAAGTAGTAGGAATGTTTAAAGTTGAAATTGGCACTAAAAGGCTGGTAATTGGGGCATCCACCTTACAAAGCTTGAATATAAAATTTAAATCAAATGCGTGTAATCACTCTGGGAGCTTGTAGCAAACTGAACGCGCGCCCAACGTGTGGACGCGGCGACCAAACTCTGCCAACAATCCTTTGATCATTTGTAAAAAACCGACACCACACGGATCTGGTGCCTACTTGCGGGCCATCGTTCCAATACATACCAATGAAGCCCAAACACCCCGTCTACACGTTGGCCAATGCTATTGGCCACTACATTCGCCACTGTGTTGGCCAACGTGTAGAGGCGACAATGACAAGCAGCACTGCGTTCCACATAATATGTCTTTAATCATACAACCGTTGTGACACCTCCAAATAAATTTAAAATTTATAACCGCAGATAGAACCCGTGTTACAAAATAACATCCCTATTCAAAATATTATCACCATTGTACCACTTATACTTCACAATGGAGTAACTTTAATACATAAATACCTACCCAAATAAACTGTAAGACTTTTATGAACCACATCTTAAACTATAGTCCCTTTTGTCTCTGTAAAAAAATATTGTTAAAATAAAATAAAAACAGTACATTTATTATTTTTATGTACTTTAAAATAAGCTTACAAAATAATATTACGATTATTTGTAGTAGTACCTTAAAAACAAGGCTCATTTTTAAAGGTCCACCCAAAAAGGTCTTCATTTGTATTCCTCGGTGTCAAAACAACCTAAATTAATTACGTTTTGTAATGAACCAAGATAAAATCTAAACGAAGATAGAATTAATTTTTACCGTGTCCTGGCGCCCTAATATAGCTAATCCAGTGCTTAATAATAGTCCTGTGGGTGGTGTGTTAGAAGAGACGACTACGGTAAAAGCCACAAGTGCCTAATGACATTCGATATTTGTAAGTATACAACTCATATTTATGCGTGGTAGAACCATGCTATAGCTATATTATGGTTGTAGCATAAATACACAGAGTACCAACGTAAATTAGCAGCTTAATGCTGCTGTGTTTCGTATGGTGAATGTAGAGAGGAGAATCTTTTTACTGGAAATGAGGCATTCCATCGTAGTTCAACAACTTAATCGAAGATAAATGTAGATGTCTATAGGCCACAGCATCCACTTACTATCAGGTGAACTGTGTGCTCTTTTGTAGTCTGGTGATGTTTCAAAATTAATTCTTATATCTCTATCAACGTTACTGACGATAGTGACACATTTGTAAAAGGTAGGTAAGTACTTGTAGGTAAACTACTTACGACTTCTAAAGCATCTGAACAAAGGCATTTACATTGTGATTAAGAAAACTATGATTGGCTCAAAGTCGAACTCTAAAAGTAATTTAAGTTAAACTGACAGCTATGCTCAACTCATGCCCGTAATGGATAAACTTCGCCGTAAAGTTCGTGGACCATTGAATAACAGTATTATGTTAGAGAGTTTTCCCATTACAATACAATCGTATGTATAAAAATTTTCTGTTTTATTTAAAGTAAATATAAAATCACCAAGATAATATTTTCTCTTCTTTTTTATTTTTTTTTTAATAAAACTGTAATGGCAAACGAACCTTCAGTCTAACTGATAGTAAGTGGTTTCTGTAGTCCATGGGCCAATTTTAAATAAAGAAGGCCACAGATACGTTATCACATTTGAGAACAAAGATAGCATACCTCACACTTTATAATTATACTTGCTTTTTTTATAGGATAGGGTGACAAACGAGCACACAGTCCACCTGATGGTAAGTGGTTGCTGCGGCCCATAGACATCTACAGTCTTCGATTACAAATCAAAATGCAGATGCCTTGTCACCCGTGAGGTCTAAGACGGAATATCTCCTTTCCAGTAAAAGGGGTCTCCGATTATCTACACTCACCATACGAAACACAGCAGCATTAAGCTACTACTTTACGTTGGTATTCTGTGAGAACGTGGTCCTTCCCCGGTCGAGCTGACCCATTCGTGCTACAACTGTACTACTAATATACCTGCAGCATGGCTCTACCACGTATAAGCTGCTTTCATACCCTTTAATTAGGAACACAACATTATAATTCGCGGCACATAGCTCTAGCGCTGAACGAAACATGGAGGGGGTTGCTGCAATAGTCGTAATCAATCAGCGCGTGCGAACGATACGCACAGCCAATCATACGCAATACGGCCAATTATGCGCAATAACGGTCAACGCTAGATTTTTGTGCCGTGAGTTGTGCAAGCGTTATTACATGGGGAAATGCCTTCGCATACCCGCCTCCCGGGAGCCAGGACGGGTTATGTCCGACTCGCACCGACTAAAATCCCATAGTGTTCTACCATCGTAGCATATTAGCAGGGTCATGGGAACGCTTTCGCACACATCCGCGGCTCCTCTAGTGTCACCATGGGGCGGCCCCTTCTCGAGAGAGGACTACTCTTCCCCTTCGTCTTCTCAGCTAAGGCGCACCAGAACACATGACACGCCCTCCTCCGCGACCTTCTTTTTCACGTGCGCAACAGACGCCCCCGTATCCGATGAGCGAAGGCCATGGGGCCAGGAAAAACTAGCACTCAGAAGCAGCTAGCCCTTTTGAACCCAATGTCGGATCTGGTTTATGACTCCGCCGCCAACCAAGATTCGGCTGCGGAGGGTAGGGAGAGCGGCGTCTCGCAATATCCATTAACAAATTAGTCGCGAAGGATAGGGCGAGTGGCGCATCGCCATACCGGCACTCCTCTTCCTCCACGACTATACCTCGACTGCAGCGGTAGGGAGAGAGGGCACCCATCTCGCCGCAGCCCACTGACACACATCCGAAGTGGGCTCGCCAAGCCCACTCGGAGTTGCATTCTCGTGCCGGCCCTACATCTCGAGCCATCCATGTGGGTTGGGTTCCTCTTAGTTTACCGCGGGTGATCAAGCCACGGCTACTAAGCCCACCCGCCACGACAAGGCGTAAACCCGTTGGGGGGGGGGGGGGGTACGGCTAGGAGTCCTTAGATCTAGTAAATAGTAGTTGTGATATTAATTCACTATTAATTCTATAAATCAGGGATACAGTTTAAAAATTAATTTGACGCTTATAATATGATGTAATACTATTACATAATGATGTAATACTACCTATAAGAATAAATTCAAATTAAATTCCCAAAGAACACATGAATACAATATCACTTTTTACTATATTACTGTTGAGTAACGTTACAAACGCTAAATCATTAGCGATCACCGCTAAGGTATTGTGCACGCGACGAAAACTGTGACAGTGTAAAAATTTCCAATTCTTAATTAATGTGTGAAAGCAAACATCATATTTTGAACTCTGCCCCAACATAAGAACAATGCATCGTCATAAATTTATGTCGTGTAATTATCACCACAAATTTATTAACACACTATTTCTGTTTATTCGTTTTAGTAAGTTTTTTTGTCATAAATCACATCGAGATAAAAACTATCCTATATCTCCAGTAAAAGCAAGCAATAGACGTTTATAAAATTTCATTAAAATCGGTTTATATATCAAATCAGAATGATAAGTAAAGTAAAGTAAAGTTACAGCCTATATACGTCCCACTGCTAGGCACAGGCCTCCTCTCATTTCTTTTAGGGCAAGGAATAGTCCGCTACGCTGCCCCAATGCGTGTTGGCGAACTTCACAAGTCTTCAAAATATTTTTTTCTTATTTCTCAGACATGCAGGTTTCCTCACGATGTTTTCCTTCACCGCCGAGTACGTGGTAAATCAGCAATTAAAATTGTAATTAACAATTTTATTGGATCCGGCGGGGATCGAACCGGTTTGCTCGCGTATTGTGAAATGTACAGCGAGCGCTAACCAACTGAGCTACCACGGCTATTATCAGAATGATAATTTTTTTAAAAATTGTCACTCCAATTACATACACGAGGCTACCACTCTAAAATATTTCTCCCATCAGTTGTCGTTTTTTCGTGCTATATGGCTGGCCGGTCCATTGCTACTTTTAGCTTACCCATTGGGCTATATAGCGGTTATTCTGGTTATACTGCGGATAATATGTGCCATAGTCTGCCACCCAAGTTCGATTCGCCGATTCACTCGAAGTATCTTTAGAAAAGTCTTCCAGTTTTGCTAAAGCAAAATTATTCGAAATTTTTTTAACGCCGTCATCACATTCACATTGTATTTATTGGTGATAATAACAATAATTTTGCGATTGTAAAGAGCGAAACGATTTTTAACTCAATGTCAATGAATCGATATTTTAATCTTTATTTTTTACCGGTAGTCGTAGTGTAGGGTGACCCCCCACTAGATGGAGTGACGACCTGGTAAGACATGCAGGAAGTCGATGCATGCAGGGGACTCAGGACCGTATTTTATGGCATTCCTTGGGGGAATCCAGGCCTATGTTCAGCAGTGGACTTGTGAAGGGCTGTAATAATGATGATGACGGCATAATCATATATCACTGAAGTATTTTTACAAAATTACCACCGAAGGCTGGCATACTAAGACTTCATTCTTTACACAAATACAAAGGCATTCCAGGTTCCTTCAATTAGTTACCATCTAACATAGTTACGTAATTTAAGATAAAATGCAGCGTCAAAGATAATATGGCAAACTAATGAAATTATTGGTAAGATTTAGTATCAAATCTCTATAGGCATGAAAGAGAAGGGCAGTGGAGGGGAGGTGGAGGCGTAGATTCCCCTCCATCTTTTCCCCCGCTGAAGGAGCGTAGTTTTTTATATTAAATGTTAGATTAACATTTTTTAATGATTTCTGCGAAAAATCGCCTTAACACGTTCCCAGCGGCACTGATTTATCTGTACTTTCCACTACTGCGTTACGAGACGTTCGAAACCTCGTTCTGAACCAGAGGTTGTAGCGGCACGAGGCTTAGTAAACCCCACCGCCCACATGAGACAAAAATCCTTTTCTTGGCGCCAAATAAGGCGATTTGTACGGTTTTTGTCGCGATTATTATTATCAATGAGTTGATTAACCTAAATCGCCGCCTATGGGCAGATTATTTAGTTTAGATTCTATAAGTAAAATAAAATGTGGGGTCTTATGTACCCCATACCGCATTGAAAAAGTGCGGTTTTTCATATTGTTTAGTGATGGGAAAAAATATCGATTTTATTTAATTGTACTTATGGATGCTTTTTATTAAAACAGGTCAAACAGTAATATTTTTGCAACCGATACATTATGTGAGAATTTTCTTTGCTTTTTTGTCAGCCTCACGACTTTATAAGAAGGTGCGAAGTTTTTCGTAGCATCCTACATATCTCCTCTTCTTTGATCCTTTTTTGAGATGATGTGGCTTGTTTGGATCGGGTTCTGAAAAAAAATCTGATAGTGTATTTTAAAGCGGGTTGATTAGGTGTAGCGATTTATTGGAGCATTTCTATACCTAAGTATGGGATCGTTACGGCCGGTGTGTGTTTTGCTTATGTTAGTTGAATTTATTTGTTATATTCCTACATAAATATTTCACTTAGACTGAGTATAATTTGTAAATATTGATTGTAAACTTACCTGTTTTTCATATATCGGTAATTTAGAATTAGATTTACAACCCAATTCCTCTTCATCATCAATAATATTATTTATTAACGTTCTTCGGCAACGTTTCGACATCTCGTTATACGAGAAAAGTAAGTGTTAGACAAAAAAGAACCTCCCGCCATCCCCTTCTAACCTAACCTGTACGAGAGGGTGACCCAAGTCCCTAGCTCACTTCGCTCGCTCTTAGACCAAATAAAACATCAAGATGTTAAATTTATAATTACTTTAATAAATTTACATATTTTATCATTTCCACCATTTCCAAAAATGGATTTTGATTATATTTGATGATGTGTACTCTACTATCGCATCACCAAAATTCTTTTGATTATTGTAATTAACTTTTTTTTAAAACGCTTCACGGCTCTCCGTTGATACTCAATCCTTTACGTGTGAGTCTCGTCTGGAGCCACAAATGAATTGTCAGGGTCTGAATTGTTGACTTTTTTGTGGGTCTATACCCATGTTCCACTAGGCAGTCATACGCTATCCAATAATCTGTGTGAATTGTGGTACCAGATTCTATGTGTTTTTGAACTAAAGGCACTATAACCTCAGCAGAACGTACGTTGTCAGGGCACACCTTAGTCGCAGATCCTCTGACCCATCTTCGGTCATACCAAGGACCCAATAATTAATTGCAATAACAAATTAGAAGTTTATGAGAGCAAGTAGAACAAAAGTGTTAAACCAAAATTATCTTTGTTATATTTCCGTTTCCCGAATTTCAGCAATGTACTTTATTTTGTCTAGGTGATATATAAGCACTGATTCGCGACAATAGCTGAACCAATCGTAAATCGTGACTCTCCTCAAACATTGCTCCCTCTCTTCTATGTATCCTCGTTTATGGTCATTTCAAAGCTCCATTTTTGAGCAAATGTAGGTATAAATGAGGTGCACCAACGTGCACCCACGTGCACACACGTGCACCAACTGTATGTGTCTGTTAAAAAAATGTTCCACTTTTTCTCGATACTTTGCGTTTTTGTTTACACTACCCTTTCGTGCAAAACAAAGAGCCGTAAGATTTGTTGGTTGAACTTGGCAGTCGCATCGGTGTGCGATGCGTGCGATATGTTTTAAAAGAGTGCATTATTTAAAAGAGTGAATTATTGGCTTCAGCAAATGCAACACATTGTTCGTTGGTACCAAGTTGTTTCGTCATTTTTTCCAACTTTGTATTCTTATTGAATTTCTTAATATTCACTACACACAATATAAAAAAAACTAAAACTAAGAACTTAAATTGTCATAAAGACCTACTCCCCGTGGTAGCGTGCCAAGAACGCTTGCTGCGTTTCCTCGCTGAATAGCTATATTTGGCCTTTGAGCGAGAAAAGAACCAGCTCTCTTATCACCAGCAGCGAAGACCAGTCGTGCATACAGTTCCTTTAGGAACTTCACTGCACGTGGACCTCACGGACCGATAGCCGCTACAACGAATTGCACAAATATGTAGTCATTTCTCAACAACTCACATTTGTGCCATTAACTTAATTCAACTGCCTTCAATGCATCCCTGGCTCTAAAAGATGTACCCTTGAGATGATAGGCCACCAAAGTGTCAACGTAAGCCGCACCTAACGCGAGGGTTTTATCTCTCCCAAGGGACCAAAGTCATACCGTCGGGTCTCTGGCCATAGTCTCTAAATATCCCGCAAGGCTCTAAAACCGACGAAATTTAATGGAAACAAGAGCCCCATGGATAACTTCGTTCAAAGAACCGTGACGGGAAAACCCACCTGGAATTTTCTTACATGAAAGTCCGTCAAACCCAAACTCATAGACGCTGCTACCAGGGGCACTGGTGAGGTTGACAGATTGCCGATCCTAGGCGGATTACTTTTTCCAAACTACGCATTTTAATAATCTCTTTCGAATGTAATCGTCGATCGATAAAGGACCCGTCAACCGCGAATAAATAGTGGCCAGGAACCGTCGATTCACGTGCAGCTCCACCAATTCCTGAGCTCGTAGATGGCCCGTATTCCAATTATCGGTCAGTTGGCCCGATTGCTTACCAATAATTACGCATTTTGAAACATGCAACATAAAAAACGTAAAAATTTAGTATAATTTAAGTTCCGTTTCAGTTATTAATTAATGATTTACGAATATCATTAGAAAATTATTTTAAATATTTCGACGTGGCTTCGGAAGCTAAAATTTCATGGGCTCGCTTGAGATTAGCCCTCTTGACCCCCCTTCCTACATTAACAGACTCCTCAAATTCAGTAGACTTTATAATAAACCCAATCCCAACTATCTGTTCTGAAAGTCTGTGCATGCCTCCACAGTGCGAGCCTAGTGTGGTTGCGATGTCGGGCGCGAAGTATCAAACATATGAAACGGACGTTTGCATCCAAAGTGTAGTGACTAAGGCGGGCGCCTAGCGTGACGGGCATGCGCGAGATAACGCGCATAGTTTTCAAACGTTCCTATCCACGCAATATGGCCTCACTACGGGCCTAGTCAACAAGCGACCCAATACCCGGGATGTCCGGGGTATCAAAGTCAAACTAGATCAGTCTTGTCGCTCGGCATAATATTTTACTCATGACATAATAAAATGTTGACATGGACATTAGAGTTTACTCAAAAAAAATTATAATATTTTTTTGAATAAATAAACTAAAAAATTCAATGTTTATTTTTCTGTTTTTATTTATTTCGTGCACATCCTTTCTTATGTTTAACATCTCCCATCTCAGGATCGGACTTTCTACTATAAATACTAAATCTTCGCCCATGGTTTGCAACACCTGAAATACGGTCTAAGCACTCCAACAGCTCGCTCGTCACTGCGGCCATTGTACGCCCGCAAAATGCCCTAGACACCACGCATTCACTGTAGACGCACACTACGCGTTCGTCACGAGCGTCAATAATGATCCATATATATTATATTAATAAGCGAAGAGAAAACTTTGTTCTCCCTTTATAATGTCAAACACTTACTATTCTGTGGTAAAACCGTCGCACATATTAGAAATTGTGTCCAAATAATTTAAAATGTTGCCGACAAATACAAATCTAAAGATTTAATGAATTACGGTCGAATTTCGACCACTAGACGACCAGTTGTTACTATATTACCGTGTATAAAATATTTTTGTCATTCTCTGAATTAAACAATGAACTCAGAATTTTTCCATTAATCATCTTAACAAGACAGGGATGTCACAAGATATAACGTTGTCCATTCCCCCAGGTTCCCGGTGACAGCTGACATGGCGCCAGTGAGCTCCCTGCTCGTCTACTACGTGACGGAGGCTGGGGAGCCCGTGAGCGATGTCGTCAGCTTTCACGTACGGCTGTTACATAAGGAGGTAATTTAAACTTTATACTGTAATTTAACAAAAGGATTGGTACTGTTGTGTTTTTTTCTTCAGTTATGGACTCATACGTTTATATTTTTGCTAGTATCAAATAATTAAAAATTATCATTGAAATTACTTTGTTTCAAAAAACTTCTTCACAATATGCTAATGTGTCACGTTGGGAAGTTTTTGGGAGATTTTGTCGGTAGCTTAACCCTAACCGCTTTGGTCGATGACGACAGTAACTCCAATTGTTAAGGCGCCTAAGCGGACGAAATAACTTGATATCTATATTGGAGCACTTGTTTCGTCGGTTTGAATAATATTCGCATAAAATTAATACATAAAACTGCATCCCTTTTACATATTAAAATCCTCTTCAAATCACCATTTCGATGATAAAACAGAAACAACAATCCTTCGGCAGCAAGTTACCGCCAAAACGGACAGTATTTGTAATTTACGAATAAATAGTTGTGTTAATTTCTTATGCCGCTACCACAAGTTAATTTAATTTTAAAAAACGTACTTGGTAGAACCATGCTGCAGCTCTATTATGGTTGTAACACGAATGGGTCGGCTCGACTGGGAAAGACCACGCTCAGAAAACCAGCGAAAAATAGCAACTCAATGCTGCTGCATTTTGTATGGCGAGTGTAGAGAACCGGAGACCATTTTTACTGGAAACAAGGCATTCCATCTTAGTCCTCATGGGCAACGTATATGTATTATGATTTTTAATCGAGGAATTTATCCTAGATGTCTATGAGCCACAGCATCCACTTACCATCAGGTGGACTGTGTGATTGCTTGTGACTCTTATTCTATAAAAAAAATCTGTAATTTTTAATCCTCAGAGAAATAAATGAAAGTTACTTAGATTCGATACCCAAATATAATTACTATAAATATTTACAAATTCCAGTGAATTATGAACTGATTCTACGACAGTTAATATTCCTGGCTTATATTGTATGATGCTGTGACATCTATTTTTAAGACACCGCCTGCTCCCTATTATGGTGTCATCAAAACTAATGACAGTTAATAAATTAAGCGTCCACACTTAAAAAGTAATACCAATATCTGTGCCAGTATGTTCTCATAAATGAAACTCACGCATAGAATATCTAATATTTATAGCAATTATAAAGCATTGTCGAGTCAGCGGGCGTGAAATTGAACTGACGTTTACCAAGCTTAATTAGGGTAATGTTGATTTAGAGATCCCGTATTGTCTATATTAAAGTTTATATTATTGTTATGTCGATATTGAACTATTCTGTCTGTATTTTCATACGACAGTATTGACGCCTTTCAATTACTGTAGATACCTCTCTGATAAGAATAGTTGTAACTACTGACTTATGTGGCTCACCTGATTTTAAATTACTACCGTCACCCATACTTTGCCGACCTTTTAAAAATTATTAGCTCTTTTCTTGAAGATCCCTAACTGGTATTGGTCTGGAAAAATCGCTGGTACGAGTAGTCGATTCAACAAAGAAGTTGTGCGAGAAAGAAAATATCTGGTAAATCGCAGAGTGATGCACCGCCAATCATCCAGATGGTGTGGAGAGTATCGCGAGCTTTGTTAATTATTATATAAAGTGTGTTTGTTGTTTTGTCATTCTTTCTCGGGGCCTCGAATCGTCATGATGTTTTGCAGTGTTTATAGGCTGCAGAGTGACATAGTTTTTTTTATCACGAAAAATGTGCGTTTTTTGTGGAATAGATCTGAAGAGTAATCCTGTATTTACCTCTTTATGTTATTTTAGGTCTTCCAATAACACAATAGCTGTGATTTTGAAAATACCTTCGTATACCGAGCTCCACCCGTATGTTGCGGGCAAAAGCTATTTGGGTATTATGTAAATAATGAAACGAAACATGAAATAAACTTATTACAAAAACACCAGCACAAATACTAAAAAAATAATAAGCTAGTCAACTTAAAACTTCGAAATGATATCTTAAAAATGAATAAAAGAGTCTCCGACGAACAAGAAAAATAGTCGAAGCATTTACATCTCAAGTTCTTGACGCACTCACGCATAAATCTTTCTTCTTTCTTTCTTTATCAACCCACAAAAGTTCAAGCACTAATATTCACCTTAAAATCATGTTGTTTGTTGTGAATGATTTTAGATGGATATGCATACGTGAGTGCGTGTTCTTACAATAAGTTGAGCATGGTTTTGGTTTGGATTTTGAATCGCCAGCGCCCCGTCTTTTTTTCTGTTGGACTGATAAATAAATACAGAGTACATATAAGCTAATCTCTATATAATATAAAACAAAGTCGTTTGCCGGATGGATTTTGATACATATTTTAATGCGGTTTTCGTTAATAGACAGAATGATTCAAGAGGATGGTTTATATACATAATACAAGCATATGTTGTCGAGATCCAAAAATTACACGCGCGAAGCTTGCGGATCGCTAGTTATCTCTAAATAAAGCAATCAATTATCTATCGGATACTGCATTAATTACAATACACCATCGTATAAGGATAGATTCGGAGAATGAAATACATGTGCATTTGTACTAATAGGCTCTTTTAAACATAACTATTTCCCCTTAGTATGCGCTCGGAGAGTGTGACTTAAGACGTATGAGCTAACTGTCTATTTTATGGCAAATGAGTGCGTATGGAATATGAGAGGCATATAATAAATATCTCTTTTAACCCTAAAAGTGGAACATAGTAGTGTGTGCACTCCTGGTTGGCAACATAAATAAGAAAAAGTCTGGTTTCATTCCAGGCGGCACTATGGCGACCGACTTAATAACGTTAAAGAAACTAGCTAGAGATATATGCGTAACTTAGTAAATAACCTCACAAATAAAAAGCTAGGAATTTACCTATACACTTATTTCAAAGTCATATTTATGACTTTGAAATAAGTGCTCAATACAAAATCGTTGTTCAAAATTAAGATAAAAGTTAGGAAAGGAATAAGATCTTTTTTGGAATTTCCTAAAGTCGCCACTTATGACAACGACGGGTTGAAATGTGATGAATGATTTTCTTACGTCATCACCCTATAAACCATTATTGAGCATCATAAACTAAGGTTATAACAAACAATACATATCTTACTTTTATCTTACTTATTTTTTACGTATCAGGAAACCTCAAGATGGTCAGAAACCTCACTAACGCAAGGTTATTACTGTAAAAAGGGAAGTCCTCAACTCGATATGAGCCCATAATTGCGAAGATACCAACACAATATATATAAGGAGTATGTTAGGGATGAATCCGAGTGACAGGGTGAGAAACTGTGTGATAAAAGAAGAGTGTGGTTTGCAAGATGATGCAGTGACCAGGATTAAGAAAGGAATGCTTCAGTGGTTTGGTCATGTAGAAAGAATGAATGCGGAAAGACTGACAAAGCAAGTATACTAGGCTGCACTAAAAGTATCGGGAATGGAATATTTCCACTGTTTAATTTAAACCACATTAAAATCTTTTTAATTGAAAACTCCTTGGTTTTAAAAATCGAATACCATTTATTTACTTAAAAAAAAGATTCTCGGTCTTGTCACAAGTCCTTTAGTCGTTGAGAAAATGGAATTGACTCGAGAAAATTCAAGAGCGGTGATTTATTATGACTTTCGAAGTGGTTTAACACAAAAACAGTGTATTGACTGGATAATTTCTGCATTTGGTGATGAAGCCCCATCCAAAACCACAATTTATCGCTGGTTTGTTGAATTTCAACGTGGACGTGTCAAGTTCAGTGATGATCCCCGTCAAGGTCGTCCAAAAACTGCAGTCACCCAAGAAAACATTACGCGTAGGCTGATTGAGGAAGATCGACATGTGACATACCGCGAAATTCAGGCAACTTTAGACATTAGCATGAGTCAAATACAAATAATCTTGCATGAACGTGTCTTGAACGAACGTGAAATATTTACGTGGTAGAGCCATGCTACAATTATATTAGTAGTACAGTTGTAGCACGAATGGGTCGGCTCGACCGGGGAAGGACCACGCTCTCACAGAATACCAGCGTGAAATAGTAGCTTAATGCTGCTGTATTTCGTATGGTGAGTGTAGAGAACCGGAGACCCTTTTTACTGGAAATGAGGCATTCCATCTCAGTCCTCACGGGTGACAACGCATCTGCATTTTGATTTGTAATGGAAGATAGATGTAGATGTCTATGGGCCGCAGCAACCACTTACCATCAGGTGGACTGTGTGCTCGTTTGTCACCCTATCCTATAAAAAAAAAAAAAAAAAAAAAAAAAGAACAATTAGGTGTAAAAAGTTGTTTTCCCGATAGATACCGCATTCGCTCTGTGAAGAGCAAAAAGCGGCTCGCGTTACTTGGTGCGTTAGAACTCTCGAAAGATTCCACGCAGGATTCTCAAATGCTGTATACAACATCGTATCAGGTGACGAATCCTGGATATACGCGTACGAACCCGAAACAAAAAACCAGTCACGAGTTTGGGTGTTTGAAAATGAGTTAAAGCCAAAAACATTGTTCGTTCACGGAGTGTTGCAAAAAAAATGGTGGCCATGTTTTTCTCCAAAACCGGCCATGTAACGACTATTCCTCTTGAGGGACAAAGAACGGTTAATGCAAAATGGTATGCTAGCATTTGTTTGCCACAGGTCGTTTCTGAACTCCGGAAAGAGAACTGCAACCGCCGCATCATCCTCCATCACAACAATGCGAGTTCTCACACCGCACACAGAACAAAATAGTTTTTAGAGCAAGAAAACATAGAATTATTAGACCATCCGCAGTACAACCCCGACCTAAGCCCTAATGATTTCTATAATTTTCCTAAAATGAAGAATAAATTGCGTGGACAGAGATTTTCATCACCTGAAGAAGCTGCGGACGCCTACAAAACGGCCATTTTGGAGACCCCAACATCCGAATGGAATGGTTGCTTCAATGATTGGTTCCATCGTATGGAAAAATGTGTCAAATTTCGCGGAGAATACTTCGAAAAACAATAAATACATTTTTAAATAGTAATGTTGTGTCACTTCGTTGATTCCCGAAATTTTCAATGGACTCGTATGTTGCAGAAGTGAATGGAAGAGTCGGAATGAGACGTCCTAGGCGGAAGTTTGTCGACCAAATTGGCGATATACTAAAAATGGGCCATATTAAGGGTACCCTTAACCGAAGAGCATGTATGCGTAGGTATATGGATGTGGAAGAGGCGAGAGAGGTATGTCAGGATCGTGCTAAATGGAAGTCTGTAGTCTCTGCCTACCCCTCTGGGTGACAGGCGTGAGTGTTTATTATGTATGTACCAACACAAGTATTTAACAGTTACTTCCAATTCTTATCTACTGTTAGAAGACCAACTAGAAATTCGTTTGATGTCACTTTATGCTGAGCTCGAGGATTAAAATAATTAGAATTAGGATATAAAGCGGATCGAAAGCCTTGCTTCTAAAAAGCTAATTTATACGAACAATATAAATAAAGTAAGCAATATTATCTTAAGGTAAATGAGATTTAATTATAAGATGTTAATTTGATTAGCTTCTTTAATTGAGTGTAAATATTTCTCTTTAATTTAGTACTTAAGCATGACGTGAACACACTTCAAATTCAGCATTTAATTAGCATCTAAAACAAACGATATTTTTTTAAATATTGGATAGGGTGACAAACGAGCACAGTAAGTGGTTGCTGTCACCCATAGACATCTACATCTATCCTCGTTTAAGAATCAAAATGCAGATGCGTTTCACCCGTGAGGACTAAGATGGAATGCCTCGTTTCCAGTAAAAAGGGTCTCCGGTTCTGTACACACACCATACGAAACACAGCAGCGTTAGGCTACAATTTTACGCTGGTATTCTGTGAGAGCGTGGTCCTTCCCCGGTCGAGCCGACCCATTCGTGCTACAACTATACTACTAATATAACTACAGCATGGCTCTATCACGTAATACGTCAGATATGGTTTTGAATATTAAAAACTTGATATAAGAGTTGGTATACTTAGTGTATAGTGGCAGTGTAAGAATATCCACTAACCCATATCGTCCCGTAGGTGTCGTAAGAAGCGTAAAAGGGAAATTGAAACAGGTGATGGGCAGCAGCATCTTCCTGATAACTACTTAAAATAGTTAAAACTGTATTTACCAACCAGCCTGCCAGATATACCAATTATGGCAAAGCCTCCGTATAAATCTAGGGAGAGTGTTCCCTATCCTACTATTCGCATTATTTTTTTTGTTTGTCCTTATCATCCTTGTTATTTTTATTTCAATTAAATACTAACAAGTTTTTTAATATTAAGGGTTTATAAATAATAGGTATTTTACCTGTGAATTTGCCGTTCTGCAGTACTGGCCATTTTAAATCAAAATAATTTTTGTTTGGCTAAGAATTCTGAGTTCAAATTAATTTCATTTTAAAAACATCGAATTCCATATTCAAAATTAGTCACATGTTTATTGATTAGCGTTACATTTTCATCGCATTTGAATCTTCTTCATCATGGATACGTTAAAAATTCGAGTAATTAATAATATGAGTACCTATCGTCGTGGCAGTAACGCGGCACAAGCGCCACGCAACATCAAAGACTTTTACGGAACGAAAACTGCAAACAAACTCACCTCATGTCATTTGTTTTCCCGGTTCTGTACTGGAAATTTCGACCTTGAAAATGAAATCCGAAAACTTTAGTTGACAATGACGAATTAAAGGCGATTCTGAAAGCTGATGCTACCCAATCTACCGCTGAATCAGCAGCAGCTTTTGACGTGTCGTTAACATCAAAGCAATCCATTCATCCATTTGAGTCAAATTGGCTAGGTATAAAAGCCTGACAAATGGGTGCCCCACGAATTCAATAATTACCAGCGTAAAATACGTGTCAAGACTTGCCTTACACTGCTCAACAGGCACACGAACCAAGGAATTATGAACAGCATTGCTTTTTAACTGTGATCCTGCGATGAAATATATATTCTGTTTGACAATCGACGAAAGTGCTCAGAAAGTTGGTTGAATCCTGCTTCAGCACCTAAACAATGCCCCAACACAAACTTACCTCTAGAAAAGTGATTGTCACTGTTTAGTGGTCTAGCGCCGGTGTGAATTATCACAGCTTCTTACCAAATGGAATGAGTTTTACAAATATGGGGAAGTACAAGATGGTGAAGAACTGCACACAATGATGGAGAAGCTCGCACGTCTCTAACCAGCTTTAGTCAATCGCTCGTTCTCGCTGTTCCTGCACGACAACGCGCAACCTCATACTACACGACAGACGGTCTCCAAGTTACAAAAGCTGGGGTTGGAAGCTCTCCGTTACCCGCCGTACTTACCAGATCTTGCGCCAACAGACTTCAATATCCGAGAGGCAGTACAACATGCCTTTGAAGAATTTATTGCCTCCCGTCCAACTGATTTTCTCAAGAAGGGCATCAATGCCACTGCGCTTGCAACGATACATCGATTGCATGAGTGATTACTTTGATTAATAGAAACAAAAAATATAGAAAAAATTGAGTTACCTTTTTTTCATAACAAGTGGTGAAATAAAAAATAAAAACATCATCAATATAGTCGATGTCAATTAAATACACATTATTAAAGATAACTCAGAAACTAATGGTCAGTTCTTGATCAAAATTATATGGGACCACAGGAAAAGCATCAGCTTTCAATTAAAAAGAATATTATATATGATCAAACGAACTTCCCCAAGTGAAGTTCGATCAGTATTATATGAATCGCTTCATTCGAAGATATAATATTAACAACGTAGTTTCCTTATTCTACAAGGCTAAGTCGCACCTTTAAAGATTTTTACTCTACCCACATCAAAAACAATTGCCCCCTCCCACCAACGTCTCTCGCCGTCCGAGCGTACAGCCTCATTCTTTTAGAGATATATTCTAAGCAAAACTTTTTGTGGGTTATGGGTGGGAGGGAAATTATATCTTCGAATGAAGCGATTCATATAATACTGATCGAACTTCACTTGGGGAAGTTCGTTTGATCATATATTATATTTCATCGCTTCATTCTTCAGATATAATATTAACAACGTAGATGTTTAGAGCTTAAAGTTTTGCTTATTGGGTTACGTATGTGTACCTTGAACTATAAAAGAAAAATCATAAAAAATCAAATATCATTTATTAGTTCAATCTTAACAAAATAACATACACTTAACGTAACATAACTTTTCTATCTTATTTAATAAATTCAAATTTAATTATTTAGGAGGACAGTTCTCGCAAACTTATCTTCGTCAATAATTTGGCGATGATAAAATTTTGCAAAGGTCTCTGATGCTGACGACCAACCGGCTGTTTTTCTGATCGTATCCAGAGAGATTCCAGCGGACCTAGCAGCCGAGGTGACAGCATGGCGCGTGCTGTGTGCACTATACACAGTCACGTCCACGCCGCTCTCCGCTAATACGTTCTTAATCCACCTACTGATAGATTGAGCAGTGGCCGCCTTGTGTGGCCGCCTGTAGGTTAGCAATAAGTTCCGACAACCTGCGGGTCTTATTTTTTTTGTAATCTCTAAGTAATCTTTTATTGCCGTGGCTGGACAAATATTTTTATTTTCAATAAAATAAGGTAAAATTAAAAGGGGTTGCTGACGTCCCGCTGCAGACGTTTTAATTATATCAGTGATGCTGATTCTAACATCTGAAGAACATATCTTAATATTGTCTATCTTTATTAAAGATAATGCTGAGCTCGGTGTGCTGTGTATAATGCCATTAATACTGCTAATTTTTTTTGTGAGTTTTTCAATTGAAAGTGTATCATTGGGAACCCAAACTACAATATGATTTAAGACAATTTTTGGGTCCCAAGTACCAGTATATTTTGGAAGGGCTGGTCTTAACTTGAATGCGCCCTTTAAGAATCTTTTTATTTGGTCTTTAGAACCTACACAGTCTCCCAGAAGTAATGATAAAGCCGACCTGTGGTTATTGAGTGAACCGTAAGAAGCCCCATTATTAAATTGCTCCGATAAAAATAGCAAAATTGACGGTATAGAATTTGCGTAAGGATCTAAATTATTTTTATGACAAAATTGCCACCACAACTTATACGAGACGCTATACTGAAGTATTGTATTCTTTGAAAGGGATGCTATCATCACGTGAAGAGCGGATGATGGTGTACCTCTTCTTATAAATGCGACCCTGAGAGCCTCGCTGCACCCAGGGTAAGTTGTTTGTGCAGGTGATGCGGAGTTCTGGAAGAAGACCGTAAGAGATCTCTGTGAGATTTGAAGAACATTATATCTGATCTGAGTAAGTTGTTTAACATTGGGTACCAAAGCTGGGATGGCCAATAAGGAAAGACTAAAATACCTTCGGCTTTATCGCTTATGATTTTTTCTAGACATTTCATTATTAAAGAAAAAGGTGGAAACGCATAGAAATATTTGTATCTCCAATCAATAGTAAAAGCATCTACTAATAGGGCATCTGGATCCGGTTTCCAAGACACATAGTTCGTGCATTTTGCATTGGCGCGAGAAGCGAAAAGATCTATTTCTGGTTCCCCCAATTTTTGTATGATCTCTTTATAAGCGTTATCACTTAGCTCCCATTCTGTATCTAGGTTTAGTTTCCTTGATTCTTGGTCTGCTTCTACATTTTCTTTACTATTTATATAAAATGCGTGTAGCCAAATGTTTCGCTTCTCGCACCATTGCCATATTGATCGAGATAACTCATTCAAATGGGGGAATTGGATTCCTCCCATTCGATTGATATAACTTATAGCTGTTGTATTATCTACGCGCAATAAAATATTACAATCCAACTTATCCCTGACAAAACATTTAATACCTAGAAATATGGCTAGTAACTCTAGGTAATTGATATGATAGTTGAGTTCATTGTATTTCCATCCTCCGCCAACCCGAATATTATTACAACAAGCACCCCAACCTGTCAAGCACGCGTCTGAAAATATCTCATAATTAAATTTAGTTAAACGAAACGAATTTTTGGTTAAAAATACATTTTTTTTCCACCATTGCAAATCTGGTAAGATATCTTTTGAAAGTTGAATATTTTTATTATACGTCTTATATTTTTGAAGCGCAAGGTATTTTTGTCTTTCTAGTCGTTTAGTGTACAACCAGCCATATTTTACCGCAGGACAAGCGGCCGTGAGAACACCTATCAAATGAGCGAAATCTCTGATCGAACAACTAGTTAAGACAGAGAACCTTTGTACTAAGTGAGCTATATGATTTTGTTTATCTATGGGTAGGCTTATAGAAAGTTCCGTGGAATCAAAAATAAATCCCAAATATTTGCGAGATATATTCGGGACTAGACAGGACTTATTATAATTAATAACAAAACCTAAGCATTGTAAAAGATGCATAGTCGCGTTAACATTGTCCAAACATTCATTGTAGTCTTTACCTATACAAAGAATGTCGTCAAGATATATGACAGACTTATATCCCCTGCTTCTTAAGTTGGTTATTACCTCTTTCATTATCTTACTAAATGTTCTAGGAGCAACGGACAGGCCATACGGCATAGCATTGAACTCATGTAGGGTTTTAACTAAATTTTCATCTTCAAATTCAAATCTTAAAAATTTGCGATGACTCGACTTAATAGACACTAGTAAGTAAGCCTCCCGTAGGTCAATGGTAGCCATGTAACCATTACGAGGTATTAACTTTGAGGCCGTTCTGTAATCCTCCATTTTAAAGTGAGATTTTGCAATGAACTTATTAAGAGACTTTAAATTCAGAATAAATCTTTTGTCTCCGTTATGTTTTGGTGCTAAGAAAACTGAGGATATGAACTGATTCTTTGATGGATGACACTTTGATATTGCTCCTAAGTGTAATAAATTACTAATAGCTACAGAGATGTATTGTTTATCTTTTGGTGACAAAGTTGAATGAGGTAATCTACACTGAGTAATATGTCTATTAAATGGTATGGTAAATCCATCCCGGATCCATCTTAAAATAATTTTATTTTTTGTTAATTTTAGCCAACAGTCATAAAAATATTGTAATCTTCCCGAATGTACCTGTTTTACTGCTGAACTGGAGCACGGTGAGATTTGTTGTTGCTCCAAGACCTCGTTTGTGGATACACCTGAGGGGTAGATCCCTGCGGATCCCCGATGACAACTTCCTTGGCCCTCCCCGCCCCCCCCTTGTTCTGCGAGCGAGCAGGGCCTCTCCAGTTTTCCTGGTAACGATTGTTTCTTGAAGACGAACTTGTTTTTATCTGTGACGTGGAAGGTTTTGGATCTGTTTTCTTAATCTGACCTTGACCGAGACCTTGTTTTTCGATGGTTTTTGACGCCTTAATCTTTTCAGGAAGCTCATTGCCAAAAAGAGTTTCATCTCTTTCACTCTCATGAATGACTTTAAAAAAAGACTTGTCTAATACGGGTGTCACCAATTTAATTCTGGTTTGGGTCTCAGAGTGATGGAGGTCGGATAATATACGGCAAGCATCAGATAAAATTTTTATCGCCTGAACTTTATTGTCTCCGATGAGAAGCAAAGACATAGCTCTATTAACAGCAGTAATACCTATACCCAGTATTTGCTGATCGACCTCTATTTTCTTGTCCCTATTTCGGGCTGCGTCGGTAAGTGCCGCTGCAATCTCGGGATTCAGCGTAGGTGCTCTCAAAAGCTTGCAATTTTCGGGAATTAAATATTCTTTTAACAAGTTTTGTCTTGTTTCCTTAGTAAGACCCTTACGTAGAAGAGGAAGCCAACGGTGGGCAAGATCCTGGTGAATATTTTCACCGTATATTTGCTCATCAATTTCCGTATCACCCAAAGCTGACAATAGTTCAGGTTCTAATGTAGGAATTGTTTCTTCCGATTTTTCTTCAATTGTCAAAAGAGGATGCTCCTCGGAGGGAATGGATGCTACCATGGTGTCATCATTTACGACCTTATTACTATCCTCAGCTTCGTTATCTACAACAAGAAATAAAATATATATTTCGGAGGTAGATAACAAAAAATTTTATTGATAAGAATCTAAATGAACAACTTAAAACCTAAAAACTGACGCTTTAATATATTTGTACATGAGTATTTAAGTTTATATAACCTTCGTGCTAGCTCTCGGCTAGCCCCCCGGTTAGAATACCTTCGTACTGACTCTCGGCCAGTCCCCGGGTAAATTTGTATTCGTGTTAATTCACGATCAACGCTAAGGTTTTTTGTCTTAAATTATATTGTTAATGATCACTCAGGCACTAGAATTGAATTACGTAACGGTAACACTTACCAAAATTTTCTTCGGCCTCAGAAGAATCGGAGTAAACAATGACTCGTTTATGTCGCTTTCGTTCTTCTAGTTTTTTGATTTTCTTTTGATAATAACCAATTTTATCTGCAGCACTGCGTTTCGACATTGTACTGTTCTAAGATAATTAAGTAAGGTGTGCGCTCTGCCTCGCACGAAAAAGGAATGAGGCTGTACGCTCGGACGGCGAGAGACGTTGGTGGGAGGGGGCAATTGTTTTTGATGTGGGTAGAGTAAAAATCTTTAAAGGTGCGACTTAGCCTTGTAGAATAAGGAAACTACGTTGTTAATATTATATCTGAAGAATGAAGCAATGAAATATAATTATATTATTAATAGTTGATTTGAACCTATAACCCTTAGTCGCAGTCGGTATCTTAAAATATTAGATTAATGTCACTTAGACTGTAGTTTTTTCTCAGATTTTTTTTATATAACTTTAATCTATTTTATTGCAATTGAACAACATATAATCTTTAAAGACTTTGGCCGTATCTATCCCGTAATTAATGGCATGAGTGCGTGTGACAGTTTTATCTACCCTAGTGGAAATATTGACGGTTCCCCACTGGTTCATTCCCTTCGATTGATAATGATATACTCGTATTACCTGTGATTTACAGTAATATTCTTTTTCTTCTTTAAGCATTTCGCAAATTAACTAAATATCTCATTTCAATAATTACAAAAATTATGTGAGCTACATTGAAGAAAAAGTTATACAATTTTTAACCGACTTGAAAAAAGGATGAGGTACTCTATTCGACTGTAGGTCTTTTTAATACGTTACCTTTTACCTCAGAACTCTTTTCTAGATAAACCGATTCTGATCATTCTTTTTTATTTGAAAGCTGATCCTTTTCATGTGGTGCCATACAAATTCGACCAAGATCTGACTAGAGGTTTTTGAATTATTCTTAATAATACGTATTTCATTGACTTCGACTACATTGATGATGTTTTCATTTTATTTATATTGAAGTCTGTTGTACAACATTATTTATTTTACTATTTGTCACTACAATAACTAAATTCCATGTCTTTCTTAATAACTCCAATAACACTTCCATTTATATCGTAATTCGATAATATCAACGGAGGAAATTTTATAATCACCATCCCTTCTATTCGTCTAATAAATGTTGTAATAAGTTCTGTGAATAAATGACATTTAATGATTTTGTTAAAGGACAATGATTGGATTTTACCTGATTAGGTTATCACAGTGGTATTTTCCAAGAGACTAAATTGTTAATTTAATGGAGAGTTCTTTAAAAGCGGTATTGTTTTACAGCAATTTAATTTGTAGCAATATACATAACCTTAACATTTAATTAATTAATATCATCTATTGACAAAAAATTCAAATGTGTACAATATTAAAAGTGTATAATAAAAAAACTAAAACTAAAAACTTATAATATCAATGATCATATAGGACTCTATGATCTCATACAATAACTTATAACTATTAGTAAAAATTTTAATCGGGTGGTTTTTATTTCTTATTTTCTTTTATATCCCTAATCAAAGGATAGAAAATTGTACCCATTTTAGTTTGTAATTTGGTTTTAAATATTTTCATGTTTCTCTATTTACTTTTTTTTTTTACAAAAGACTATCATATTTTATAACATTAAATAAGAAGATAATATTATATGTCACGCATTCCTGCCTTGATGGATACAATAACGAATGAAGAGTTCTTGTTTTTTTTTTTTATTAGCCCCTTTTTATTGGATTTAGGACTGTATTCTTCAAGGATTTGGTCTGAATCTGAATGAAAAAATCTGAATACACATCATGTTGGGACTATATATTTGTGTTCCATATACTATACAGTTTTTATATTTGTATGTTGTTGTTTCGAACACGTCAAGCATTGAAGCCAAAATAAAGCGTTTCTTTCTTTCCTTGTTTATTTCTTTCTTTATAAATTACATATAATTCGTTACGCTTTATTCTTTTTATTTACAATTTAACTCTAAAGAATTTTCACATACGACACATACAATTCAATAGTAACATAAACACACAAAATAAAGCGTAATCCTGCACCATGGATTACACAAGATATAAAAGAACTTATGGGCCAGAGGGACAAAGTTAAGCAAAGGTTTAAACGTCTCCCATCTGAAAATAACTTAAATCGTTTTAAATTTTTACGCAACCGCTGCAGTCATTTATGTCGGTATGCTAAAAGACGCTAATTTTACAACTCTTTCCATAATACAAATTCTACTGAAATGTGGAAGTTCCTTCGTTCTGTTGGTGTGGGCAGGTCTCCGATCCTAGAATACAATGACGTTAAAGTAAAGGAGCTAAACAATCACTTTGCTACTCCTCCTATGACTTTAGATCCTTACATCAAATCCAACACACTAATCGCATTGGCGGGTATACGAAACCGCACGTTTGCCCTTTTCATCTTTCCCTTGTAACGGAGGAAGATGTCAAAAAATCCATCCTAGCCATCTCTTCAAATGCTGTTGGTATTGATGGTCTATTCGCGAAGATGATTTTGCCAGTTCTACCTTTACTTCTACCAATTCTTACTCACATATTTAATTTTTCTGTATCGTCCTCATCTTTTCCTTCAGTTTGGAAACAAGCATATATAATTCCTCTGCCTAAGGTTTCTAATCCTTCTTAGTCCCACTTTCGTCCCATATCTATTTTACCCTTTCTTTCTAAAGTTCTGGAACACATCATCCATAGTCAACTCTCTCTCTTCTTATCGTCTAACTCCTTGCTCTCCACTTAACAGTCGGGCTTTCGTCGTGGACACAGCACTGTCACTGCTTCACTTAAAGTAACCGAGGATATCCGTTGGGCCATGGACAATAAATCTCTTACACTTTTAGTTTTGCTTGACTTTAGTAGTGCTTTTACCTCAGTAGACTTGGATATTCTTCTCCGGATCCTGGAATCTATAAACATTTCCCCATCTGCCATCGCATGGTTTGATTCATATCTTCGTGGTCGATCACATTGTGTCCGTTTTAATGACACTCTTTCTGATTGGTCTGGTATTACTACGGGTGTACTTCAGGGTGGCGTTCTTTCCCCCTTTTATTTTCCATATTTATTAACTCTATTATGAGTGTTATTACATCTAATTACCATCTCTACGCGGATGACTTACAGCTTTAACGTCATTTTCCGGTGGGTGATACAAATAATGCAATTGCAGCCATGAATACGGATCTGAGCCGCATCTGGTGAATGGTCTGCATCCTTCGGACTATTAGTTAATCCCACGAAATCTCAGGCCATCATAATAGGCAGAAAGATAGAATTTACATCACTACCTTTTGTTTGTTTTAATGGCGTTCCTTTACCCTTTTCCAATACTGTCAAAAACTTAGGCGTCATATTTGATCACCATTTAACATGGACCACGCTTATCGCTGAGGTTAGTCGCAAGGTCTACTTTACTTTGCATTCGCTTAAATGTCTACAAAATTTCTTACCCCTTAAAGCTAAAATATCACTCGTGCTTACTCTTATCCTACCTCTCCTTGATTATGCGGATGCCTGTTATTTGGATGCTACAGAGGAGCTTCTTAATAAACTTGAGCGCTTGCAAAATCAGTGTATCCGTTTTATATTTTGGCTCAAGAAATTTGACCGATTATCATTTTCGTAAGCAACTCAAGTGGCTCCCAATTCGACTTCGAAGGAACACTCGATTGTTTTGTCTCCTCTATAACATTATGCACAACCCTTCCTCTCCCACATACCTCAGAAGCCGATTTTCCTTCACCCATCCTCCGGACAAACCATGCAGATTCCTTGTTAAAACTCTTCTTGACTTTCCCGTCTATAATTCCGGTGTTACTCCCACTCCTCTTTCACTACCGTCAAATATAAGAAATTCCGAAACTTTTTTGGTATTCAAGAAACGTCTTAGAGATCAAAACTACTTTGCATTCTGTTAATTTATATATATTATTCTATTATATTAGTTTTAGTTATAAATATATATATCATATGTAACTATCGTATTTATTATTATTTTTATTTATTGTTTTATTTTATATAATTTACGTAACATTGTGTATATTATTTATTTTTTAGTAGTACTAATGTATGCACTAAGTTTGCAATTTCAATACAATTTCCTTTATGGGTCTACTGGAAGATATTTCAGCTAATTTGGAATAAGTAGAACCTTTGTACGAAATTACTATAAGACTGCTTCTGTATCTTAATGTGTGTACATAAAATAAATTAAAAAAAAATCATAATAGCAACATAGTATGTTAGGTTTGGATTTAAATTAATAATTAAAGGATCCCAAGCAGATGGTAGCACCCATCCATATTCTCCATTGAAACTCGCGAATCATCCTTGGTGAGAATTGGTGTTTTCTTGTGAGGATAAGCTCGTCGTCGCAAAAGTTGAAGGTAGCCGGGTTAAATTAACGGGACGTCAAACGCTTCAGTCCCCCCCCCCCAAAAGTCTGGAATTAAAAAGTTAAAATGAAACGGGTTAAAATACGTAAAATTAGTTTAATTTACTCAAATTTTATTTCCAGTTTTATTGACAGCTACATATACACAAATGTTCATAGTTATCCAACAATACATTCTTACAACTGACCACTGACAAAAAACGGACACGCTAAAATCAAAAGGCACCATTTAGTATTATGATTTATTTAAGGTTTCTAGACTACTGCGGTTACTAGTAGTTGCCAAAATTTGTTATCGGCACAGCGTGATATTTGAGGTTTATTGCAAGCTCCAAGCAAACAGGAATATGCAATTTGAAAAGGCATGTTTTCATTTATTTCTATTTATATATTACCTACTAAAACTCAATTGCTAAACATATGCCATAGATTTCCACATAGGGGGATGTTGTTATAAGATGGAATTGCCACCTCCTGCTGGATTAAATAATGAAGTATTAATATTTAGATCTATTAGAAGTATACTAATACCACCTGCTAAAACGGGTAAGGATAATAATAAAGGCAAAGCAGTAATTCCTACTGCTCGTACAAAAAGAGGTATTTGATTAAATTATATGTGATTAATTCGCATATTAACAACAGTTGTAATAAAATTAATAGCGTCTAAAATAAATGACATTCCAGCTTTATATATAGAAAAAATAGCTAAATCAACTAACTGATCTTCCTCCATGAACAATATTAGACGATAAGTGGGGGGATATTTTCCATAGCTGCCACACTTAGCAGGCTAGTTGCCAATTGGATTTTTTAATTCTTTTTGAAGTTGATTAAGATCATTTTTAATAACGGTTTCTATAACCGGCCTGTGCGATAAAATAAGTAGAAATGCGACCAGACGTTAAATTGTTAACAGTGTTCATTGGAATCGTAATTGGTTACTATCTCAAATTAAACGAATGAATTTATGAATGGTTATAACCCCTGGGAATGAGATGATCACTGCCCATCTATTTCTAATTTGTTTTGTGTTAATTAGTTGTGTAACAAAAGCTGTTATTTAAAAAAATCCCGCTGGGCTTCTTACTGGTTCTTCCCAGGACAGAGGTGTTTTTTCCGAACCAGTGATAATTAAACAAAAGAGGGACTTTTAATCAGTATTATTTATAAAATATATAGAATAAAAAAGTTTCTGTTTCTGTTTTATTGAACTAAATAGAAAATAATTTGACGTCGATACAGGCTAGCAATTAAGATTCTCTTTACGCGTCTACTGACAAGATCTAAACGTCGCCATTTCAAAGCTCTAACCTTGGAGATTGTTACACAATTATTAAGGTCATCTTTTAGCTATAAAGGTCACCTTTTAGTTGTGACTTTTGTTAAAAATATTCTATTTGAAAAGTAGAAATTTCAATTTCAACCCTGTTTAGAACGAGAAGGTTATATTTGACGCGTACGTTTTTTTATTTATTTATTTATGTTCACCGATTTCTCGGAAACGGCTCAACCAATTTAAACGACGCCTTTTTTATTAAAAAGATTATACTTTTAGTGTAGTCCCACATAAATTTAAAGTTTTTACTTAAAATTTACTCTAAGAGATTTCTATTCATCCCTAAGAGAGAAAAATAGGAAATGAAGATTTTATTGTATCTATTATATACGTGATATATATACGTGAGAGTAATATGGTCATCCGGTTGATATGGTCACTTTCTTATAACTCAAAAACTACAGCCTTGTTTGTTGCATAGATGGCTTTGTGATAAGATAGCTCTTTAACGGTCAATCAAATAATAGGTAAAGGGTGAAAAGGGCGCTGCTTTGACAGTTGATAATTATAGTAAATATTTTATTCGATTTTAGTATGTTGTAGAGTAGTTAGTTAATTATTGCCAAAGCTTGTTTGCTATTTTTTTCTTAATATATTAATTGTGCTATACGAATTTGTGTTTTTGTCTCTGTCCTTCTAGTTTTGGTTTTATAGGGCGGCAAAGCTAAAGGTGACCATATTACTCTCACGTACCTTACGATATTTATGTTTTAACCTGAAAGATAAAATAATTAAACATTTAATAATATATAGAACTGATATCAAAATTAAAATTAAAATTCCATATAATAGCTTCCGAATTACTCTTTATTATTCGATACACTATGCCTTAGCATGACTACATAACCTACTACGTGGCTATTTTTTTAAGTTAAAAAATATTTTTTAAATCGGTTTAGATGGTGAACGTATAAGAAAACGTAAGTGTCGAATAAACATCATGTATTATTAAGACAGTTTTCATTATAGTTAGTTATATTAGTTACATAGTTTTTGTACTGGCTTTAGGTCGCAGTTGCTGTGGAAGAAAGACGATGGTGGTATCCAAGAGCAGCGCTCCAGCTTCGAGTTCTCGCTCCACCTGACTCCATGATGTGTCTAATTGGTGCACGATCTCCGCCTGACGCTCGCTTTGATCCACATCAACAGTAAGTAAAACAATAATAATTATCAATTAATATCTTTAAATTGTCTATATAGTTATCTTTAAGGTCCCATACAATAAATGATACGATTACTAGTAAGTTCTCTCACTATTCATTGATTTTTTTTGTCGTCACAAAAATATCAAATACACTCCTTAAACTATAAAGTAACACGGGCCACCAGCGCCGCGCTCCGGTCCACCGATGGCGCGGTTTGCTATATGAATACATTCAATAGTTTACTTACTATAGATTTTAATAATTTTTACACATGTTGTAGATTAGTAACTACTAAACGAAGATAGAAATAACCAAAAACATGTGCCTACAAAAAAAAGTGCCATTGTGGCTTTTATAGATTTAATGTTATTCATAATGTCGTGTTTCTTTTATTTCGTTTAATAATTAACTTATTTTATTTTTGCCATAAGAACAAAATTAACAGTTTTGTAATACTCCACCAGCTAGTAATGACAAAATTTTCATTTAATGTATGATAAGACACGACATCATAAATAATATAAATATAAGATATTCTACCCTAGGCTTAAATCCTAGGCAGTGTCGACATTTTCACAATTGACCTTGTGTGTCAAAAGCTACATCTTGCATCTCACCTTGGGCCTTACAATTCATCACACTAAGACAAATAAGTGTCGATGTGTTTGTGAACATATTTTTGGGAAGCAGAATGTTTGCTGCTTCCGGTATATTCTGATTTTTAGTTGAGTATTTCACATCAGTCATATATAATATGGTACACCGTCCTTATCGAAGACTACCACAAAGACACCTACGAGACGAAGTTAATGAGGTTATGGGAATCTTTTACGCTATCGTCACACCTCAAACATCTGTCAAATGCTGATTTTTGGTGGGTAGACATTTTTGAGTATTAAATAAAAAAGTATTTCGAAGACATCTGAAGTCCGCCAACACGCATTAGGGCATCGAGGTGGACACTCCCTTATCCTAAACCCCTCTTAGGAATGAGAGGAGAACTGTGACCAAGAGTAGGACGCATATAGGCTGTAACTTTACTTTTGTGTAGTAATGAATGTCCTTAAGATCTAATTTTGGTCACGGCGCCCAATCTACACAGGACAGGATTGCGTACGCAAATACAGCTGCACTCTGATCTCTCATTCTCATTGACCGACGGGACGAAAATCCGACAAAGATCCGATCAGATGCAGGACCTTTCCGTGGCACAGGAGTTAAACATCGCCAACTTGTTGACTCCGGATTCTAGCGAGAATTTTTGGACAGGATAAAACAATAATTGATTTTGCCCTAACCCGGGATTTGTACTCGGGACCTCACGATCATTAAGTAACTCTGTAGTCAAAATTGACCAGAGTTATATTGGTTATAAACTGTCTTTTTGCTGCTAAGCATGGCTCTACCACGTATAAATTACTATTTCTCCTTAATGCTCTCGATATATTTATTAATGTAATAGCAACTAATAGGCATCCGACTTAGCTTTGTGCCGCAGTGTAACTGCTAAAAAATACGACCACCACCCTCTTCTAACTTAACACTTCTACCACCAAACATAAGTGCGTGCATTACTGTGTCCGGAAAATATTAATAACAAGTGTAGTTACAGGTTGTGAGGCAGTTCTTGTCTGAAGTTGGTAGAAGATGTGCGCGTTTGAAATTACATTTCAATAAAAAAAGTAAAAACAAGCTAAAGGTTGCATTAAAATTTTAGAAACTAACCAATTTGGTTGTATACTAAACCAAAGGTAGAATTTCAATACCTACAAATAACCTTTCGTGGCTTTGATCCTTTCTTTACATTGATCGCCAATTTGGTCGATAAACTTTCATCTAGAGCGTCCCTTGCTGACTGTATCGTTTTTTTTGGTTTTCCTCCATCATTCTTTATACATGGCCTATTTTAAAAAAAAGTCATGATAAAAGCGGAAAACGACAATTCATCGATAGACACTCAAAAGGCAAAGAACTCCATTCAATATAGTTGACGTCGACCTTGTAGTGACGGTGTAGGATATCCACTAGCCCATATCACCCCATTAGAGGCGACAGAAGGAAGCAAAGCAAGAGATGGGCAGCGGCGTCTTTTTAATACCGACTAAAATAAAAAACTGCAGTTGAAAACGCGCTTGCCAAGGTTTACAACTATGGCATATATCTCCCCCATGAGGCAATCTATGGGGGAGGCCTAATGTTCAGCAGATGGTTTATTATATTTATAGGTATATTTAAATTTAATAGACAGTAATGGTAAGGACTACTTATAAATATTTATTCCACTCCTTAACAATTTAGTATTTAATCTCCGTTTACTCCGTATCTTGTAACATTTCCGACAGTGGATCGTAGTAAATCATTCTACTGCACCTACACGCGATCAGATACGGACCATTTATCAGGCGGCGCGTTGAAAATAGCACGTCAACTACATTGAATGGAGTTCTTTGCCTTTTGAGTGTCTATCGATGAATTGTCGTTTTCCGCTTTTATCATGACATTTTTTTTAAAATAGGCCATGTATAAAGAATGATGGAGGAAAACCAAAAAAACGATACAGTCAGCAAGGGACGCTCTAGATGAAAGTTTATCGACCAAATTGGCGATCAATGTAAAGAAAGGATCAAAGCCACGAAAGGTTATTTGTAGGTATTGAAATTCTACCTTTGGTTTAGTATACAATCAAATTGGTTAGTTTCTAAAATTTTAATGCAACCTTTAGCCTGTTTTTACTTTTTTTATTGAAATGTAATTTCAAACGCGCACATCTTCAACCAACTTCAGACAAGAAATGCCTCACAACCTGTAACTACACTTGTTATTAATATTTTCCGGACACAGTAATGCACGCACTTATGTTTGGTAGTAGAAGTGTTAAGTTAGAAGAGGGTGGTGGTCGTATTTTTTTGCAGTTACACTGCGGTACAAAGCTAAGTCGGATGCCTATTAGTTGCTATTACATTAATAAATATATCGAGAGCATTAAGGAGAAATAGTAATTTATACGTGGTAGAGCCATGCTGCAGTTATATTAGTAGTATAGTTGTAGCACGAATGGGTCGGCTCGACCGGGGAAGGACCACGCTCTCACAGAATACCAGCGTGAAATAGTAGCTTAATGCTGCTGTATTTCGTATGGTGAGTGTAGAGAACCGGAGACCCTTTTTACTGGAAACGAGGCATTCCATCTCAGTCCTCACGGGTGACAACGCATCTGCATTTTGACTTTTAATGGAGGATAGATGTAGATGTCTGTGGGCCGCAGCAACCACTTACCATCAGGTGGACTGTGTGCTCGTTTGTCACCCTATTCTATATAAAAAAAAGTAAAAATACTACCTCAAATGGCTTAGCAAGATCCTCTGTTATGCTGAAAATATTACAGCAATTAATTTTGAAATAAATATATGGTAAAATTGAGGATTAATTTGCTGGTGGCTCGCTGTTGTTCATAAAATACTTTAAATTAGATCATGAAACTTTGCGTACTAACTGAACTAACTATAAAGCAGAGCTTATGTTTTTTTTAATTACCATTATTTTCACTGTAAAAAGAAATTACCTAAACTATCGGCATCCTGAAGTTTGTTCCTTGCCGCCCGATACTCCCACTCAGCACTTAGTCTCGCTTCGACTTTCGAACGGGAAGGCTGTGTCGCTTACGATCAGAATACACATTACGCAACAGGACGGCGTAAAATTAAAATGGGAAATATACGTAATAAAAATAAGAAGCGACAGTGTTGGCGTAAAGAAACAGGCATAAATATGATAAACCCAATGAAATAAGTATCTAACCTATCTACTTACAGTATTATTGATTACAAACGTGTCGGTACATAGCATATGACGCGCGGGGAAGGGGAGGGGGGGGGGGCGAAATTAGAATTTGAGCTGAGTTACTATATAGCCCCTTGATGAATCTCTATGGAAAATCTCTATATATAAAAATCAATTGTCTGTTAGTATCGCTAAAATTCAAAAATGGCTAGACCGTTTTTGATGAAATTTTTGTGTAAATTTGAACAGGTGATTTAAATTTACTTTTAGTCTCAGTAGGTGGCGCTGTTGTCGAGATCCAGAAATGACGGACGAAGCCAGGATGGATCGCTAGCGTAATATATATTCATGTGGCACAATTATATTTAAATTCAAATAAAGATGTTTCTTTCTTTCTTTCTTTTCCACTCTTATAAAATGTTATAAAAACAATCTCTTAAATCGCTTTCAAATTATACCAACCACTAACAAAGGTCAAAGAGAATAGCATGTGACAAGCTATAGCAGCGGAAAACTAATCTCGCACTAGTCTCTGCATAACAATTGTGAAATGGAATGAAGACCTGATTTTCTGCTTTCATTCCGACCAACGGGGTACGTCGTATAATGTGATTATAACAATGGAAAGGGAAGCCAAAGATAAAACGTTGTTATTAAATTAAATATTTTGCTTTACGCTTCGTTTCCTCATATTCAATTTTAATTTAAGGTATTCGGAGTTACTTTTTTATAGAATAAGGGTGATAAACGAGCGCACAGTCCACCTGATGGTAAGTGGATGCTGTTGCTCATAGACATCTACATTTATCCTCGATTAAGAATCAAAACGCAGATGCGAGACCCATTCGTGCTACAACCATAATATAACGGCAGCGTGACTCTACCACATAATATGAAAATTGCCATGAAAAAGGAAATTTACTTCCTTGTACATATAAGTGTCTTGGCTAAAATAGAATAGATCCGGGTCGAATCCAACATTTGTGCAAAAACCCCAATATTGGCTATATGCACTTATCCTAGCTTACCTCCGATTTATAACATAAGCGTTACATGGGGTGTGGGCAGTGTCACTTTTTGCGCCTATACTAGCAATACCACGAGCCTCCCATAAAAGTCAACTGCTGGAGTTGAGTCGGTGGGCGGATTGAAGATCACAGTACCTGACGTCACGCATCTTCGACGCTGAATCCTATCACTACGGTGTATGGTGCATGATATTTTAAGCCTTAATGCCGCCGAAATGATAATACTGCAGCACCGAAAGCTATAAGACCACTTGGCGACCACTAGTGGATATAGTTAAAATTGAAGTTTCTGTCTTTAATAGCAAAATAACTGTCTTTCATTGAGCTTCATATTCACATGCCATTAAGACATACATACACACACAAACACACACACACACACACACACACAAATATATATATATATATATATATATATATATATATATATATATATATATATATATATATATAAACATTATTAAATAATTTGTCTATCTATCTGTTTGTTGTACTGTAGAGGCTAATCTTTGGAATAGCTAAACCCATTGCCAGAAACATCACGAACAAATACAGAGCAATTGGAGTGATTTAGGACATATTTTACCCAAAAAACTTGAGATGTTTTTGAGATATAAAAAATTGATAAAATAAATGGGTCTTCGTTAATTCACTTAAATCTAAATAACACCACATTATTAGATCTTACCCAAAAGCTTAGTCACTGCGCCACCGACCCGTCAGCTATAATTTCAATTAATTTGTTTTCCTTTTCCCCGATTTTTATTATACGAGGGTGACACTGAAAGTTCTTAGAAAATCAAAAACTGAACAAACTAGTAAGTTATTAGTTTTATTAAATCTTTTCAAAATAGTGTCCATTTACATCAATACATCGCTGCATCCGATGGAACCACTGAGAAAAGCCCCACTCGAACTTAGGGGTGACTTCGACAGTATTTTGAAACGCAGCCACTGCTTCCTCGGCGTCCATAAAACGTTTTCCTCGAAGTTTTTCTTTCATTTTCGACTTCGCGGGGCTATATGGGTGACCCAGTAATTCCACGTCTGACGTCGCTAAGTAGTCGATTGTTTGCTTGGCGGTGTGCGACGAGGCGTTGTCGTGGTGAAGGAGGATCCTACTGCGAGGTCGTTTCTCCCGAACTTTTTCCAAGACAAGTGCCAAACAATTGTTAGTGTACCACTCTGCAGTAACTGTTTTTCGATCCTCTAAAATAATTGTTGTCTCGATCAATGGCGACCGCCGATCAGTGGCATCGATCGACGGTCGATCTATTGGTATGGTATACCTTGGTATAGTATACCCTAAGACAATTTATAGAAAAATAAAAGCCCAACTTCAGAATGTGAAATTGTTTTATTCTTGCTAGTTCTTTGAAATCGACTTTACTTTTTTTATTGAAAGTTATATTTTATTTACACTTTTGAGTGAACTTAAGAATATCATAATCCCAATATTGTCTAAATAGGTATACTAAAAGGGCTTTTCTTTTCTCTCTCAAAGGCTAGGTATACTTGTATACTAACGTCTATGGCACAATACCACGGAAGTAGGACTGTATGATAATTTAAATATATGTTTTACTTTTTCTTTACTGTAGTATTTTTTTAAATATTTTGTGTAACCCATAGTTAGATTTAATTTTATAAGTGTTAATAGCAGACACTGCATTAATAAAACATTAAAAACGCCCTTGATGTTTATTTACCGTTACAGCCTATTAAAATGCATGAAAATAGGCCTGCCTCATAGGGGGCATATTTGCCACAGTTGCCACGCCTGACAAGTGTTTTGGCTAGCGCAGTTTTTAGTTTTTATTCGTTATTAGGAAGTCGCTGCTGCCCATTCCCTAATTTGTTTCCCTCTTGCGACACCCACGGGATGATTTGAATTGTAAACCTTCTCCTCATTTTAAAACCTGCTAAAAAGGGATCCTTTTGAGGGAGCTTCATAATATATATGTAGTAAAAAGAAAGAATTATTTGTGAATCTATTTATTTAACAAGAAAGTTATAGTAAATTAGCGTATGTATTTCTTGTTGCTTGATAAACCTTCATCTGTTTATATTCCTATTTTTGAAAAGGTAACTGTAACAAATAATAACATATTTATAATATTCATTACTGCAAAGACGTTTGTGATAATCTATCCATTGTCTGTACATTTAACGAGGTAAATCTTTTGGATTAAAGATTTCAACTCGTTATCGTAAGTAACCGTTGCATCACCAGCTTTTTAGTTTATTTTGAGGTCCCTAGATCAAAACGGTAACTAAAAATGGGCCTTAATATTTTAATGTCCAAGTTTTGGCTAGTTTCGTTGTAAGAAGACGTTACGTTTGGTAAAATAAACTTATAATAAACTAAATAAAATAAACTTTTACAGGTTCACTGAAATAGATGTGAAGTTTAATATAACTGTTAAAACGAGATTGTTACTGTCTGATAACGTATTTCATTACTTATAACTAATCAATCTATTAATTGGAATCATCAGTGTATTTATAAATGTCATTATCAGTGTATTTATAATTATCTTCTATACTCGTATATTAACAAACATTCTTAATGCTTTAAAAATAAAAAAAGACACTTAGACCTTTCAAATTAATTTCGATAAGAAAGTGTTAGAATAAATGTAGCAACTTAACACTTAAATAAACAAAAGTAGTATTTCCACCAACTTGATTTACACTTTAGAATAAAACTGATATCGTGAAAATTTTTCAAATACCGTGCTTTGACTCTTACGTTCCGTTTCCACTTGTCAGATGTGAGATCCAATGTTTATCCAGATTTCGGAAGCGTTTTTTTACTCTAGTCGGATTTATTTCGACTAATATAAGCCGGTGTTTAACTAAAACCTCACCTAGTGGTAAGTGGTGAAGTAGCTGAAAATGGTAAAGCACCTACATTGACGTAGCCTAACAAAAGCCCATTTACTCCTGCTTTGAAAACACCCACGTTATTATCGGATGGTAAAACAGATGCTGGCAAGTTATTCCACTCCACTTCTATACTTATTATGAACGACGATACAAGTCGTTTGAGTTGAATGCGCGGTATGTCGACAACAAATTGATGAACACCATCCGAGAGTGTGGTGGTCCTATGGTGAAATGGAGAGGGAGGAATGGCTTAATTTTGCAACTATTGCGTGTTTGTGTATTTTACCTGATTATGCAGCCAACTGGCTTATTTTTAATGCTAAGTATGCCGAGGAAACGATTTTATTTTTGGATCGGATAAATTAAGATGCGGAATTTATGCAGCAGTAACAGGTATCAGGCCAAAAGATTACCTTAAGTGCGCCTACCAGCCAGCGTAGTTTCACAGAATTTTAATTCCGACTGATTATATTATATATATTATATAAATAAAACATATACACACATATAACAAACATATATTTGTATAGTTTATTTATCTGTTAAATGTATTTAATTATGTAAGTATCAACATAATTTTGTGAAACTGATTTTATTTACATATTTTTTATTTTATTTTTACTCTATAGTGCTATAAATGTCTCACTACTCCATAGGTTGACTAGAGGACGACCTCATGTCATTAAGTCTGCCCTTTATATTGTTTTTAGTAATAACTAAAGTTTTTATTAATAAGTAACGCAATAATAAATAAATAAATAAATAAGTCTGTAGTAAAACAGTTTAGTGACAGATAAATATATGCTCTTTACAAAATGTTACAATTTAAAACGACTTTTTTTCGTGCACGAAATCCGACAAGTGGAAACAGGCCCTTACAGTAAAGTATCTCCTTAAGAAAGTTTTATCTATTTCGTTGGCACGCTATCTTCAAGTTTCTGCTCCGAGTGATCAAGAGAGCATTTGATAAATTGTGCCACGAAGGAAAATATATTTAGCCGACTGAAAAACGAACACTCAACTCCTTTAAATATGCGACTATAATGTTAGTTTACAGTACCTGCATAACGTTTATCATGAATTGTTCTCCCATTCGTGTTAAGTTCTTCATGTCATCTACTGAAATATAATGAAATAATTTAATTAAGTTCAGTAAATTTAATTGTACCTATAATATTTGTATACCTAAGGGCTGAATGTAGCGAACATAATTTTTTCAAAGATCTATTTTGTCCTAACCTGTATTACCAAATTTATTTTTGAAATAAGAGTGACAAACGAGCACACAGTCTACCTGATGGTAAGTGGATGCTGTGGCTCATAGACATCTACATTTACCCTTAATTAAGAACCAAAATGCAGATGCATTGTCATCCGTTATGACTAAGATGGAATGTCTCGTTATCAGTGAAAATGGGTCTTCGGATCTCTACACTCACCATCAGAAACACAGCAGTATTAAGCTGTTATTTTACGCTGGTATTCTGTGAGAACGTGGTTCTTCCCCGGTCAAGCCAACCCGTACGTGCTAAAACCATAATATAGCTACAGCTTGGCTCTACCACCTATAATAAAAATAAATTTAAAATTTGAATTTGGAACTGTAACCTATTTAAATTATCTATACAACTAGTATACTCGTTAATATGGAATCGATAACGTGTAATTATATGTTCTGGTAATCATCTCGCAAAGTACGATTCCCAGATGGACCAAAAATTTGTGCAAATTGTTGGTTTTGGAGGCTGTGACAGTCCATGGACACCTGCAGCAAAATTCAAACAAATATCGCTACAAATGAGGTGTCACCAATGATTCAGACGATTAATTGCTTCATAGTTTATCGTTATATTGGGCATCTTTACCATTCTAATGGGAACAAAGCAGTACATGTATGGTACCGAACCAGTGTTTGCCTCACTATCTCCGATATTATCATTAAAAAAGGCTTGCGCCCACTTCCTGTATATAAATCGTTCTGTAGAAATTGTCGACGTATTCGAAATCATTTTTTACTTGGTTGAGCTATGCTACAATTATATAACGTCTGTTGAACTGGTTGACTCGACCAGGGATGGACCATACTCTCGCAGAAACACAGGGCAAAATAACTAAAAACGTCTGCATTTTGATTCGTAGTGGATATCTATGGAGCACAGGGTTCACTTACTTGTTATCAGTTAGACTGTGTCCATTATTCATTTTTCACTACTGCTTTCATAAAAAAATCGGCCGGTCGATCGCTACCAGGCTAATGAGTGAGAAGGGGGAAATATTCCAACAAGAGCCCATGATTAGCCTAATGATAGAAATGAGCCTTTTTATAAAAATAGGTTGACAACGAGCACACAATCCACCTGGTTGTAAGTGGATGCTGTAGCCCATAGACATCTAGATTTATCTTCGATTAAGAATCAAAATGCAGATGCGTTGTCACCTCGGGGGACTAAGATGGAATGCCTCGTTTCCAGTAAAAAGGGTCTCCGGTTCTCTACACTCGCATACGAAACACAGCAGCATTAAGCTGCTATTTTACACTGGTATTCTATGAGAGCTTCGTCCTTCCCCGGTCGAGCCAATCGAGTCGTGCATCAACCATAATATAGCTGCAGCGTGGCTCTACAACACTCTTAGAATATGTTATTGCATTGATTAGTGAAGTAACTTAATATGCACGTCCACTATTTGGCATATTCGGAGATTTTGAAATAATGAAGAGCCCCTCGTACTTTCCCGTCCTTTATCTTCGTAATATTTTATTTTTTTAGGACACGAGCTTTAGGTTAGGTTGCGGTTACGATGTTTTCTTATCATCGAGCATATCGTAATTCAGCATTAAAAATTGCAATTAAATTTTATTAGAGTCTGTGCTTCGGACCTTATACAGAATGGACTGCATGCACATGTTTATAATTTAAAACGCACTTTATTCTATTGGAAAAATTACCTGGTCCCCATGTCATTATATCTGACCTTTGTAGCTATGGATATCTTTGCGAAGGATTTTAAATTCTAAAAGAACCTAAAGCCCAACTCGCTCAGTAGCTCGCTTAATAACTTTAAACTTTTATAGAAGCAAGTATAATATTAATGAAGACATGTCGAAAAATAACTGAAACTCACCATAACTTTCAAAGGGAAACGGCAATGCCCAACACGGCGACGTAACAAATATTGTAATGAATGCCTATAAAACACAAATGTGTAAATTATTTCATTTAGAGCCAATTTTACAATCATCAGTAAAATTTTGTTCATAGGGTTTTAGGGTTAGTTTGTCAATACAACAAAAACAAATTAAAGGTTACATTTGTATTAATATAAAATTGTTCAACTGTTTCAGTTTTATATTCGGTCAGGTTATAATTTATTTGACGGAACTTTAACTGAAGTCTGAAAACTCAGCCCTCAAAAATGGATGAATTGAGTTTTGCCGTCATAAAAGGGCGCATATGTTTCTTAAGGCTTGGAGACCTTCAAGAAACAAGCTTACTCTCTTTTAAACGGCCGATAAAGCACTTGCAATTCCCCTGGTGTTTCATTTGTTCGTGAGCGGCGGTCGACACTTACCATTAGGTGAGCCGCATGCTCTTTTGCCCACTCCTTTATGAAAAATAATCCAAAGAGTGGATTATACGTGCATTACATATACGTAAAGTCTATAATCTACGAGGAGGAAACAGATTCCAATGAGCAGCTGGCTAATCACACCATGTCTAGTTAAAAATATGTGTAAATATGTAAAATTTCGAAAGAAATGTGAGATGGCGAGCCTGTCGCTACAGTACTACTTACGAAAATGTCTTTTATTTAGAGACGAATTTATACAGGATATACAATTACGTCTACTCAATAATGAAATTAGTGTTGGTCATTTACTGGAAATAAATTACTTATTATTATTTAGGACAAGGAAGTTTAATTTGGTTTAAATGCAATAGGTAATATGATTCTTGTTTAAGTTTGTGGTTATTAAAAATAATCAATATGTTAAAGCATGCATATAGTTTCTGTTGAACTGTACTTGGGGTGAAAAGGCGGAACAACAATCAAATAGTGAATTCCGATTATCCACCCCGTCTAGGATGGATAAACGTACATGCGTTTCCGAGTATCCGCCCTAGGGTGGATTTCTTAGGGTGTATAAACGGAATAACCCGATAGGTTTATTTTGAGGGTGATCCTATATAAGTTTAAGGATAAAATTCCATCCATTAGGATGGGAAAATAGGGAATGAAAATTTTATTGTAATTATTAAGACTACATTCTAGTTCTCTCTTGGAAGTCCGTTTCTCTTTTTAATAAAAGTTAAATTATTAATTGGCCTAAACCTATATAATAAATTATATGTATATTTTCCTATTTATTATTATTTAAGTCTATCATGGTTTTATTGTATATATTAGTGTATAAAATATTTTATTATTATGTATCGGTTTACTTTATTTATATATTAGTATGTAAGTTTGTCATAATATACACCACAAGCTACAGCCAGCTACAACGCCACTATGCTGATCTTAGCATATCTATGAGCTAAATCATCTTGACAAAGAGTCAGAATAAATATAATATTCGGTATTTCATTCAGTCACGTCGTTCAGAAGTTACAAGATCAACTATAACAATAGGTGTCTCATATATAAAAATATTAAACGAAGAAAAATCAACTCACCATTGTAGCAAAAAGTGCGATAGTTGACTTCATGTTGTTACAGAATAATCTCAAATACAACCAAAATGTGTTTGCAGACGCATCTTAAATAGTATTTTCAACAATGACCATAACATTATTGAAATAAACTGAGATATGTATCTGTCATACACTGTCGGTCATGAATAATTAAAAACTAATTTAATGGCCGAACAATTTTCTACGTTTCATTATTCTTAAACAAGAAAAATATATTAGTCAGCTCAGTGAGCTATAATAGTACGAGTATCACGTTTAGTTTTGTTTGGCATAACCTGTTGTCATGTAACTGTTACAATGTTGTAAATAGTGCTAATTATTTACGGATACAAACGCGCTTATGCCACGAAATCTCTGAATATTACTAAGAAATAAGACTGTATTTTGTAATAGTTTCATAGTGCTTAATTGTATGTTCGATCTCTAAACCAAGAAGTGTTATTTCATGATCCAATACCCAAAGTCGTCCAGTGTCGAGTTTCGTAAGAGACTACAGTACGAAACTAAAACACGATATAGACAGCAGCATCTTCCTGATAACATTTAAAAAATAGTAAAAATACTGCGGTTGCCCACTCGCCTGTCAAGCGTGGCAACTGTGGCGAAATAAAAAAATGCGGCAGCTATTTTTTTTTGATGACAAGATAAAATTCTAATAAACAATAGTTGCCACGGACAGGAAATTTTATTTGTTACCCAAGCGTGAAAACTTATTTTTTCAAATATTGTCCCTGTGAGACTATCTATGGAGGATGCCTTGTTCAGCAGCGAACTTTTAATAGGCTGTAAGAAAAAAATACAGTATCATCGCCATCATCATTACAGCCCTTCGCAAGACCAATGCTGAAAAAGGCCTCTCCCAAGGAATGCCACAAAGCACGGTCCTGAGCCACCTGCATTCATCGACTTCCTGCATGTCTTGCCAGGTCGTCACTCCATCTAGTGGGGGGTCGCCCTACACTACGCCTACCGGTACGAGGCTGCCCAGGCTGGCCATATGGCCGGCCCATTGCCACTTCAGCTTACTAATCCGTTGGACTATGTCAATAACTCTGGTTCTACTGCGGATATCCTCATTTCTAAGTTTATCACACAGAGAAACTCCGAGCATAGGCTTTTCCATAGCTCACTGAGCGACCTTGAGCGTCTTCATACGGCCAATAGGATCACGTTTTAGATCCATAAATTATCACTGACAACACGCACTGGTTGTACAATCTAGTTTTCAGGCTTACCTGACGAGAAGATGTATCGAAATTTCCCGAACGCTAACAGTATGCAATACAATATTTATTTCTTATTATCAAAATATTTTTAAAGTATTATGTTAGTCTTTCCTCTTAGTCGATAGAGATTTCACTAGAAATTTCCATGGCAATTTTCCACCTGATGCATTAACTTTCAATCAACTCTATAGTGAGCCTACTGTCTTTGTTAGTTCTATTCATTTCTCCATGTATCAAAGGAACACAAATATGAATAGCCAGTATTCGAATATTAATTACTCGCATGGGTTAGTTATTGTAGAATATCTTTGACGGCGCAGTTCTAATCGGGCTAAAACTCTCGTTTCCATTTAAAGCTCACAAACAGGGCGTTGAGTGCTGCATTGCGCAAATCTTTTAGTTAATTCGCTTTTGATATCGATGCTGTTTACGTCGTCAAATAGGATCTGGTTTGCTATAAAAAAAATATTATCATTAATTTATATTTATAAAATATCTAATACTTTCAAGCACAAGTGGTAAAATAAAAAATTTCGTACAACCGACATGAATATAAATAAAATGAGAACATCATCAAGGTATTCGAAGTCAAACAAATACGCATTATTAAGAATATCTCAAAAACTACTAGTCAGATCTTGATCAAATTTATATGGAACCACACAAAAAGCACTGGCTTTCAAATAAATAAAAAATCATCAAAATCAGTTTACCTAGATAAAAGTTCTGAGGTAGCACACATAAAAAACATGTAGTCAAATTGAGTACGTCCTCATTTTTAAGCCGGTTAAAAAACTAGTTTTTACCGACTAGATTTGAACCTACTTAAAAATAAATGCATAGTGTTCACGTAAAAATAAGCAATCATTATGTAATACTTGTAACATAATATATTATTATAGAACAAATATGAGACAAAAAATATGAATATCGCTAACATAGTCGCCAATTTTTGTGAAAAATAGTTTAGACGAGTATTTCTCTGGAATACATTGCGGAACCACTTGGAACGCGATAGGATATTTGATAAGTGAATTGAATACAGTCAATATCATTATGGTAAAGTTCATTCAAATACAAAGCATTTTATGATTATCCTTCTTTTGTAAAAAGGTGGAAGCGACTTGTTTTTTTTTTATTACTGTGATAACATCTGTAGTTTACAGTTTTTAAGAATTTGCAAAGAATACACTCTAACGGTTGATTGTATTTCTCACAGAATGGGCTATTAAGGGTGAGTGAAAATAAAGACAACAATTTCAACGTGGTAGAGTCACGCTGCAACTATATTATAGTTGTAGCACGAATAGGTCGGCTCGACCGGGGTAGGACCACGCTCTCACAGAATGTCAGCGTAAAATAGCAGATTTACGCTGCTGTGTTTCGTAAGGTCAGTGTAAAGAACCGCGGAGATACTTTTTATTTGAAACGAGGCACCCCATTTTAGTCCTCAGGGGTGACAACGCATCTCCATTTTAATCTTAGTCTAGGATAAATATAGACTTCTATGGGCCACAGTATCTACTTACCATCGGGTGGACTGTGTGCTAATTTGTCACCCTATGCTATATTATACAAAAAAAAAGTTACGGCCCACAGCTTGGTCTCGTTCTTGAGACGGTTCTTTTAGAATGAATATTTATTAAAAGTGCACGAGCAACCCAAGTTGATAAACCGCCGGCACCAGTAAAATTCTTAATTGCAATTTTAAATTCTGATTTACCACGTTATCAGCAATTAAGGAAAGCTGCATGTCTGAAAGATAGCCCCTCAAAGAAACTGATAAATCTTGTGTTTTAAATTATCCGTTTTTAATTTATTCTGGTATTATTCAAACCAAACTGTAAATGATTACCAAGTTCTAAATAATCGATATAAATCTTTTTAAGAATCGAATATTGTATGTTCCCATTTTTTGGTTAGCATGCTTGGTGCAATAAGTTTGACAGCTGTCAAAATGTATTTCTTAGATTTGGTTGACTATAAGGGAGTACACAAACCAGAGCTGCCAACATTCGGCATCACCATCTTTATATAACGATATAAATATGGTGATTCTGAATGTTAGCAGCTCGGCCTTCTGCTAATTTAGTTTAACGAAACTGCTTTACTTTTAGAACAATTCAGTATGAATTTTAAAATTTTCGTTTCTTTGCAGGACGTCAGATCACGAAGATCAAACCGGTCCAGAGTTCGTCTCTGCTGGAGTTTCGCTCTTCGTTGGAGGTGGAGCATGCGGTGGCGGGGTGTTGTATCGACAAAGAACGGCACCCGCACCTCGACCTCCAGCCCATTTAGTCCCCCCAGCCTCGCACGACCGGCTATGGATGTGGAGATGTTTTAACTATACGTGCGTATTGTGAAATATTGCTATTATTCGTGTATAGTTTAGTAATTCTTCTAATTTATTTTTAATGTCAGCCATATTAGTGACGTCAGGTACGATATTCTTACACCACCACTACACATTTTATGACAAATACATGCGCGTGTTATGTAATCGAAAAAAGAGATGAATGGCGTGCATTTCCACAATATGAAGTACCTAATTCACTCCTTTAGTTCAGTTTCCACAATATGAAGTACCTAATTCACTCCTTTAGTTCAGTAGGTACATCATTAAATCCGATTATCAAAATGAATCGATTAGCTTGATTAATAAGTTACAACGCTTTTAAATTTAAGTATAGAAGTATTTGAGATGTGTGCGGACTATTAATCTGTCAATAAAAAAGGTTTAAAAATACTTTAAATCGCCGGCTTAAATTAATTTTTGTATTTCAATTTTCCTTTATATTTCGCAGTCTTAAGACGAAAACCATGCAAAATAAAATCGATTATTAAGAAATTTTTATGGCGTTTAATCATATTTTAATCAAATATACAAAAATTCAAATATTCGTATATTCAACTCGAACGCTTGGCTTATTTTTTTTTTCTTGAATCGATAGGATATAAAGGAATATAATGTAAAATATTTTGACAGAACCAAATAAAATACAGACAACTTAAAAGTAATAATTAAGAAGACACCATATGTAAGTTATAACTCTAAGAGAGACACATTTGAATGAGTGGTGATTGAAGTAAAGAAGGTTATTGTTTAAAATATGTATGTAATTGCCCTATCATAACTTTAAAATCAATAATGAGTCAAGTACCTTCCACCGTTCACGAACTACCCTTATTCCATCTTATATGAAGTATAAAATTGTATGAATGACATCAAGAATTAAGAATATTTAATTTCAAAATTCTCAAAAACTCAAAGCATCAAGAATATTATTACAAAATGCAATATTAATTTAAAACATATTATCATATAACTTTTTTATTTTAAAAGCCTCTACAATACTATATTTGTTATTAAAAATGCTAATCCTACATATTACGTCATACATTCGGTTATTTAAAGTTTTTAAATAATGTTCAACCATCAGCAATTCCCAGTTTCATTACCGAAAATTTATAGTTATGTACTCCTATTGTAGTACGTCATAAGTCATAACTATGAATACTATACGAACAATCCGGTTTTAGTCATAAAATAAATTATCAATTCAGAGCTGCAAACTACGATAGTGCCGGTAATAAATAAATCACGAAGTTAACTCTCATAAATTCAAAATCCGCTGAATCATTTGTCGAGAGACGTAAGTTATGCGCGTGCTGCCAAATGACAAACTGCTTTTGGTAAAAGTCCGGTGTGGTCAGCTGAAATCCTTTTGCATGTTTCTATTTCACAAAATCTCAACTGAAACTTTATTGTCATGGAACTAGAAAAGGTGTCCGAAGAAGAAAATACTCGTGAACATACTAAGCGAACTTTTTATATTAAAACGAAACACAAATGTGACACATCCGAATATAAAAGCCCATGAGTTGTCGATTTAATTCAATTCAACTCAAACAGGCTATTTACTTCCAACGCCGCTTTAACTACGTCTTTGCTACGTTCTTTGACATTCAATAAAGTAAACATTTTTTATTTGGTATAGTTACACCACGCTCCCACAGAATACCAGAATAAAATAGCAGATTAACGTTGCTGTGTTTCTTATGAGTATGGTGAGTATAGAGAACCGGAGACTAGTTTTATTGGAAACGAGGCATTTCATCTAAGTCATCACGGGTGACAACGTATCTTCATTTTAATTTCTAATCGAGGATATCGAGGATAGATGTAGATGTCTATGGGCCGCAGCAACCACTTACTTACTTATCAGATGGACTGTGTGCTCGTGTCACCCTTCTCCTGTACAAAAAAGATATATTCTGCTAAAGACATAGACAGCCGCAGTCTGATTTTTCATCTTTATTGTGTATTTTCTTCTTCTTATGGTTTTCCATCTGCTAATGATGGCGCGAATTATTGCTCTTTATGCAAGTATAAATATAAAAAAAATATAATCTAAGCACGTACGACAAAGGATAAGGATTTTATTGGAACTCCACTGGACCCACTACTCACGTAGACTCAGCATTACCCAAGAGCTCCTGCCTTATCCAGGGTTAATATATCAAGCATACACTAAATACACTATTATTTTAAATACCTACGAAATTACGGATTCAAATTAACCAAAACATAATATTAACTTGAAGCTATTATATTTACAAAGGCAATTTAATATTAATGTAGCTTTTCGCTAAACATATTTGAGTTACAAAGGCCAATAAAAAATATTCAAAGTAAGAAAGGTAAATTTAAAGCCTGTACTTATACCACTTAAATATAATTATATCGAATGAAATCAATGATAATATAAGTTTTAGTTAACAAAACTTAAACTAAATTGAGTACAAGCTGTGATGATTCTTACATTTATTTTACTTTATCCTGGTGATTCTGATCAAGATATTAGGATAAGTTATTGTTATTAAACTAATGTGTTGTAATGGGTCCTTGATACGAGTGCAAATTTTTAAGTCAATCAGCCCTCTATAAGTTGGTAGTAAGTAAAAATTCCATCACATAGATAGATAGAAATATATAGAAGTTATTTTAAAGTCAAACGATCACGTAGTTCTAATAATTAATGAATCGACTTTAATTTGAAACACATTTATAAAAAATAAAAATGCCACCTTAACTAGAAAGATATATCTGCCCATATCTATAGTTTTTTTTTCGTATGTATACTGATATATTAAAATCCTACTTCTTTAGGTCCCTGTTTGTTTGTAGGATAATTCTTGTTCGTAACAAATAGTATGGTGCCTGTTTTACATTAAAATACTCGAGGTCTATCACAAAGCGAGACAATTGGATTAATGTTTTAAATTGTCCGATGAAATTACGTCCACTATACGGTTTTTCGATAAAGCCATTTCCATTGTCCTGCTTAATTAACATACTATAACTAGTTCGGCTGGAAACAATGCTTACGTTGAATTATTATAATGAGTTTTGTTGAAACTATTGGACATCACCTCATTAAAAGCTTGTGTCGGCTACATTAAATTAATTTTCAAATATGAATATATGTAACTTCATTTTCGTTGCATTATTAAAAGTTAAACATAATTTGCAATAGTTAAATATTTTAAATTTATGATAGTTATTTTGGAAGTTAAAATAAATTTGTACATTGATGAAAAATATATTTTGACAACAATGTAATTTTGATGTATTAAAAAAAAACACTTTAAATATATTAATAAGTTCCCTGTCCGCGAAATAGACACAATAGTTAAACAATCGAAATGTTAATATCGATTCATGGGATGGGTTTATTTAGGTTTTTAGATAACATATATGTACTTAACAATCCTTGTAACGGTGTTTCATTTTCTCAGAAACCAGCTATCGACAGACGGAGTGACAATCTCAGCACCATCCGAAGCTGGTCGATGGTCGCTATGGGCCAATAGTTTCAACAAAACTCATTTTTGTTGAAACTATTGGACATCACCTCATTAAAAGCTTGTGTCGGCTACATTAAATTAATTTTCAAATATGAATATATGTAACTTCATTTTCGTTACATTAATAAAAGTTAAACATAATTTGCAATAGTTAAATATTTTAAATTTATGATAGCTATTTTGGAAGTTAAAATAAATTTGTACATTGATGAAAAATATATTTTGACAACAATGTAATTTTGGTGTATTAAAAAAAAACACTTTAAATATATTAACAAGTTCCCTGTCCGCGAAATATACACAATAGTTAAACAATCGAAATGTTAATATCGATTCACGGGTTGGGTTTATTTAGGTTTTTAGATAACATATTTGTACTTAACAATCCTTGTAACGGTGTTTCATTTTCTCAGGAACCAGCTATCGACAGACGGAGTGACAATCTCAGCACCATCCGAAGCTGGTCGATGGTCGCTATGGGCTCTTTCTCTATCGAACCGCGGACTTCGCTTCTCAGCTCCACGCACTATAAATGTCTTCCGTCCTATTCAACTGGATTTTGCGCTTCCTCCTGCTTTAAAAGTTGGCGAAACTGTTGAAGTAGATGTGAAGATCACGAACAACATCAATAATTGTATGGACGTAAGTATTTGTACTTTTCTTCTTTGAACGGGCACAAACAGAGTTACCGTTATGTGGAGAGAGTACCATAGAGATTTGTTATTATGCCGTGTACTTGCGGAGTTCATTACCCCATAACACCCCGTGAGCGTTATAAAAGGCGATATGGAAAACTGAAACATGCGAAACATCTTTCTGATAACAGCTTCAATTAATAAATAGACTGCGGTTGCCAGTTCACCTGCGAAAGAATAGCAACTATAGGGAATATCTCCCTTTTGCATTCACAGGGAATTGCCTATATTCTGCAGTAACTAAGTGCTAGGACCCTTTCCTACCTAGGAATCCGGCTGGGCTACCATCCCAAACACCTTCTAACTAATTTTGCTGCCAAATAACAGAACTTTTATACGTAGTAGAGCCACGCTGCAGCTATATTGTGGTTGTAGCACGAATGGGTCGGCTCAACCGGGGCAGGACCACCCTCTCATAGAATACCAGCGTAAAATAGCAGCTTAATGCTGCTGTGTTTTGTATGGTGAGTGGAGAGAACCGGAGACCCGTTGTACTAGAATCGAGGCATTCCATCTTAGACCTCAGGGGTGACAACGCATTTGTATTTGGATTCTTAATCGATTTTAAATATCGATGTCTATGGGCCACAGCCTCCACTTACCATCAGGTGTCCTGTGTGCTCGTTTGTTCTTAACGAATACTTAACCTTATCCTATAAAAAAAAACTTGCACTGCTGTGTTCCAGCCTGCAGGGTATCGAGTGCCGGTATTATTACTGGTTGTGACATTCATCTTAGTCCTCTCAGAGGTGGTAACTCATCTGTGGCCCTCCCTGAAGTTGGTTGCAGATGTCTATAGACTACAGTAGCCATTTATCATCAGGTGGACTGTAATGTTCATGATGAAGAAACAGAGTTTGATCACCGCCAGCTGCAATCAAATTGTTACTTGCAAATTGAAGTATTTATTTAGCTTTAGGAAATCCCTGCAGTTAGAAAAACTGCGAGCTTAAGAAATTAAGAAAAAAATATTTTGATATATCTGACAACACATAGGTGTGCGCACCGCTACAGACGTTTGCCAGATAAAGCAGAGCAGAACTAAAAACCTTATTCAGAAATGAGAGCAGGCTAGACAACAGCAGAAGATGTATTTATCGGAGTGGTAACGAATATTGTGGATTATTTCTTTTGCATCCACACGTGGTCATTGAAGATACATAAAAATGTGATAAATATATGGAGATCTCACTCAGAATAATTAGCTCAAGACCAGCAGCAGGGACCAGTCGGAATATATGAGTTGTCTTGGCTTAATTCTGTAAATGACCTACTTTTTAATGCGTCCGAAGCCTATAAGAGAAAGGTTATTCACTCGAGCCGTGAACTTAATTCACGTTCTTGAAATCCTAACCGTATTTAAATAAATAAAATCAAATTAAAGTCGCGCCTGAAGAAGTTTTACTTCAATAATAACTTTAAAATGTTAATATAAAACAGCAGCTCCATGTGCTTATTTTCCGTCCACACCTTTCGGAAGAAATAACAAAGATACATCCGCACGGTTCGCAAATTAATTTATAGCCAGTGAGGATGCATATTATAACGGAAACATGAACGATAACATTTATGAAAGGGGCAGGTTCCTAAATAAATACAATTTATTTCATCCCGTTATTGCTCTGTGAGCCACCGGCGCGTGAACGGACAGAATGTGGGTGTTTTTATATTCAAGTACGGATTGAGCTCATAAATTATCGTTACTTTACGTCATATACACCAATAAACATTCTGACTGTCCCCTGAAATGTTTTGCGGCTCTTACTAAAGCTCAGTATTAAATTGTTCCATCGTTTGATATACAAAAGGGTAAAATTTTAATTACAAATACATAATAATATGAAAAAGAGACTTATTTTAATAACAGTTCCATAAAACCGTATTTTTCTAACATTTCTAAATTTGCAGACAATAATCTAAAACTGTATTTTTTATGAAACTAAACTGGTAACTGGTTTTACACGTGGTAGAGCCAAGCTGCAGTTATGTTAGTAGTATAGTTGTAGCACGAATGGGTCGGCTCGACCGGGGAAGGATCACGCCCTCACAGAATACCAGCGTAAAATATTAGCTTAATGCTGCTGTTTCGTGTGGTGAGTGTAGGGAACCGGAGATCCTTTTTACTGGAAATGAGGCATTCCATCTAGACTTCATGGGTGACTACGCATCTGCATTTTGTTTCGTAATCATGGATATGGATACATGTAGGTCTATGGGTCATAGCAACCACTTACCATCAGGTGAACTGTGTGCTAGTTTGTAACTTTATCCTATAAAAAAACTGATAAATGAACTAACAATCTACCTGATGGTAAGTGGCTACTGCAGTCTGTAGACACCTGCAACTAACTTCACACAAAGAAAGCTACAGATGCGTTGTCACCTCTGGGAGCCAAGATGGGATGCCTCACAGCCTGTAACTATAGTAGCTCTCTATACCTTTCAGACCGGAACATAGCAATGCAAGCGCAACTATCTAGAAGTAGAAATAGGTAAGAGGGTTGTACCTAGTCACACAGATTCATAAACAGAAAAGAGTCATGCTACCTACTTAATATAAAAAATTATTTGACCCTGCAGACCATCCCTGGAACTTTCCACTAATTTGAAATGCAAAGCGCTCCTTAGTTTTTGGAATCAATCGGTAAAGCCGTTTAAAAGTTATTTCAAAAATACAATTTTTCAAAATTATTATTTTTGAGATTTCTCAAAATTTGCCGGTCCGAATTAGTTAAAATTCATAGGAAATCTAAGTTCGACAAAACACTTTGGAAATCCACTTACTTCATTTTAAGCGGTCAAGCCGTTCAACCTTATAAGAAGTTTACATACATACACACACATACACACACACACACACACACACACACACATACACGTACGCACGCACGCACACATGCACGCATGCACACATGCACGCACGCTTGCACGGCACTCACGCGCACACGCGCACACGCGCAGACGCGCTCAGGTCAGGGTAGGTTCCAGTGACCTGAAAACGGCAAGATTTGATGAAAACTTAATTTTCGAAAAATTTTAAATTTTTTAGGGGAAGTTATAAAAGAACATATTTTCATAATTTTTATCAATAAGTAATTTCTTTGTATTTGGAAACTAGAAATGAACCACAAATACAGCTACTTTTATTGTATTACGCCAGTTTATTTGTAGAGGACATACGTTTCCTACATTCTGGCTTTGATCTACATTGTTAAACGTTACCAAAGGTGCCTTAGGTACTCAACAATGTTTTAAAAGAAACTGCTCCTCTAACAATAAATGCGGTGAGTAAAGAAAAACATATTATAATAGAGTTTTTTTTTATTTCCTTACACTACAACTGCTAGTTATGCAAACGCAGGATTCCCAATTCCGATAACAGGTCAATTAAACGAATCTCATCAACATCACAACATTCTTAAAATTTAAATTAATATTGGCTTAGTAGGTATTTGGTTGGTCCAGACCGATACGACTTAGGAACCTTCAAGAAAAGAGCTTACTCCTTTTTTAAAGGCCGGCAACGCATCTGCAATTTCCCTGGTGTTGCAGCTGTTGTAATCACTTACCATCAGGTGAGCCGTATGCTCGTTTGCCCCCTATCCTATAAAAAAAGAATACGTGGTAGAGCCACGCTGCAACACGAATGGTTCAGTACAACCAGCTTAAAACCAAGCTCTCATATAACACCAACGTGAAACAGCAGGATTATCCTGCTGCTGCTGTCGGTAGACAGACAACCGGAGACCCTTTTTTACTGTTAACGTGGCATTTCGTCTTAAACCTCAGGGGTGACAACACATCTGCATTTTGATTTGTAATAAATGATAGATGTAGATGTCTATTGTCCATTGCATCTACATATCCTCATCTAGACTTTGCCCTATATATTTTATTTAAAACGTGCTCGTTTGTCACCCTTATTCTATAAAAAATGTTCAGCATGCAGGAAAGGTATATATAGGTATATGATTTTGTAAAATTAAATTATAACATGGCTTTATAAATTTGATACGAGCTTATCTCCACTTAGTCGACGGCACGTGTGCCAGTGATCTGTTTGCGATCGATGCCGCTCATCGTATTCCGATTAGGGATCCCCCGGATCAGCGTCGACGATATCGGTGGCGCCGCTAAATGGGCCGATTAGGCAATCTATCCCGGTTTAGCGATTCGAGCTCACATGAGTAGTGCTTGTGCGTTGTTTTAACGCTCGGTTACGTTTTAAGAGCTGTGGCGGGATCGCTTAAGTGACTATAACGTTTTATGCCTTAATTCACTTTGCGACAAGGTTCGCAAACAGCAGTTAATTACTTTTGGGTTTACGTTTAGCGTTATCATAGTAAGTGTGCAATATTTTGGATATAATAAGCATATATTTTAAAGAATATAGGTACACTTTTTGAAATTTTAAGGAACTGGCAACCAATGGGAAAGAATGGAATATTTGGCAATGGCGAATGGCGTTCTTATACCAACACAGTGTTGTACGATAACGTTTTATGGCTTAATTTACTATGAAACACCGTTTGAGAATACAAGTTAATTATTTTTTTGTGTTTGCTTTTAAAACATATATATAGTTAATACGCCATTTCTGGATATAATAAGTCTAAATTTAAAAGAACATACACTTTATGAAGTTTTGAAAATTGTTATTAAGGACTGATAACCAAAGGAGAATAAAGTTTCTCGAATCGCAGTGTCTTACCGGCAAACGCAGTAGGTATTGCACAATTTACCTCCAGATGTAAGTGACGCGTGGAAATGATTATCTCACACACAGTACTCCGACTGCTGCGGCTGGCGCAGAACCGCGCTTTGAAGTAAATTATTTAAGAAGTGTTTTAATGATGATGGATAGCCGGATAGCAGAATATCTCAGTTTTGTGGGAAACCTTCAAAAACCCTAGTGTGATATATTTTTAAATAAAAATATCATTATCATCATCATCATCATCATTATAACTTATCACACGTTCACTGCTAAACAAGCTTTTCCAAGAAATGCCACAAAACACGATCCTAAGCCGTAGGTGGCCGCACCACACATTGCCAATCGGTACGAGACTGCCACTCGATTACTTTTCTTTCCCAACAGGTGTCGGTTCTTCGATCTATATGGCCAGCCCATTGTCACTTCAGCGTATTCATTCGCTGAGCTCTGTCCGTTACTTTTGTTCTTCTACGGATGTCCTAATTCTAATTCTTAAGTTTTTCTTAATGCGGTTTATTTTTTACATACATAAACACTCACTCATGTCACCCAGGCGAGTAAGTAGAGATTACGGACTTCCATTTGGCACGATCCTGACACACCTCTTTCGCCTCTTCTACATCAACCGATGTAGAAGAGGCGATCGCCAATTTAGTCGATAAACTTTCGCCTAGGGCGTGCCTTAGCGACTGTGCCGTCCACTTCTACAATATAGATTTAATTTATTATTTTTAACTTTACTATACGAATGTAACAACTGACTGTTCAAGCTAAACGACACTCAATATTTGAGCTCACCACACGTTAACCGCACGAGTCGCTTAGCAAATAGCAACGATTAATACAGCTGTTTTTAGAAGCCTGGGTGTTACGTTGAAAGCTAATTAGTAACGTTTACGTTGAACTGCACTGTTTATTGCTATTGGTTTCAAGCTTTTAATTATACATCAAACGTAAGGTCTAATTAGACGTGTTGGTAAACATTAGAAACGTGTGAGTAACAAGGCACTGCTCTGAAAATCTGCTTGATTGATAACAAACGGATGCAGTCTCGTTAAGTTTTGATACATATCTTCAAAGTATATATTATGCGTGGTAGATCCATGCTATTTAGTATATATAGTTTGTTTATATTGTACTTATAGCATGAATGGGTTGGCTTGACCGGGGATGGACCACGCTCTCACAGAATAGCTGCGTCAAATAGCCGATTAATGCTGGTGCGTTTTGTATAGTAAGTGTAGATAACTGGAGACCGCATTTCATCTTAGTTCTCAGAGGTGACAACGTATCTGCATTTTCTATACATGTCTATGTGACTGTGAGCTCGTACGTCACACTTAGTCTATGAAACAAAGTAACAAAGTAAGTGACATACGTGATTAGGTAAATCACGTATGTCAGTGTTTTCGGACACAATTTTAAATCAATGGACATTGATGTGGTTTTCACCGTGCAGATAGTATGGAAATATCAATTTCAGTAGCTAAGCCAGAATCAGAATCAGAATAGTTTATTTGTCAAACATAGGTAGGTTTGAAGGTCTTGCGAGGTTTACAATTATTAGTACGCCTTGTTTTGTCTTAAAGACATACAAATATAAGTTCGTATGAGAATCGTGCCATAAAAATAAAATAGAATAAAAATTAATGAAATTGTAACACTAATTAAGATTCTACATTGGTAAAATTAAATAGATGAAAATAACAAAATAATATAATTAGTCGATATAATTTCAAGTTAATATAATTAGTCAAAATTAACATTCAAGAACTCGTAAATTTTATAATAACATTTGTCTATTAATAATTTATTAAGCTCTTTCTTAAATTTAAATAAGTTCATATTTTTTATTGTATCAGGTAGTTTATTATAAATTCATGGGACAATACCAAAAAAGCTTTTTTTCATTAGTGATGTTTCACATTTTATGTAACATAACTTATTAACGTATTGGGGCGCACCCAATTTCTGGATTATTTTATCTGGAAAATTGGGTTCTTTCTAATTGTAGATAACTTTTGAAAAAGAAATGGATACTTTTTTTACAAAAATTGCTGATTCCAGAATATACAGTGATGGCAGTGTTAGGATTTTTAAAGATTTAAAATAAGGGAAACAACTATCTGTTATTTTCAGACCACATATTAATCTTACACATCGTTTTTGCATCCTAAATACAGGCTCCCTATCAGACTTTCCCCAGAAAATAATGCCATATCGCAAAACGGAAGCAACTAGTCCATAAAAACACACGTAATACGCTTTCACCAATCGCTGAGTATATGAGATAAAAATAAGGTATTGTGTAATCTGCTCTATCCAAAATACGATTGACCCTCTATTTTATTACTACTTTCGGGCCATTTTTCCTCAGCGTTTTTAGAAATCCGAAATTAAAGAAAATAATAAATTAATTTTAATGCCAAATTTAGCAAATTTTCATTATTCAATTACGCGTTATATATTTAAAGCCGTTGGTCCTGCGCCTGATCTCTCTCTGGTCGTGTCGGTTTACCGTCCCATCGGATTATGAGAGTGAGGGAATAGAGAGTGCACTAGTGCTTGCGCAAACACTTGGGAGGTGGGCACTATACTTCAGTCTTTCCTGCGCCAATGGCTAGTCTCCGTTGAAGCAAGCCGCCGCGACCGAAATCCGGTCTAGAGAGGACATTATATATTATGATTTCAGTAAATATCATTATTTTATCGCGATATATGCGAGTAAAAACAGTTTAATTCACGTATAATACAATACAGTGAAATAGAGAGAATTGAATAAAAACTATATTTACGGATTTTATCGCGTTTAATAATTTATTTTAACTTCGCTGACTGAGATGTTTGACGCACCGATGTTTAACGATAGTTTACCCGGCTACCTTCAGTTTTTGAATAATAATTTTTAGTTGTATCTACTTATCTAAAAAACATCCTAATTTCAATAGAGAAGATGGATGGGTGCTGCTATCTGCTTGAGATCTTATAATTAACAAAATTAAATCCAAACCCAAGCATACCACTGCAATACTTCAAAATACTGTAAGCTCGTTCTGCGTAGATCGTACCCAAAATTAATATTCAGAACTGAAAGTAGCCGGGGTAACTACGATAGTGGGACTTCAAACATCTCAGTCCCCCCCCCCTCCGTGACCATGGGTGCTGTAAAGCACCCGAAGCGTCGGTAATTAAAAATTAGTTAAAATAAGTTATTAAACGCGATAAAATCCTTAAATATAGTTTTATTCAATGTGTAGTGCTCGCGTAAATTTAAAAAATCATTATAGAGAAAATTGTTTAAAAAAACACATAGCTCCCGATTGATGCCTAAATAAAGAGAGTACAAAATATTCAAATCAGAGGGTGCGAATTTCTTAGCTTTATAATTTTGACAACAATGTTCATCTGCTTTTTTTTTTTGTAAAGTTATGATGTATGCATATAAAGTCATATATACTTTTTTTGCTTATAAATCCCTTTATTTTATTACCACTTGAAGAATGTAGAACAAAATTACATCGAACATACGTAATTTTATCAAACAGCGAGCAAACATCCGCAGTAGAGTGTGACGAAACTCGGGGGTGCAGATAATTGGGGTTCCGTTTGATATCTACAGAATAAACACTACATCATCGCAACTTTATGCTTCGTAGGGTGTTTCAATAAATATTGGAAATTAAGTCACATATAGAATATTAAAAATGAAACGTAAGATTAAGATGATGTCAAACACACAAAAATAATACGCTCGTAAAACATGTTAAATGTAAAAAGACCCTGCTACTAATAAATATATATTCCTTCTTAGTCTTTAAAGTTAATACCGCACATTTTGATTCTAAATCGAGTATAGTTTGTAGGTGTCTACGACTAACAACAGTGTTCAATTACCGTTAAATACTACACAAAACGTATTAAACTTGGAACTAAACTTGGAACTCTTAGCTACAGTTGAACCCAACTGGTAAAACCATCCCAGTGACCCCATAAGCACCCATCAAAATTACATTAAAATCGTTCAAGCCGTTTGGGTGGTGAAGACTTACAAACAAACCGGATATTAAGTAAAGGCGACTCCAGAGTTATTTGTATCAAACACGCTCTTTCGTTGTGCTTGTGTAACACTTCATGACACGTATAACATGATGAGGTTACATTATACCGGCTTTTGTATTGAAATACGAGTGAAATACTAGATAAAGCCCTTTGTATGAAAAACTTGTAGCTATGCTCCATAGGCATTAATTATATTACGTGACTGAACTTATCTTGTAGGTGATAATCACGATATAGTATTATTTACTGATGATATCCTTTAATTTTCAAACTCAAACGACAGTCAACTAATTTGGCGCGTTGCTACCTTAGAAGAAATAATTCTCAACATATCATTTCAATTTAAAAAAAGTTAAATTGTTTAATTAGAAATGATAATACACTTATTGAAATTGAATGAAATATAACTTTCAAATAAATGTGTCTGTGCGATACGCACACCTACTGTAAATTAATTGTATTATGGCTATAAACATCACGTAAGTGCAAGCAATAAGTTGACATAGTTTTACCGCAATCTGATGAACGGTATGGTAGCTCATAAAATACTAACATTTTACAGGTTTATTAAAAGTAAATTAAATATTTGTTTTGTCAACTATTTTAAAATCCATACACACAATCATATAACATACCGTTTTTTCGTATATTAACTGGTTATCCGTAAGCAATGTATTTAGCTAACTAATTACAAGGAAATCGCATCGCATAAATAAAAGCATCATTTTTAATTTTTAAATTCAAGGACAACATATTGCTTATATTTTGTTATAGTTTTTTTAAATTTACTTTGAATAAAAATCTCAAATTTAATACTTCTGTTACATGCAACTACACTCGCAACATAATTTTTGCAAAACGTACGTTATTTGGCTAACAGTTTGTTACCGCCGGGAAAAATGAAATACACCAACGTATACCCTGTGCCAGGCGCCGCGGTATTCCGCAATGCAAAATCTCATTCTGTACTAACACTGAAATATCGTGTGCGAGTTGCACAACACACTGACTTTTAACGTTTTAGCTCTTAGCCATCTTATTCCGTATTTTTTAAATTTATAACTTTAAAATACAGTTGACCCGTGGTAATCCGACAAACGTATTGCAAGGCGATGTCGGATTATCAAATTTGTCGGACTCTAAAGTACTGCCACAGCCCCCTGGTAGTCCGGTATTTTTTGAAAAAGAGTACTTTCTAATCTGACAGATTACATATAAATATAAAATAAAAAATGAAAATGCCATGTGATGCATAATGAATACCTAAACGGTAATAAATGTCCGCTAAGCCGCTACCATAGTCACATTTGTACTGAGACAATACGCGTCAAGCTAGATTCGTGGTGGCGCGAACTAATTGCAACCTGTTTGTTCACATATTCGCGAAGGATACCCCTCCCCGTGACGGATTCTTAGCGCGACTCGATACTACCTACCAGTTAAAGACATGTCAGGTTACAAGGGGGAATGGATTAGCCAGGGGCCTGATTACCGTGGGTCCACTGTAAATACCCATAATAGATTTGATAAACGAAATAGCCTTTCGAAAAGCCTTACCGCAACATAAATTTACGTGGCAGTACGGTCGGCTGGTCCGCGGTCCACCGAAATCTGTAACTGTAAATCATACCACGTCTCAGAGAATACAAGGTGTTTCGTATGATGACCTTAGAGAACCGAAAACCGTTCGTACTGGTAACGAGGTGATCTCCTTAGTTCTCACGGGTGACAACGTATGTTCATTTTGAGATGTATGCCATAATATAATAGCTCGTATCAGAGGAGAACTGAAGAGAAGATGATAATAGCTCAAACGCTCAAGATACCCAGATTGACCTGGACAGTCTCATTGTACATTGAACTATATTATAACAATACAAATAGAAACAAATAACTAATAGGAATTACAACAGGAGATCCCATTTCTGATGTAATGTAAGCAAAAGGAACAGTTTATTCTAAATAAAGATGCACTTATAATACAATCTATATCTCGGAAACACAGATGATCCCTCATCTGATGTCGGAAATAGATCAGGATAGGTTAATACAAAATTAAATGTATAATAAATATACAAAGTTAAACAATATTAAATAAACTGAGGTTGATAACCATTCCGCCTGCCAAGTCGCTATTAATTTTAAAAAAAATATTATATCGGTAGCGCGTTCGTTTTACATGTTTACTGTCATATACTACTTACTAGATGGTAGGTTTTTTTTTCTGTATTATAGGAGTCCATCGGGGTAAGCATATCCTATTTCCTGATATGGATAACCAGTGTAATTACAGACTATTAAGAATTCCATCTTAGTCCTTTCATATATCGTTGCCGGATGTCTGGATAAAGCCGGACACTGTCAGACTTTTTGTTGCGTGTCCGGCGAAATTAGACGGCGTCCGGCTTTTGTTAGGCTTCTTAAATTTGACCATTTCTTTACATTTATCACGTACTTACATACATAGTATTGCTATTATTGAAATTAATATTGTAATGAATATTGTATGATTAATAATGTAAAAGATTGATTAATTCAATTGTTGTTATTTCGTTAGAACTTAAGAATATTTTACGGTAAATGATAAAAAGCACAGTTTTACTTTAAAAACTCCAATGGTTTGGGCACGTTGAGCGAATGAGTGAAGACCGAATGGTGAAGAAAATATATAGAGCGAAAGTAAATATTAAAAGGTGTCGAGGTAGACCGAGACTAACTTTCGAAGACCATGTGAGCAAATTGCTCGAAGAGGGGAGGGTCAAGAGTACTCAGATACCTAGACGTGCATGTATGAAGAAGTTAATGAACCTGAAAGAAGCGAAAGAGGTATGTAAGGATCGTGACACTGGCGATCTGTTCTCTCTGGCTACCCCGTTAGGGATTGTGCGTGAAGATAAGTAAGTAAGTAAGTAAGTAAAAAAATAAGGGTGTCCGGCCTTTTTACCAAAATATCCGACTAAGCTCGCTGGTCTGTCCGGGCTTTCGGTTTTAAGACTGTATTCTTGTTTCTTTGAAGTTGGGTGCAGGCGTCCATAGACTACAGTAGCCGTTTATCATCAAGTGGATAGTAAATTGGATTGTTGCTTCAGGTTTATTTAAAAATATACCAAAAAAATAAAATATGATAAATCACATAAAGTTAAATGTAAATTACAAAATAATTCTATAAAATACAGGATACACGAACCAAATATTATCCCGCTATAGCATCAAAGTCACAGGGAAGGTGAAAAAGAAAAATATCCTTGACGAGATAATTAAGGCTTAAATTAAAAATCTTAAAATATCAAGAAAATAAAATAAAATTTATGCAACAACCCAAAATCGACTGTTATGTTAAACGATTCGTTATTTACATCCTCATCAATAATTTTATCTTTGGAACTATTCTCATAAAAGCGGATCGTGTGCCGATACTAAAACAATCTACGAAATTATTGACTTACGTAACATTTGCGAAATGGCTTTCAAGAATCATAACATTGGGGAGTAACAATTCCATATAATTCCAACAATATAGAATTTTGAGAGTATACGAGTACATTTCCTTTTTTTTTCAATTAGACAAGCGCATTTTGCTGGCTCCTACTTTTTGTAGTTCTTATTTATTTAAACACAATATTAAAAACAAATATTTTTACAAATATACTTATATTAAAAATTTAATTTGAATAACCAATTTTACGTCGCTATAGTTTTAGTAAGACTTTAATTGTTTAGGATTTAACTCATAAATGTAAGTATTATATTAATTTTTACTCTTCTATCCAAATAAATAAACTTGAATCGTCTATTTGTAATTTTAGAACAACAGTTTTAACCGACTTCAGAAGAAGGGGTTCTCAGTTAGCACCCGTATCACCATTTCTTACATTTATCTTTATATGTATGTATGTATGTTTTTCCTCTATGTATGTATGTATGTTTGTCCGCGATTATCTCCCGTTTGGCTATACCGATTTTTTTTTCTTATTTTTTTTTCTAATAGCGCGGGATTAGTGTCTTATGCTTAAAGCTTAAAACTTTTTTTCAGCTCATTTGAATAACATCTTTTGCCTCCATAGGGGCCTTAAAATTTACCTAATGTTTTATCGAAAATGTATAGCATATTTAAGCTAAGATAAATAATAAATAAGAGTTATTCTAGAGATTAAAAATTTAACTAAATAATATAATTAGAATACTTATAATGTAATTTAACAAAAAGGTGAAACAAAATTCAATCATAGGTTTTAAAAAACAAATCGTCAATCAAAAAAAATCAAACTTTGTCTCAAATTTTGGTATTTTCTTACGGGATACCAATTTGGCTTTTATGGCCCACAATCGTGATAAATCCTTACATTGAGAAATGGCCTCTTCTGTCGTCAACTTCAAAGCTCGCTCAACAGTCTGGGTATGACATAGGAGACGTAAAAACAAAAGTTCACCCTCACCACCAGATTGGACTATTTTCTGAATTTCTTGGCTACTTAAGTATTTCAATATCAGTAATGGTGTGTTGCCAAATTATCATATCAATTTAGGTTGTTGGGCTGAAATTAATATCAGGCATTTTGAATGGCATTGGTGCAGGGGATTGCTATATACTCAATGTTACAATTTACTTAATAATAGTATATTTACATAGCGTCAATCTTGGGTCGAAAATCATCTTTTTATGAAATGAGATGGCCAAAATGTGCCCCAAGTTGTACAAAAATAAGACTATTGCTATTAATTTAAATAAAATAAAAAAAGAATTTTGAATACCTATTAACATTTCATAGCAGCTGTTGAAAAATAATCAAGTTTAAAAGTATTTAAAGTGATTTCTTCTCTTTGAAGTCACTCTGTTACACCTTTAATGTGGCCATATGATACTATAGCTAAACTCTAACTAAAAACTATAAAACAATAGCTAAACTCATAAAAATACTTTATTTTTGATATCTTATGTATAAAAACAAACCTTCAATTAACGTATTAATACATCAAAATACACTAAAGGATAGGATTTTTTTTGTACAGCAACAGCTTAAACATGTAGCTTTACATTATAGGGTAGGGTTATTTTACTTTAGTACTTGCAACACTGAATCCGTCCATCAAGCATCAAAACAGTCAAAGTTTCAATGTCAGACTTGATCTGATTTACGTCTACCGACTTACGCGCCGTTTTTTGGTATATTATATGTAGGCTTTCTCTTCGTATTTGTGTTTTATCGTATTTTACTTTTATTTAATAAATGCTGTAGCCCCATCCGAGTGCTCCACTAATTATAAACGGTGTAATACGTAAGTTTAATTATTTTCTGTCTAATATACTTCGATCAATAACAGTTATGTTACAAAAACTAGTTACAAAAAATAATTTCAAAGACTGAAAAAAACTGCTGTCCTTGTTTTTTTTTAGCTAAACCGGTTAGGATATATCCTAATCACCATGCATATACATTAACCTACATAACACTCATGAATTGGAACTTTATTAATATCTACATTGTGTAATAATGATAAAAATCGACTGCCAAAATCAACTTTTTTAAATCTTTATAACTTTTGTCCACTACTACGTAGCTACATGTAATTTTATAATTCTTTATATAGAAGATCTGTACTTTCAAATGACATAGATTTCATCTCTGTACAGTCTGGGGCACAAGCTCATACAATTTTTGGCTATCTCCTTTCAATGATCTTGCGGAGGCAGTTACTCTGAATCAATCCAAATAATATTTTGCATAAGTCAATTTAATTTCTAAAGGCACTTTTTGCGCACTATTAGATTATGATAAAGTGAAAAAAATCCACCCTAATGTGTACCATAGATAATATATTATATAGGGCAGTATGTACACTATGGTTATTAGTAATGGTGGTTAATATAACGCATAGCGCCATATTATTGCGCGCTATCCATATCCATTCCATAGCGCATAGCGCGTGCTATGTAAGTAGCCGCCATGGCGTTATGGTGCTTTGGCGCTATTAATATTATAACGGCAATTAGTTCTAGTAACAACGCTGTTGGGAGTTGTTGGGAGTGGGAGTGGACGCGTGATGCAAATTTGCTCTAGGAGCACGCTTTGCTAATTTAGTGTTAGACGTTATTTAATTATTTTATACTGTATATTTATAAGTTATCGAAAGACACGGTTGTCCGCTACAAAAGTAGCCTAATTTATGTTTTTAAATATAAATAAAGTATAGGTACAAAAATGTATGTAAATAGTTGAATTTTGTATATACAATCAATAAATTTTTAAATACGTTTTAATTAATTTATAATTTACATTAAGGTTAAAATAACGTTTACTTCGATTATAGATAGTCGTATACCTGAAAGCATTAATAAGGGTTCATTGGTTTTTCTTTACTGTTTTATTTTATTTTAGTCTAAAATGCGACTTATTACGAAATAATGTTCTTATATAGCACGCGGTCTATCCATCTAACGACATGTAATATAGCGTGCAACGAAATTTTGCGTGCTGCAAAACTTTACGCGCTTGCCGGCATCCCACACGCTTTCTTATAAATAGCGCGCTATAACATAGCATATTTAATAGTGCGCTAAAAATTTATAGTTCATAGTCTGTAGCCTGCTATTGGTTTATATTCATTTTGATAAACTTTAGATATTAGTATGTAAAACGACGCAGTGACAGCGCTACGTTAACGCAACGCTCACGCAACGCGGCGTGTATACATACCCTTAGGCTTAATCTAGGGGACTATTTAAGTTAAAACCTGAATTCGTGATAGTGATAAGCTCGTGCCAAATTCGTCATTAATATCACATGCGATGTGATTGTAGGAAATTTGAGAAGAACAGTATTAAACGCCTGGGAACATACAATATATGCATCTTAGGTACTAGAATTAAAATCTCAGATACATCTTCTAGATAATGGTGACCGACAAGCGTTATCTCTTTTCTTTTTTACCTTACTTCCTAAAGAAGGTTCATAATAACGAACTCAAGGCAATCCCGTCTCAAGCTACGTCTGAGCTAGCGTCGGCATTTGTTAAAGTATCAAAACAATACTGATATTTTAGGTAATTGAGGAAATTCGCTAAAATAAAGACGCTTGACATATGGATCCCTCACTCACCGAGTGACGCACAGCGAGAGACCCGCGTCCAAGCTTGCATCATATTGCAGTATCGGGATAGAAAGAAAGCAATTTCGATCCAAACTGTTATGTTACAGATAAGTGGATCCTGTACTGCAATCGTAAGCGTTCATCACCGTGGTTAGATCCAGGTGCCCAAGTCAAACAGTGCCTAAAACGAAAACAAATAAATAATTGATTTAATAAACAGAATATCATGCTTTAAATAAAAATTAATTTAAATTTAGAATTCCTACTAAAACCAAAGCTTATATACAGTTCAAGGTGGCCAGATCAACAAAATGTAATTTTCTTACGTAAATTATTATAATTTAATTGACAGCTCTAGTGCAGTGGTAAACCGATTGATTGCTACATTACGGGCCGCGTCTTATGTGTTTGAAATTATAGCACTACTTAACTGGTATACAGTTATAGATAACTAAAAAAAATTATAGTATACCACACAAAACACATACATATAAATATAATTTTTTCTTCGTCCCTTTGAAAGTGAATGTAAGTAAGACGAAAGTTATGGTTTCTGAAAAAGAAAAAAGTAAAACGATATGTGAAATAAGAATGAAAGGGGAGTTGGTAGAGCAAGTCGATGAGTTCGTATATTTGGGATGTGTATTCAGCAGGGATGGGAGATATGATAAGGATATAGAACGACAAGTGGACGTGGGAAATAAAGTAAATGGGGCTCTACACTTTGTTGTGAAAAGTCATAATGTGTCAAAAAAGGCACGTATGGCAATTCACAATGCTGTGTTAGTCCCTACTTAAACGTATGGTAGTGAAAGTTGGGTGTGGCAGAAGAAGCACAAGAGTAGAATAAATGCAGTAGAAATGCGATCGCTAAGTAGTATGTTAGAGCTGAATCAGTGACAGCTTGAGAAACTGTGTGATAAAAGAAGAATGTGATTTTCAAGATGATGTTGTGACCAGAATTAAGAAAGAAATGCTACTGTGGTTTGGTCACGTGGAAAAAATTAATGAGAAAAGAGTGACAAAGCAAATATATATTGCAGAAGTGAATGTTAGGGTCGGAAAGGAACGTCCTAGGCGAAAGTTTATCAACCAAATTGGCGATATATTTAAAATGAGCCAAATTAAGAGTACCCTTAATCAACGAGCAGGTATATGGATGTGGAGGAGACGTGAGAGGTATGTCAGGGTATGTCCATTTAGCACGACTCAATGGAAGTCTGTAGTCTCTGCGTACCCCTCTGGGTGACAGGCGTGAGTGTTTATATTTTATATGTTTATTTTTGTTTCTTTGTCCCGTATACGACCCTATACCACATTATCATATGAACATCTTACACGATTGAACCTATACATACATTTAAATATAGGTTTATATGTCGTAGACTGATATAAAATAAGTGTTTAATACATCAACCTTTATTTAAGGTAACCGCTCTATTGGCTCTGAGCGCTGGTGCAGCTTTTGCGAGCACCGGAGCACTATACGTCACTGAACGGCTGCGCCTTGGACCACGCGGGGGAACACAACTGGTCGTTAGAGTCGCCGTCAACACTCCTGGAAGGAAGAACATAACTGGTAATTATTTTATGTCATAAATAAAAAGACCACAAACAAGATGTCAACTGGAAATTATCGTTTAAGTGGGCATCAAGGAATAAGTGTGTTTTTTTAATAGAATAAGGGTGACAAAGCACACAGTCCACCTGATGGTAAATGGATGCTGTGCCCCATAGACATCTATATTTATCCTCGATTAAGAATCAAAACGCAGACACGTTGTCACTCCTGAGGACTAAGATGGAATGCCTCATTTCCAGTAAAAAAGGGTCTCCGGATTTCTACACTCACCATACGAAACACAGCAGTATTAAGCTGCTATTTTACGCTGGTATTCTGTGAGAGCATGGTTCTTCCTTGGTCGAGTTGACCCCTTTGTGCCACTACCGTAATATAGCTGCAGCGTGGTTCTACCAAGTATATCTACGCTTTCATAACTGTTTGCTTTTCTTTTTCCATAAACAGTGTTGCATTTCCAAATGGATTTGAAATTGCAATACCAGGCGATTTTCAACTTTCACTCTACTCTAATGGCGCTGGTCTGAGTGTCATTTTTTAGCGATAATGGGTCAACATTCAACCAAAATCCTATCCAATCTTAAGCAAAGGTAAAAAATGGTGCGTTTTGCAATGTCAGCTCTTACGCGTGTGGTGCTTAAGAAGCTGGGGACTATTTTAATTATTTATGTATCCACAATTTAGTATTGTTTGTTATTTTATTCGTCTTGAGATAACGAATGATATATTTTTCGAATAGGGTGATGGTGGGTTTGTGTTGAAGAAGAAAAAATCATTCAACACGTTAAGACTATCATAAATTCATCAATAACAATCAAAAACTAAGTATGTTTGTATTTAAATAAAAAATGACTAGTATTTTTAACGTTTTTAATTATCAGTTATTATTTTAAATCATATATTTAAACTGTTAAATAAATTCGGACATATTTTCACAAATTCAGTATATGGTGGTACGGTGAATGTATTATGCGTGGGGGGGGGGGGGGGGGGCAAAATATCAACTTCACTTTTTCTTTCACAAATTGAGTGAAACCTAAAACTGCCTAATTACTTGAAATGCCCTGTAAAATATCAGTGCCATATGTAAAAATAAAGATATCAAAACTTGTAACTATCTCTTGGTTAAAGACCCGTAAGACAAACGACTCTTAACAGAATTCAACCGACTAATGGATGTAGACCTTTCAAAGATCGCGCACAAAGATTACGCATTCGAAAACTTACTGCCGTATACCGAGCGTATTGCCAATACTATATTATAATATCTGGTAATGATAAACCCTTTTACCACAATTTGTGTGGCATGGGGTCGGAATATAGGAATGTATTTTGCTATATATATATATATATATATACATTTACAACTAGCGTCCCGCTCCGGCTTCACATGGGTGGGATGTATTGATGCTTCGTTATTAAGATTTAAGATGATCATTAAAGACAATTTATTATATCCACTTTTTGATTTCTGAAGAAAATCTCCAAGTCCTTCGTATATAATATAGCTTAGATCTCTGGCATTGCTTTCTATCTGTTTTTCAAGTTTCATTTCATTTGGTTCACTCATTTCGAAGATAAGTCCGGGTAGACAAATGAATTTTATTTACACCTTTCTCAGGGTATAAAGTAAAACTAACGTTACAACCTATAAGCATTTAATTGCTGGCCTCCCGAAGGTTATCCCGGACAGAGATACAAAGAGTTTAGACAAAAAATTAAGTATGGGTATTTGTATCTTAATGGTATGCAAATATCTCAGCTGAATAAAATCGGTAATTTCAATAGAGACTTCAATTTTTTTAGTATTAATGCTAACACAATAGATTTACGATTAGTAAGAAAATTTAAATCAACGAACAATTATGAAACTGATTTCAAAAATTATTCGAAGCGTAACCCTTCGAGCAAAATATTTTAATGAAGCTCCGAAGCAGTCTGTCTTATAGTCTAGGATCGCGTCTCAAACTTTTGAGCTTTAACAGGAAGAAGCAAGTAAGGCAAAAGTATTTTCCAAGATTTTCGACTTGTGTTCTTTATATATCTTAATATATACAAATTACGTGTCACGTTATGGACACGCGATGGACTCCCTAAACTACTTAACCGATTTTAATCAAATTTGCTCACCGTGTGCAGTTTGGCCCAACTTGAGAGATAGGATAGTTTTTTTGCCCATGAGTAACCCACAATTTTTTTTGGAATTTATGGATTTTTAATAGGATATGACAAAGGAGCAGAGCAACGTCTGTATATATATATATATATATTAAATTAAAACAACCTCAGCGGTTCGATTAATAATATATATATATAACTAAAGAGTATATAATCGATACGCGCTTAAACTTATATTTTTAATTAATTACGCAAGAGGTGAAGTAACATCATTCGGGACCACACTTTGTGCAAGTGAAGTTTAAACCTATAAACGTCCATCAACTCGCCACAGCACAGGCCTGACATTTCCTGGTGGATGCGCGGGGTTAGCTCTCGCTGTAAACTTCACAGTATGCGAACAACCAGGGTACGATGCCCTCTGACACCAATAAATTGATAATTGCAATTTTAAGTGACGATTTACCACGTGCTCTGCATTAAGAGGAAAATATCGTGAGGAAACCTGTATGTCAAGTCCACAAAAACGCACTGGAACTGCGCGGAGTATTAATTGTGCTAGTAAATTGAATTATCACGGTGATGATAATCACACAACTATGATTAATTAAATGTGATAATACTTGAAAATAAAATATTGTTTAAAATAAGCACAACCTCACTAGGATGTTTTTGTATCGTGAACGCATTTTACTTACATTAAATGCACATACATATCCAGACTTGTAACAATTATTTGTAGGCTAATACAACACTTCTTCCGTGCGGGAATCCCTTAATCACATTTTTTCCGAGCCAAAATAAAAAAATTGCTCATCACAAACTTACAAGCAATTTTCCTTCTTGTTAGCTTCACAGACTTGTGCATTTAATTTTTTTCGGAAAATTTTTATACGTGAACATTTTTCTCTTGTAGGGATCTTGTTTACTTTAACAACAATATTAACGTCAACTCAGTATCCCGAGGGAAACTTTGAAACTATAATATAACAAACTAGGACCTTTATAAAATTATATTATTAAAGTTGAGTGATTAACGTCAAGCATAACTTCTACAGTAGAATAAATAATAATATTGTATATTATATTAATATTTATAATTTGCATTTAAATGGAACTAAAACTAAATGTATGAAATTCGTAACTCCTAATGTCAAACATGTTAATACTAATGTAATTTTAAATGGGGAAGAACTGAGTCTTGTTGATACCACCATTTTTCTTAGAATCACACTAGACACAAAGCTTCAATGGCTTCCCATATATCAAAACTAGCTAGCAGACTTAGTTCTGCAACATATGTTGTAAAAAAGATTAGCACTCTTACCAGTGTTGAAACAGCAAGAATAGTTTACTTTAGTTATTTCCATAGCATTATGTCGTATGGTATTTTGCTATGGGGACACGCGACTGACACTGAAATTATATTTATTTTACAGAAGAGAGCCATTAGAGCAATATTTAATTTAAAACCAAAAGAGTCACTGAGACAAAAATTTAAGGAAAATAATATATTAACTCTGGCCTCTCAATATATTTATGAAAATGTAATGTACGTACACAAGAATAAACGTAGTTTTGCTAAAATAAGTGATATTCATTCTGTAATTACTAGGAACAGACACAAGCTAGAAGTACCAGTTACTCGACACTACCAAGTCAGTAATTCATTCTTGGGGCGATGTATATGCTTTTACAACTAAATCCCAGAAAATATACAAAATTTGTCATACGCAGTAAGTTCAAAAATTTTATTAAACTAAGTTTGTATAAAAAGGGTTATTATAATATTAAGGAATTTATGGATGATAATAACCCCTGGGAAGGGTGATCGCTACCAAGCTATTTCGAATTTGTCTTGTGTTGTTAATTGTAAACATGATTAAGCTATTATTTGAAAAAAAAATAGTCCCGCTGGGTTTCTTGCTGGTTCTTCCCAGGACAGAGGTTTTTTTGCGAACCAGTGGTAAATGAAAAAATCGACTTTCAATAAGTGTTGTTTATAATCTACCTTGAATTATATTATATATATATATATATATATATATATATATATATATATATAGATGAGACTCCGCTCATTGCTGCGAGGGTTTTAAGGCAAGGAAATGTCTTCAAAATATTTTTTTCTTATCACGCAGGTTTCCTTACTATGTTTTCCTTCACCGCTGAGCACGTGGTAAATCTGCACTTAAAGTTCAATTATCATTTTATATTTGCCGCTGGGGATCGAACCCGGGTCGCTTGCCTACTGTTAAATTTACAGCGTGCGCTTAGCCGCTGAGCTTACATATATAAATTTATTGAAAGAAATATTATTACTTGTAATGTTCAAAAGATCCATTTTGTAATATCGTTACCGTTACAGTCTACTCACTGCTGAACATGCCTCCTCCATAAATTTTCTCACGTGAAAGATATTTGCCATAGATGCCACGCCAGGCAGTCGGGTTGTCTACACTAATGTGTGACAACCCGCCTGCCTGGGTGGCATCTTGTCTTTTTAATAACAACACAATCACAGTTGTGTTGTTATTAAAAAGACGCTGCAGCCCGTTTCCCGATGATTACCTCTGTATCCTGCTACGACACCCACGGGACGATATGGGAGAGTGGTTATTATGGACACCGCCACTACCCCTTTCACCAGTTAATTTGAAGAAAATTTATTGAAAAGGAATATTTTGACTTGTAGTATTCAAGCGATTACTGCTACTGTTCAGCAGTGGACTTGTGAAGGGCTGTAATGATGATGATGATGATGACAACAAGTGCGTGTTGCCAGTAACGACTTATAGATCTGAAACGTGGTCCTTCACTGCCAACGGATGGCAAGCTAATCATCGCTCAGCGAGCTATGAAGAGGCCTATACTCGGGATTTCTCTGCGTGATGGACTTAAAAATAAGAATTTCCGCAGTAGAACCAGAGTAACCGACATAGCTCAACGGATTAGTAAGCTAAAGCGGCAATAGGTTGACCATTATAGAAGAACCGACAACTGATAGGGAAGAAAGATTCTGGAGTGGCAGCCTCGTACCGGTAGGCGGAATGTTGGACGACCCCCCACTAGAAGGTTGTCGATGGATGCTGGTGACTCAAGACTGTGCTTTGTATCATATCTTAGGGAGACCCATGTTCAGCAGTAATCTTGTGAACGGCCGTAATGAATGAACATATGAATTTTAGTGCTGTGCGTTTCGGTGAAGTACACAATACAATACTCTTTATTGTACATCAATGAAAGATAAATATAACAAAAAATGAACATGCAATGAGGGAAAACAAAAGGCGGTCTTATTGTTAGATAGCAATCTCTTCCAGACAACCCAGAAGAAGAAATTAATAAAACTAAGAAAAAGATTAACGGGTGGGGTATAACATATTCTTGAAATATTTTAGTTCCTTACACTTTTATGTTTCCTCACAACGTTTATCTTCACCGCGGACTACGTGGTAAACCAGCAACTGCAATTAACAATTTATTGTTTTTGCGATAGTTGCGCGGTTAACGCTTGTTGTCAAGAAGATGTTGCCTGCTACCATCTCCTGTTTCTTAGTCTCCCTCTGTCGCCTCTTACGCCACCCACGGGACGATCTCTTTAAAACCTTTCATTTAATGATACGAGGCTTATGTTGAGAATTAGTACGTTATATGTAAGCAGTTAACTCATACCTAAAACATGTTAGATTATACTATCTTCAATAAAATTCTATTAGATCCTGGAGTGTTTACCCTAAGTCTCATTATTGCACCTACGAGACGGTAGGTACGTATAATTTGGAATAGATAACTTAATCCGCACGAGTTGTACTATGCTGACAGACGGATAAGTTTTAACGACCCTCTGATTTCAGAAAGTTAGTCAAAAAAAGATCGCGCCCAAGCCTTACAGACATAATTACTAGTGCGAAGGTATAGGTTATGCGTCCAACTTACTAAAGTAAGAGTATGAGTAAATTTTTCAAGATATTCGTTTCAAATTTAGCGCATTCTTTATTTAGTTTAGATATATTAGTCATATTAATAGACATAAAGAAAATCCACCTATTTTATGACCTATTCCGGTGGGAAGAAAAAATTGCTATTTACAATACTATGCATTTATTTGAAACAAATTGTTTACATAACAGCCCAATGGTCAAAATAATAACCAATTCTCTAACATTTTTCAGTATTTCATTTGAAAGACAACACTCAAATTAATACGAGCGTGCTAACAAGGTATCCAAATTGATGGCTGAACTACAAATTAACATTTAAATTGAACCCGACCGAAACAATCACATCAACGACGTGAGCTCATGTATTATGCAGATGAGAAGACCCACTATTATAACGTAAACTCATTTGGGAAATATCGAATGACACTAAATTTATGAATTAACTTTATTAAGGCAAAGACACAGTAACATGGAGGAAAGTTTCACTACCTACGAACAAAAGAGTTTTAACAATAATATATATTTGACCCCCACTAGATGGAGTAACGACCTGGTAAGACATGCATGAAGTCGATGGATGCAGGAATCTCACGATCGTGCTTTGTGGCATACCTTGGGGGAGGCCTATGTTCAGCAGTGGACTTGTGAAGGGCTGTAATGTTGATGATGATGATATTTAATAACATATTGTTATTTTTCATATAAATAAAAGAAAAAATAGTGTCTGAAAAAACGTGTAGTATGTAAAAAAATAAAATACATGATCAACTTATGAATAGATACGAAATAAAAAACAAAGATTTTTTCATAGGTTCATACATTTTAAGAGACGCCGAAACCAAGTCAAGCTCAACGTACTCGTATTATAGGAACACGCGCTCATGCACACATATGTCTCTAGGTACATACTCCTATGGTGTACGTCTAGCTGTGGAGTTTTAGGGGCTGACAAAGAAAGTAATAAGAAAGATATGTGCGTGTTTGAAAAAAAATTGAAGAAGATTTTGATGTACATAAATTTCACGCAACGTCCGAGCTAGGGTTGCCAGACGTCCTTTATTTTAAAGCACGTTCTCTATCTCAGACCCAAAAATTGATCTTGTCCCTTAGTCTGAAACTTTAAATGGAGGATAAATCAATATTGCGCGTATTCGATATTCTCTCTGCTAGTTGAGGTCAAAGAAATTAAAAATCACTTTAAGATGTTACAGAGATAAACAAAGTTATATTGATATTAAAATTGTTTTTTTTTTATATTAATAGATATTGTTACAGTTACCATAACAGCATTTTATTGAGAGCAACATGATATCCTTTATTTTAATTCTTCTGTCCTTTATTCAATATTATCAAATCCGCTAAAACATAAAACGGGAGCTGGCAACTTTAGTCTTTACTCTTAACATAAAAAATATACAATCTTAGGTTCATCAATATTTTAAAATCATTGGTTTCAACAGTTTTGAACTAAAATAATAAATGAAATTCCATTATTGAATTTTATTTGCTCATTCAATCTACAATAACAATATAACAGAATTTTGCTATAGTTGTACGAAAACAATATAAAACTCGGCATTGTGACGAAACGTCATAATAAACAAATAAAAGTTTAGTTTCAAACTACAACGATTTACGATTTCAGTGAATGCTAGTAGATCTTAATGGTTTTCTAATGTATTCTAAAAACTATTTTACAATTTTTTTTTGTTGTTTATTGTATTACTATTTTTGTGTATATTGGAAATTATAACAGAATTACATCGTTCCTTCACAACGAAATTGATTTTGGTTCTGTTAGAATGACTATTTATTTACTTTTGATATTAAAAAAATCAAAATTGTATTTAAATACTATATATTATATAGATGATTCGTGGGTGACAAACGAACACCCATTCGTGCTGCATACATATTACAGCTCCAGCGTAGCTTTGCCACATTTATTTATTCTGTCATTTACCCTGTGTTGTCCTAAGCCGATTTTGGAACGATTCCGCTTTTTGAACGTTGTGCCCAATATTGACCGACTTCAAAAACAGGAGGGACTTAATTCAACTGCGTCTTTTATGTGTGTTAGTTACCTCAGAACTTTTTTCTGGATAAACCGATTTAGATGATTCTTTTTTATTTGAAAGCTGGTGCTTCTCGTGTGGTCCTACATAAATTTTATCAAGATCTGACAGGTAGTTTTTGAATTATCCATAATACGTATGTATTTGATTTCGAATAAATTGATGATGTTCTCATTTTGTTTATATTAAAGTTGGTTGTACAAGACTTTTAATTTTACCACTTGCCAGTTTGCAGTTTTATTACAATATCAAGGACCGGCGAAAGCACCTTCACGATACACTTTTGGCTAATTTTGCTTTTCATAGCAATAACTTCTACCGCTAATTTATAAAAACCGATGCATAATGTTTGTGTGTGAAAACATTACGTAAAATTTTAAGCGTGTAACATATTTACTATCATCCTTTTTTTAAAATTTTTTATAAAAAGAGATAAGAAAAATATTACTATAGTTATCATCATCATTACAGCCCTTCATAAGTCCACTGCTGAACAACCCCCAAGGAATGCCACAAAGCACGATACTGAGCCACCTGCATTCATCGACTTCCTGCATGTCTTACTATGGGTTTATATGAATGTTTATAATATATATATATATATATATATATATATATATTAATTATTATGAATCATATAAACCTTCCTCAGAAATAAAAGGATGTGCCCAGCAGTGGGCTGTATATAGGTTGTAACTATAACTTATTTTCTTACTTTAATAGTACAAACAATATTAACTCACATTAATCATGTTGATCTAACTTTTTACTGCTTTCATTTTCAGTGGAAGTCACCGGATACAGCGCCGACAACTGTTCCGTATCTTACACATCTTTTAACAACGAAACTCTGGTCGGCTCTGTGATAAGATCAGCTAGTGTTCTAGTGTTGCCGGAAGGTTTACACAGGAGCGATACGCAAAGCGCATACTTCTGTGCTAATGGTAAGTTTTTATTTTTCATTATAATGAAATAGTTTTCTGAATTTTCATAGGCTTGTATGCGGTTAATATGGGCAAGGCAAGGACACCTTAATCAAAAGGATTACTAAGGGTAGACTTCCAGTCAAGACGGAACGTGTGGAAAATAATGTGATAGATGCAAAGTAATACGAAAATTATAGTAAATAAAAAACACTACTGATATTAAATACATTTACATAGAGCTGTGGTAATAACACATATCATACTCAAAATATTATAAAATATTTTTGGAAGGAATATCGTTACTTAATACTATATATAATTTTGAAACTGCTGATGATGAGATCCCCGGTACGAATCACGGGTCGCGTCAAAATCAGTTATTGGCCGGAGTCAAAAAGTTGGCGGCGTTTCACTTCCATGCCTCGGAAGCAAGTAAAAACCGTAAGTCCAGCGCCTGATCCCTCTCTGGTCGTATCGGATTGCCGTCCCTTCGGACTATGAGAGTGCATACAATAGAAAGTAAAAATGACATAAAATAATTTTTTTCGTCCTACCTGCCTCTTTTCTCAAATATTTTTTATTTAGCAGTTAAAGGAATTCATGCCCATTATGCCTAAATATTTGTTTCATCGTTAACGCAAACGATTTTTTAATTATTTATAATATATGTAGGTATTATATAATATATGTAGGTATAATATATATATAGGATTAACGCAGGGTGGATGAAATGGCGACAGGTCACAGCCACAACGTGCGATCCCCGAATGCCAATAAGGCTGAAGGGGAAAATTTACAAATCGATCATCCGACCTGTCGTCATGTATGGAAGTGAATGCTGGGCCGTCAAGAAGAAGGATGAAAATAGATTGCATGCGAATGAAATGAGAATGTTACGATGGATGTGTGGTGTGACAAGGATGGATAAGATAAGGAATGAGTATATAAGAGGAAGCCTGAAAGTAGCGCCAGTGGTAGAAAAGGTGAGAGGAAGCAGATTGGCATGGTTTGGGCATGTGATGCGGAGGGATGAAAGTCATGTCACAAAACGAGTGTTGAATATGAATGTGGAGGGACACACGGGCAGAGGAAGGCCGAATAAAAGATGGATCGATTGTGTGAAGAGTGATATGAGAATGAAAGGAGTAAGTATGGAAATGACGGCTGAAGAGAGGAATGGAACAAGAAGATTTACTGCGCCGACCCCAGATAATGGCAAATGGTTTAGAGAATGATGATGATATAATATATGTAGGTAGGTGTGGGCGGTACAGTACCTAAACTCAAATTGACGCCGTACGTCGTTGAGCACTGTAGTACCCAAACTCAAACAAGCGGCTAACTGTGCTTGTGTAAACTTATGATAATCATGTCCTGCGCAGATGGCTAGCCCGTGTTGAGACAGGCACGGTTGCTGAAATTCGGTCTTGAGAACATTGTAATAATATTTTTATTTATAGCACAAACTCTTCCTTTTTCTAATACCGCTTAAATTAATTTTTATATCAACGGTGAATGTGCCAAATATATATCTTTAAATATTTTGCGTACACCTTACTTAACCTTTCTCACTTTTCATTATATCCTCTGTAATTTGTTTACCCGGCCACTTATAGGCGGTACGGCTGCCGGTAGCACCTTTGTAATTTGTTTTATTTTTTTATTTTCTTGTTTGTTATATACACACACTTGTGTCCAAGAATCGAACCCATAGAAAATTTTATCAAGATTTATAATGTTTATTAAAATATCAGTTTTTTACAAGTGCTTAAATAGAATTATTAGATATTTTAAATTAAAAAACTAAAATGTAAAAAAATGTATTCAAATATTTTTAACATTTAAATACATTATTTTTTTACCTTTTCACTAAGAATTTGTTTATTCAAATATTTTATTCTCCACTGCGTTACCCCAGACCCGTTTACATAACAAATTTATTCCTCTGTAATTATGTTTATAACTGAATAACTGAATAGACAATGTAATTGGTTTTGTGTTATAAAACGGTTATTTCTACAAAAACAGGTATTATTATTGTTTTATATACCGTTACATCATATTAAAGTCCACTGCTGAACATAGGCATACCCCATAAGTTAACATGGGTTTCGGAAAAATCGCTCAACGAATACTAACTTGATAGCACACGTTGACTATGTATGTACAGAGATGGATTCTAGAAGACAGGTAGATGCCGCATATTTCGACTTTAGGAAAGCTTTTGTTCTGGTGAATAATGACATACTGTTACAGAAGCTAGCTAAGTTGGGTTTTACTCCGAAGCTTCTTCAATTTTTTGCTAGCTATTTGGATAATCGTCGTCAATTCGTTAGAGTAAGTGGTTACGAATCCACTTATTATTTTACTAGATCTGGTGTCTAGTAAAATAATAAGTGGATTAGTCAGGGTAGTACTCTTGGCCCTACGCTGTTCTTAAGTTTTATAAATGACTTGCCTACCAAAGTTAAATCTGCGAAGTGCCTGTTATTCGCAGATGATCTGAAATTAAGCTTGGGAATTGGCAGTGCTGCTGATGCACAGGCTCTTCAACAGGACATAGATAGGGTATCGGAATGGAGTAAGGTGAACCATCTTACTCTTAATGAGACTAAATGCAAGGTTATTACTTTTGCATTAAAACCGAATCCTATCATTATTAATTATAACTTATTTGACGCGCCTATGGTAAGAGTATATGACATAATTGATTTGGGCTTATTATTAGATACTAAATTAAATTTTCACAATCATGACATCCATTTGCAAGTCGGCTAGTAAGACTTTGGGTTTTGTGATGAGAACTGCTGCTGACTTTGATGATATAAGGGTTGCTAAAACTTTGTATAATGTGTATGTTCGGAGTAAACTGGAGTATGCAGCTGCGGCCTGGAATCCTTATGAGAATAAGTATACTATCATGTTAGAGAGAATACAACGTAAATTTGCTCGTTGGCTTTATAAAGCGTCACGGTTACTACCCTTATTTGTATCCTTCGCTTTTCGTTTTGGGTATGGTTGATTTAGAAACCCTAGTGTTTAGGAGGGTGATGTCAACTATAAGGTATTATCTTTTTATAATCATCACCACAAGTTGGACCGCCAGTCGGTTGTGGAGTGAATCGGTTTGTAGGTGCCCAGGTACCTGCAGAGAGATAATGGAGGAACGGTGGCTCCGCGCCGTAGTCCGCGTCTCCTAGACAGACCAGTTACACGTACCAAACGTGCAACCTATACACCAACAAATCGAGCATTGATACTAATAGGGGACATACTCACTCAACACGATGAAATTGACATATTTGCAGACAGTATGACACGTCTGCTGAATCTTTTTATAAAATTATCGATAATAAGACAATTAATAATTCGACAATATAATTTGCTTGACTATTTACTATTTATTACTTTGTATTTAAGATGTAATTTTAATTATGGACATATATTGTAATTAGCTTTTATTGACATTGCATTATAAATTAATATGACAAAATATTTCATAGCCTGACATTGTATGATTGCGACCTTTTTCTTTTTATATTCATATTTCAATATTTTATTTTCATATTTTAATTTCTCAACACGCGCTGCTAAAGGCTTATAACACTAATATTGCATAATTGTTTAATTAATGATTATTATTTTTAATCATTAATTTATAAGTGATAACTATTAATTCGTTTGTTATAATTGGATAAATTATTTTTAAATATTTTTGGTATGTAAAATTAAACCTTGTGTGCGTGTTGGATTTTCTGTAAGCCACAAGAGTTTTTGAATTAAATAAATAAATAAATAAGTTGCCCCATAGGGATGATATATGCCATAGTTGCCACGCTTGCCAAGCGGGATGGCAAACGCAGTTTTTTATTTTCAGTCGTTATTAGGAAGCTGCTTGCTGCAGCCGCTACTGCCTATCTCCTGATTTGTTTCCCTCTGTCACCTGTCACGATACCCACGGGATGATATGAGGTAGTGGATATTATTACACCACCACTACACGGTATTAATAATAATCTTTATTTCCAAATATATCCGTTAATAATATGTCTATTTATAAACTACACAGGAGTATTCAATCTTATAACATGAAAAATAGCACCCATTGCCGAACTAGACCAAAACCTGTATTCCATCATATGGTGCCACTCCCCGGACATAATAAACATAAATTATATATTTATATTATGGAAAAATTACCTAACTTTATTCTTTATATTATATATGTGTTATAAAAAATGTAAAATAGAAAGAAAAAAATATGTAATATGTATACTCTATACACTATAATACCTCTTTTTAAATGCTCTTGTGTACGTGGTGTGTGTGTGTGTGTGTGTGTGTGTGTGTGTGTGTGTGTGTGTGTGTGTGTGTGTGTGTGTGTGTGTGTGTGTATGTAAGAGGATGTGAACGTGAACGAAAAATACAATTTAATGAATACCTTATGTTACCTAACAATAGAAGTTCGAGCTTAGTTCATATTAACTCAGCGTTGCACAGTCAAAAGATCTTCCGCTTCATCATTTCCTGGAGTCAGTAACCAATCTGTTATTTTCTTTTTCATTGCTTTATATGTAGAGAGTAAACTGGAATAATTTTTCTTTGTTATATGCAATAGGGTCCAAAAAAGTAAAATTTTCGAGTAATTGGGGTATAAAACTGTTTTAGTTCGCAGGGTCTGTATATTCTGCACTTTATAAATTTATGAGGATCAATATCAGTTCACTGTGTTGTTTCAAGATTATCTCTAAATTAAACAGTTGTCTAATGGTAAGGACTACACAATTCTTAAACAGTAGTTTGGTTGGTGATAAGAAAGGTCGAAAAGTACTTACTTTAAGTACTGACGCTGGGCAATTTCTAAGCACTTAATAGTAGAAAATGGCGCTCCTCCCAAAGAAGTAATGCTGTACGATATCAGTGATTGACAGAGTGCAAAGTAAATTTGCTTTATTAGTTTGTATTCTACAGTGTATCTGAGTATTTTAAGGATTATTATGAATTTCCGTACTCAGCAACTGAATATGTGTTTTAAAATTTAAGTGACAGTCTAACATTACCCCCAAGTATTTTATTTCATTAATACACTCAAATTTAGGACAGCAACATTTATGTTTGTCTATAAAATTGCAACTGTGAGCCATTAGTTGTAATTTATCTACAGGTTCTTTCGATCTCCGAATAGATAAAGGAATGCATTTTGTTTTATTGGAATTTAGTGTCAAAACACCCAGCCATCTAGATCAGAATCGTCCTGCGCAGCCTTCCATCAAAAACTTTCCTTCAGGAAATGGCTGAAATTAATAGAACTGCATCATCAGCATAGGAGATCAGATAACCATTTAAAGGCTTAAATGAACTTAGTTCAATAATATAAATCAGAAATAAAGTTGGTCCAGGAACGGTGTCCTGTGGTACTCCATAAGAAATAGGTGCATATGTGCTATACCATTTAAATGTTTAAATGAACTCAGTTCAATAATAGAGGAATAAAGTTGGTCCAGGAACGGTGCCGTGTGGTATTCAAAAGAAATAGGTGCATATTATGTGCTAATATATTCTCCAACTGCCTGTGGCTTGAACACGATTTGCAAGCTTATTTAGCAGAGTTGGAATCGATACCGTATGCCATGTCATGTCTAGAAAAATGGCTATACATTTATTATGTTTACCTAAATTGGTAGCAACAAAGTTAATCACTGCATGAAATGCATCAGAAGTTAATTTAACCAAATTGGTTATTGGAATATTGTTTTATATATACGAGTAAAAATAATGAACTTTCTGTTTTATAACGCATATCTTGATTAGGTAGTTTAACGTTATATATTAATTAGGTAAAAGAAAATTAGATTTATTTTGGCCCGACCTGTAATTCGAATCCGAGACCTCATAATGAGCAGCAGATTTTATTACCACTAAAATAACGAGGCAGTCTCTACATATAAAATAAGGTGAGAGACATGCTACAGGTATGCAACACTTCAACAATTTTCTTGTATTTACAGAACATCTGGCCGTTTCTTCTCGGGGATCGTGGGAGTGGCAATGGGTAGCAGCGCCGCGCAACCGTGCTGGTCTAGTCCTCGAGCTTCGGGCACAAGGCGCTGCGCATGTCGCCCTTTCGGCTATACGCGAGCCTTCGGACAATATGTACAGAGTTGTGTTTGAGAGAACTCGTGTTTGGATCGCTAAGGGAAAACATGGTATGGATATTTAAATTCTAAAACGTATCCTTATCGTACTCATTTTTAGGGTTCCGTTGTCAACTAGGAACCCTTATAGTTTCGCCATGTCTGTCTGTCCGTCCTCGCTTAATCTCTGTAACCGTTAGCATTAGAAAGCTGAAATTTGGTACTAATATGTGTATCAATCACACCGACAAAGTGGTAAAATAAAAATTGGAAAAAAATGTTTTATTAGGGTAACCCCCCTGTATGTAAAGTGGGAAGTGATTTTTTTTTAATTTCAACCCTAACGTGTGATATATTGTTGGAGAGGTATTTAATAATGAATAGGGGTTTACTAAAATCATTTTTTGATAATGTCAATAATTTCGGAAATATTCGCTCTAAAAGTAAAAAACAATGTTGTCCCCCCCCCTCTAACTTTTGAACCATAAGTTTAGAAAATATGAAAAAATCTGAAAAGTAGAACTTTATAAGGACTTTCTAGGAAAATCATTTTGAACTTGGATGGAAACAACAGTACCCACTACCGGGAGCAGTTGCAGGAGCGCGGAGCGCTGCTGGAGCGCGAACATAATGGATGGAACCCACCTTTAAACTCATAAGTGGGAACACTTATTGTGACAGACGGGAAACTGCGGAACCCTACACTGAGCGTGCCCCGACACGCTCTTGGCCTGTTTTTAATTATTGCTTATTACTTTGTTTACTCTCGAACATCCCGGACTTCACAACTTGCCTTCCAAAAATTGTTGACGTCATTAAATAACACTTGCATTTTTGTTTACCAACTTTAAGGGTGCTTACTGTTTTATTTTTCTCTAAAATTATGCATTTTATCGAATAGTTATTACTAACGGTAATTTCAAATTTGTCATTAATATCGATTAAAAAACAATTCATCGAAATTTTATATTTTCATGGATTTGAGTTTTTTACCATGTAGTGGCAATGTAAGTATATCCACTACACCATATGGTCCCGAGGGTGCCGTAAGAGGCGGCACAGGGAACTGAAACAGGAGATGGGCAGCATCTTCCTGATAACACCTAAAGTAATAGGCTGTAATGGATGGTAATGGAACGAAGTTTTATACAAAAATAATGTATAATTTATATAAAAAATAAGTTGTGTAATAATACAACCGTAATAATAATCATTATTTTTAGTTACTAAGCGGATTTTGTTAGTAAACAATTTTGATTAATCTATACATATAATAAATCTATAGAAAAAATATTTGTTCACGATTCACGGCAAAAACTACTGGACAGATTTCCATGAAATTTTGTTTATAGGCAGTGCATGATGGCGTCTAACATATAGGCTTAACTCTAACATACATATAACTTTTTATCCGAATATGGAAGACTTAGAAAGAAGGTTTATGTTTTTTTAGAAGTTTATTGTCATAATAATGGTTGTGGTGGTTCTATTAGTCATAAAGAGGATATAGACGTTAAATGAGTCTATAGAAAAGTGTGTGCGTGTAAAATGAAACTCATCGCGTAACCAACCAGAAAGGGCAGAATAACGTCTGCCGAGCCATCTAGTATCTAATAAGGACCAAAAGAATATAAAACTAACTGCAAAGTTGTGGCGGAAAAATAAAATCAAAGTCAAAATATAACATAGAAAGCTGCACCCCTGGGTGTCATAAGGGGTGACAATGGAGTATGCTGGAAAGGTCTCATTACTTCCAATAGATGACATTATTAGCGTCTCATTTACACCAGTGGAAAAATAGACCTAGACCTGCGACGGGAAACAGTTTCCAAGGATGTAATCACCAATTCTCTAACTATACTCAGAAATTATGGTAAATCCAAAGAAGGCAACTTAAGCAGCCAGTTTCCAGCAAGTTTCTTTTACGGGCTAATAGAGGAGAAAACAAAAAACCTTTTTTTCTATTAAATTTAATTACACTTTTTTCTTGCATTTCAGGTTACGACGTTCACTTAGCCAGCGCAGAACAAACGGAGAGTGATGATGAATGCTCAGGAGCTGAGTCGTGGTGCGCTTGGTGGGTATGGTGGGAGGGAGGGAGACTGTCCGTCGGTAGAGGAGCGGCACCCTCTGAGCGGAGACTGCTGGTGTGGCCGTTGACTTCAGATATGAGAATAAATTACGTCGGCTTCAGCGCATTGTGGGGAGAGAAAGCTGACTTCAGGTGAACTATTTAAAAACTTTTGAACGATATCTATTCTTTTTTTGGGCCTGTAAAAGTCCATTGTATGGTCCATTGCCTAACTACATATGGAGTGGATTAACATGCCTAACATGAATATGTAGTGGATTGACGATCGCAGTAAAAGTCTTGCGCTATTGATGCTGCTGCTCATCGACGGTATGGTTATTTTATCCTGACGTCAATAAGATTGTTATTACCGCCATCTATCTGAAGCAGAAATATTTCTCTGGTATTCATATAGTCGCCTCTTACGACACTTATGGGACCTTACTTCATAAGTTCATTTCGTTAACTGTATATGGAGACTAAAATATTATAATTGTGAATAGTTAAGTAACGTACTCAAAGTAAAACGTATTTATTTGCCACAAAATGCAAAATTCAATCTTAAAATTTAAATAACTTACCCTAAACAGAAGCAACTAAATAATGATTAGTTGTATTGTCACACAACCGTCTGCGACTCTCACCCTCACACACTCTCACAGCCTGTTAAATACATCATTTAAATTATCATTATAACATTTTAATTTCTTATTATATTCGACTACTGTCGTGAACCACTCCTAACACATGCATTTTAACCTTACCAGGAATGCTTAAAAGGAATATTAGTAGTTAGTAACAATTCACAAAAAGTATTTCAATCGATCAGTGTTAACATAACTACCCAACTTTTAAACGCTCTTTGACCCTGTGTTAGATTAGACTGTGATGTTGGTTTTTGCGAAAAAAATTACAGTGGCAAACGAACTTAGAGTCCACTTGGTGATAAAAGTGCATCTGATGATGAATGGGTACTGCAGTCTGCAACCAACTTCAATCAAAGAAGGCAACAGATGCTTTGTCACTTCTGAATGCCTACTAAGATGGAAAGCCTCACATCTTTTAATTATACTGACTCTCATACCATATAGAGTACTGTGTTTCGGCACAGAAAGTACACACACTGCTACAGGGCGGCAGATATAGGTAAGAGGGTATTGTATAACTGGGCGGACTTTACGACAGAAAAGTATCTAAACCTATAACCTTTTTTTATATAATAGGAGAGACAAACGAGCACACAGTTCACCTAGTAAGCGGATGCTTATAGACATTTACATCTAACCTTGATTAAGAATCAAAATTCTGATGCTTTGTCACCCTTGAGGACCAATATTGAACGCCTCATTTCCAGTGAAAAGAGTCTCCGGTTCTCTACACTCACCATACGAAACACAGCCGCATTAAGCTATTTTACGCTGGTATTCTGTGAAAGCGTGGTCCTTCCTTCCTGCTCGACCGGAGCAGACAGACTCGTGTTACAAACGCAATATAGTTGTAGCATAGCTCTACCACGCTTAAATCTATTCAGCATCATCATCATTTACTGGCTTTAAATATTTACTGCCTCCCCTATAACTTTCTTCGTAGGGAAGATATTTGCCATAGTGGTAACCCTTGACTAGCGGGTTTTCATCGCAGTTTTTTTTTAATTTATCTTTGTTGTTATTAGGAATATGCTGCTGCCAATCTTTTGTTGCAGTTTCCTTCTGTCGTCTTTTATGACACCAACAATGTTTTTAGCTTTAATAATATTATATTTATTTTAATGAATAATAGATATTTATGTATTTAAATCTAGCCGTTTTAGTACAGTACGTATTAGATTATGATTAATATTTCCTACACATCCGCTATCGATAAAGAGGCCAATAAAAATGATTCTGCTTTACAGAATATGGAACTTCAACGAAGAAGCAGGCTTTTCTCAAGTATTAGAACTCGGTCTGCCTCACGGTGTAGTGCCGGGTTCGGCTAGTGGAACACTTCTCGTATCAGGCGGTCTGCATCTTCCCTTATACAGCTTACAAACCGATTCTGCTGATCAATGGGCTTCAGTGTGGAGAGATTCCCAGTTATCAGCTGCAGCAGCGAGTTTAGCGCCGTTGTTAGCGTTGGAGCACATTCCCCACTTGGTCGAGGATGCGGAAAGAGAAAGAATACTGAAAAAACTACCCGAACAGGTATCATTTTGGATTATATAATTGTCGCTTTAAATATTTACATTGTTTTAGTTAAAGTGTTTTTGTCGTCGCATTCAATAAAATAACGTTTATTTTCAGGTTCAAATCCTTTTATCGTTTCGTAAGAATGACAACTCATTTAGCGACCATCCTGCGATGAGTAGTCACTTGTCTACAATAAAAATATTGGAGATATTAACCAAAATACAGTCCTATTACCCCATCGATCCTGACTTACTCCAGAAAATAAGAAAATGGATTCAATCGAGGCAAGACGCTGACGGGTCATTTTCACCATTACCTGCTGACAAAGAAGTTGACTATTACCAAGTAGAAATGAAAAATTCCAATGGAACTGAAATGGAAGTAAACGAATATTATTATTATGATAAAGATGGAAACATGACAGAAAAGGAAATAGAATTGGAAAGGAGAGCCGAAGTAACGGCGGAAACTTTGGCTGCATTGCTAGAAGTTGGTGTAGAAAATCAGGTGCTATATACAAATTAACAACATTTTTTATTTAGTTTGATCTTCACCAGACTAATTATTGACCAATTAAAACTTACGATTAGTCGAGAGCTACAGTGGCGGATTATTTTTAAGGCAAACTAGGCATGTGCTTAGGGGCGCAGGGTCAAAAAGGGGCGGGTCGAGTGCTCAATTTTTTTTAAGAAAAAAATATCGTGGACACGTATCCTAATTATTTTAAAACTAAACTATATTATTAATTATCATATAGTTTATTTGTAAAATAAGTAATTATAATTAATAATATATGACCGCCAAAGGAACGCCGATGAGGTGATATCCTAAGGCTAATAGCTCATCGGCGTTTCAAATAGGCCTCTGGAGAGCTATCATCTGTACATGAAATATAACAATGCCACTATGAGGTATATGCTCGAAGACAGTGGATATCACTGGATATTACATATATAAATGCGATAGTTGATAGTTTGCGGTCTTCTTTTACGACACCCGTGAAATTATACAAATGGTGAACATGGTCAATTGCCTTGTAAAAGTTTTTTTCTTAATTCTAAAGGATTTATCAGTTATAGAACATCACTTTGTCTTATAGTGGAATTCTACATACATTCTATATAAAGTAATTGGCAAGTTTCTTTCAGTTTGATGCAAATGTTGCGAAGAGATCTCAAGCTTACCTGGAAAAAAATATATATAATCTCACATCACCGGCTGCACTTGCTGCAACAGTTCTGGCCCTCGTTCTTGCAAGGTTCGTTGTTTAATTTTTTATTTTTTTATTGAATTATTTAAAAGCATTATTATAATAATTAATAAGAATGCAGATTAAAAATGGATGAGTTAACCGTCAAATGCCTTTTGTACGCCGATGATCAAGTTATTCTTGCGGCCGAGTTGCAAATGATGGTTACTAATGTTATTAATGAACAGATCATTAAAAGAAAGGGGTATGAAAGTGAACGCAAGTGAGACGAAAGTTATAGTTTTTGAAAGAGAAGAAAGTAAAACGGTATGTGGAATAAGAATAGAAGGAGAGTTTGTCGAGCAAGTAGATGACTTTGTATATTTGGGTTGCATATTTAGCAGGGATGGGAAATATGATAAGGATATAGAACGACGAGTGAACGCAGGAATAGAGTAAATGGGGCCCTACACTCTATTGTGAAGAATCAAAATGTGTCAAAAAGGCACGTATGGCAATTCACAATGCTGTGTTGGTCCCTAATTTTACGTATGGTAGTGAAAGTTGGGTGTGGCAGAAGAAGCATGAGAGTAGAATAAACGCAGTAGAGATGCGGTTCTTAAGGAGTATTTTAGGGCTGAATCTGAATGACAGGGTGAGAAATTGTGTGATAAGAAAAGAGTGTGGTTTTCAAGTTGATGTTGTGACCAGGATTAAGAAAGGAATGCTTCGGTTGTTTGGTCATGTGGAAAGAATGAATGAGGTAAGAGTGACAAAGAAAATTTATGTTGCAGAAGTGAACGGCAGAGTTGGAAAGGGATGTCCTAGGCGAAAGTTTATCGACCAAATTCGCAATATATTTGTAGGTGCTGCGCACACACATACACGCATGTATACTTTGCAATATTGTATCCATATACTTAGTGAATAAGATTTTTCAGTTAGTCACTAGTTGCCCGCCAACTGTATTGCACGTTCCGCTATAATAAATATTAGCAAAAGATTACATCTTTTATTATGGTCACCAATAGGTACCCCTATGGAGTCAGCTCCTAAACTGGTGACCCCGACGTGATAGATGTGCCCGACGTGATAGACGTGCCCGACATGATAAACGTGCCCGATGTGATGAACGTGACCGACGTGATGTTAATTCAGTAGTGGGCAATATTCGCGTGGTTGTGATCGGACGGACAATTTATATAACATGAGTGCGCCGTTTCCGCCAACGCCACAGAACGTGCCGCCTGTTAACGTGCCACTCGTTCAAGACATCCAGTCCCGGCTCTCAGACTTTTGGACGGACCAACCGCGCGTATGGTTCGTACGCACAGAAGCTATCCTCGCACCTCAGAGGATGAGTGATGAGGCGAAGTTTGACCTGGTTGTGTCCAAGCTAAGTAAGGAGGTCATCGCGCAAGTGACGGACATATTACTCAACCCGCCTCCTACCTACAAGTACGACGCACTCAAAGCTCGGCTGCTCCACATCTATGAGGATTCAATGTCGAGGCAGATCGAGAAGCATATGAGCGAGCTAGACTTGGGCGAGCAGAAACCATCTCAGCTGCTTCGTCGGATACGTGAGCTCGCTACTGACAAGGTTCCTGATGAAACCCTTCGCGTGCTGTGGCAGAGTCGTCTTACGACACAAGTTCGAGCCGTGCTCACTATGTCTGACTCCAAGGACCTGGACAACCTAGCAGCAGTCGCAGATAACGTCATGGAGGCTGTGCGGCCTTCCTATGCCGCCACCGCTACCTATGCCGTGCCACCGCCAACATCTACGGCCGCCCTTGACTTGGCCCTGTTGAGGGCTGAGGTGGCTAAAATAAAGGCTACCGTGGACCAGATCGATCAGCAGAGGTCGCGGTCTCGCCCCCCTGATCGCAACCGGCGTCGTTCGCAGTCCAGGCGCCGTAGCGGTTCCCGCCGGCCCCGGAAGGAGAACTACTTATGCTTCTACAATTACCGGTTCCGAGAAAAGGCCAACAGGTGTACGAAGCCTTGCGCGTGGAAACCAACACAGCCGGAAAACTGAGCGGCGGGGTACAGTCTGAGGATCTTCAGGTCTGTACCATTTTTCCATTCAATCGTTTGTGTGTGTCAGACAGTAACTCTGGGCTTAGATTTTTAGTCGACACCGGTGCCAATGTGTCTGTTTTACCAGCCGTGAGAAAAGATCGTGCAAATCAGTGTAGTGAATATAAATTATACGCAGCTAACGGTAGTGAAATCGCAACTTACGGTACCAAGACACTAGTGTTAAACTTAAACTTACGACGTGGAGAAAACCGCTATCATAACACCATTCGGACTTCTCGAGTTTCCTCGAATGACTTTCGGTTTGCGTGGAGCAGCACAAACCTTCCAGCGTTTTATGAACTCCATTTTACAAGGTCTTGATTTTGTCTTTTGTTATTTAGACGATTTACTTATAGCTAGTGACAACGAAGGTCAACACAGGCCACATTTAGAGATTATTTTTAAAAGGCTTAATAAATATGGAATTTCAATTAATTTGGCAAAATGTCGTTTCGGACAAACTAAACTAGAATTTTTGGGACACGAGATTAGTACTGACGGCGTCAGGCCGTTGCAAGATAAGGTTCAGGCAATTGTGGAATTTCCGAAGCTGAAAACGGTTGCAGAGCTAAGACGTTTTCTCGGTATGGTCAATTTTTATCGAGCTCATCTTCCCAACGCTACTTTATATCTAACAGAATTAAATAAATATCTTAAAAGCTCAAAGAAAAATGATAAGACTCCCATCGTCTGGACGGATAGTGTGAACGAAGCATTTACGCAATGTAAGGCAGGTCTCACACAGGCCGCTACATTGACGTACCCTAGAGTGGGTTCCGCACTTGCTATAATGACTGATGCATCTAATACATGCGTGGGAGCAGTCTTGCAACAAAAAGAAGGAGATAGCTGGAAACCATTGGGCTATTTCTCAAAAAAATTGACCACCACCCAACAGCGATATAGCACATACGATCGCGAGTTGCTCCCTATATACTTAGCTATAAAACATTTTCGGAAATTATTTGAAGGGCAAGAAATAACCGTGTATACGGACCATAAACCTTTAACTTTTGCATTTTAAAAGGTAGGACGCGATGAAAGCGAAACGCCTCGGAGAACGAGACATTTAGCTTTCATAAGTGAGTTCACTACAAATATAAAACATATAACCGGTACGAATAACATCGTAGCTGACACCTTATCGCGCATCGAAGCCGTGACTATGCCAACTGCGTTGAATTTCGATGACATTGCAAATGAACAGCGTAGCGATAGTTATATCACGAATGTTATGTCTGTTTTAAATACCGATAATATTTTGTTAAAGGAACTAGTTATACCTATGTTAAATAAGTCTATTTTTTGTGAGATGTCTACTGATACAGCTCGTCCGTACCTACCGGAAAAGTTTCGACGCCTAGCTTTTGATAGTTTACATAATTTGAGCCATTCTGGAATTCGTTCTACGCGAAAGATGTTAGCCAAAAAGTATTTCTGGCCTAGTATGAATCGTGATATTTCTTTATGGGCAAAAACGTGCATACAATGTCAGTGTTCTAAAGTTAACAGATATACGGTATCGAATCTGACTAAGTTTCCGGAAGTAGATCGTTTTGAGCATGTGCACATCGATATCGTTGGCTCTCTTGAGATCTCACCGGATGGTTATAGATACTTACTCAGGATAATTGATAGGAGGACCAGGTGGCCTGAAGCTTTTCCGTTACGCGACATTACGGCAGAAACTGTTGCCAAACATTTATATGAAGGTTGGATTTGTCATTCATTACGGTTGCCCGATAAAGTTAACTAGCGACCAAGGTCGCCAGTTTGAGAGTAGTCTTTTTAACCAGCTGTTAAAAATGTTGGAGGTTAATAGAATTCGAACTACTCCTTATCATCCGCAAAGCAATGGCGCAGTTGAACGTTGGCACCGTTCTTTAAAAACAGCACTTTCAGCTCGCCTGTCACATGGGTCCTGGGTGGAAGAGCTACCCACAGTATTACTTGGGCTTCGCGCGGCCGCCCGCAGCGACTCAGGGGTTAGAGCCGCCGAGTTAACGTTCGGACGAAAATTTACGTCTACCGGGAGACTTTTATGACAGCTCTTCGAACAATCGTAACGTCAATGATTATTGTTTAGTGGATAAGATTAGAGATACTATTCGTAGTTATAAGCCTACATCCCACGATTCACGTAACTGTCAAAGTTTTTTGTGCACAAGGACTTACGTAACTGTGAATATATCTTTATTAGGGACGATTCAATACGTAAACCTTTGAAACCACCCTACGACGGTCCATACCGCGTGATAAAAAGGGGCTCAAAGGTTTACCTAATTCAATTACCCGATAGACAGGTACATTTTTCTATCGACAGATTAAAGCCTGCATATGTATTAAAGGAATGTGATGGTAACGAAGCAACGCCACGCCACAGTAACGCTGACAACGCAGCGGATGTGGCACCTGCGCATGTACGGTTCGCGTTACCACCGCCCACACCGGTGACGTCGTCGTTACCCGGCACCGAGCAACCCGATAACGGTGAAAACAACGCGAAGTGGTCGCATTGTTAAGTTACCTTCACGATTTCTAAGCTAGTGTTAATATAAAATATATATAATACAATTACATGTCTAAATGATAATCAGGTTTAGTTACTATGGATGTGAAAGTATTATTTGCATTGTTAGGTGCATAATATTTTCATTCAGGATATTCAAGTTACATTATTTAAGTTGAATGTAATTGTAGAGGTATTGTGTTCAGTATTTTGCGTATACTGCAGTTTCATTGTTTCTCAGACTCAAAATACTGTAGAGAATAAAGTGGATAATTTTCAAATATGGTTATATGTGATAGCCAGTTTTATGGGGGCGATTATCCTGTACACTATTTGGGTAAAGTTTGATAAGAAGTTCAAAAGCTGGCTTCGCCGTCAAGTGTTAATGGCAGGCGTTCCAATATCGGGGCAGAAATTGGGTCAGATGATAGGTGCTTCTAGCACCAGTCTGCAGCACGCGCCCGCGCCCGCCACGGTAGCCGCCCCTTTTGCGGGGGTCTCCGTGCAGCCCTGCGCACAAGCGCATTAGCAAGTTTTTGTTGTTAGTTTTAAGTTTTGGTTTATATTCATTGTATAGTTTTAAGTTTTTTTATTATTTTTTTATAAAGGGGGAAGTATTGTAGGTGCTGCGCACACACATACATGCTTGTATACTTTGCAATATTGTATCCATATACTTAGTGAATAAGATTTTTCAGTTAGTTACTAGTTGCCCGCCAACTGTATTGCACGTTCCGCTATAATAAATATTAGCAAAAGATTACATCTTTTATTATGGTCACCAATAGGTCCCCCTATGGAGTCAGCTCTTAAATATTTAAAAAGGGCCAAATTGGGAGTACCCTTAACCGACCAGCATGTATGCGTAGGTATATGGATGTGGAGGAGGCGAGAGAGGTGTGTCAGGATCGTGCCAAATAGAAGTCTGTAGTCTCTGCCTTCCCCTCTGGCTGATAGGTGTGAGTGTTTATTATGTTATAAATTTTTTATTTGCGCCACCAGTAATGCGTCAAAAATGATGCGACTTTATAGTTACCAATACAAAAAATTTCTTAAATAAATTTGTTTTTACATCAAAGTTGAAAAGTTTAATTTTCAAACAACAAACTGTATACTACTTCACTGCCCACTCCCTAAGGGCACAAACATCTCCACTTGCGCCCTTACAGACTGTGAGGCAACCTCCTTTTTACTGACGTCAAGAAAGGACGAGGTTCTAAGTCGGACTGTACAATTTTTCTTTTATGTATGTTACGCGATATCTTTATCAATTGTTAAAGTATTGTAAAGATTCTTTTGTTACGAAATAGTTAATATTTATGGGATGGTCTCGTTAAAAATTCCACCCCCTAAGTATGTAGAAATAGGCGAATAAGTATTCAACTATTTAAACGATATTCTAATTGTAACAATAAATTTGTGATACTATTTAGTTTACTCGAAACGGGCAAAAACTTAACCTTTCAATAAAAGTTTAAAGCCGATTTCAAAGAACTAAATACACAAAATAATTTACACATAACAGCTTCCAAAATTGGGATTTTAATTATTTTATAGGTATACCATGTCACATCACCGATTTCTGAAACTGTGAGGTGGAAATTATTTTATGATGTGCATTGCTTTGGAATCGGCGCTTACTGTTAATTTTTTTTTATATCATTATAATTTTTGTAGGCAAAATTCTATGGTTCCACCTATTGACTTTTACCTGATGACAAATTTATATTTACGTATAAAAAATCCCTTTACATCATATATAATATGGCGCAAATATGAAGCTGCACGCCAAAAGAGCCGTGGTAGCTCAGATGGTTAGCGCTCGCTGTAAATTTCACAGTATGCGAGCAAACCGGGTTCGATCTACCCGGCACCAATGAAATTGTTAATTGCAATTTGAAGTGCTCGGCGGTGAAAGAAAACATCTTGAAGAACCCTGCATAATATCAGAAAAATAAGAAAAATTAATATTTCGAAGATATGTGAAGTTCACCAACATGGGGCATTTGGGGCAGAGCGGCGGACATTTCCTTGCCCTAAAACCCTCACGGAAATGAGCGGAGGCCTGTGCCCAGGAGTGGGGCGTATGTAGGCTGTAACTCACGCGATATTCGATGTTCTGTCCCAGGTTTATGTGTACAGTGCTTAAACACAACAATAGAGCTGCTGTTATTTGCTAATATTGCATATGCCGTGGAACGACGAATTCATATTTTTCATATTCCTTATTCATATTAGATGGGACACAAAATTTCAATTAGAAATTCATATTTTTGAATAAAACTATATACACGGATTCTATCGCATTTAATTTACTTATTTTCATGGGGTCATGGGGGGACTTTGATGTTTGACGTCCCAATGTCATAGTTAACCCGGCTATCTTCAATTTTTTAATATTAACTTTCGCTCCAATCTACGCAGAACCAGCGTTACAGTATCTTGGTCTTTTAGTGGTATGCTTGGTTTTGGGCTTAATTTTGTTAATTATAGAATCCCAAAAAGATGGCAGCAACCATTTATCTTCTCTGTTGAAATTAGGATTTTTTTTTAAATTTCAATAACCTCGCGTATTATTCTTTGTAGGAATCGGTGTCCTTTTGCGAGGATTTGTGGTTATTCAATTCTGATGTAATGGTGGGGGCGATCTTGAACATGTTCACAGACTTCAGACTTCCGGGAGACTCGGTGCTGCACGTCAGCTATATGTTCTTTCACGCGGATTTTTATGAATCTCTTTGTTTGCCCTATGTATTCATATTTTTATTTATATTAGACTACACTCAAATGTGTTGACCACACATTCATTACAGCCTATTAAAGTCCACAGCTGAACATAGGCCCTCCTATAAAATGCCTCATAAGGGGAGGGGGGAATATTTGCCATAGTTGCCACGCTTGACATGCCAGCTGGCAAGCGTAGTTTTTTTCTAGTTGCTATTCCAAAGATACGATTGCCCATCTTCTGGTTTCTTTCCCTCTCACACCTCTTACGGCACCTACGGAACGATATCGGAATTATCTCAGATATTCTAATACCGCCACTATACGGTTTTTAAATGTTGGTATACAATATTTATTCATATAAAGTCATAAATAACTTCTGTTAAACTTTTCTCGTATACGATTTGGCGGCTAATTGAAAATTGTTTGTGTCACGTCAGCATGTATTTAAAGTGAGAAAATTTTCGTACAATGTTTTTTTATGACTTTCGATGTCATTTGAGTCAACAAGAAATTTCTGATAGACTTCGATTGGCTTTTCACGATGAAGCCCTATCTCGTGCCACCGTTTACAACTGGTTTAATGAGTATAAGCGTGGTCGCGCTAATCTCACCGATGGTCTGCGTGAGAGACGGCCTTCTACGGCGAAGGTCATCAGTCAAGAACATCAGTGTTGTGCGGCGTCCTTTCGTGCGTTCATCCTCTCTTTTGATTTAAAATATTGATCAATTGGCATTATTGTTTATAGGAGTCCAGTTGTCCCTGAGGCTTTGGCAATATTAAGGAACGCTTCCACTACCGAAGAGGGTGAGTTTGGATGGCCAGCTCCAAGAAAAGATGCTGCAGATTGGCTGTTGGAAGAAACTTCGAGAAACATTAAAACTACTTCCTACGGTAAGTTTTTCTTGCAAAAATTAACGTAAATAACAATTATATTCTTTAGTTAAAAGGTAGTTTTGATTGAACACATTACAAAAGTGGAACAACTTTTCTGTTAGTTTAAAAACTAAATCTAATTATTAATATTTAAATTACAATATTTTTGTTCAAATTGTATTATGTCATAATGAAATTCAAAATTTAATGTTATGCTTTATTGCACAGCATACAAAAATTATAGATTATATATACAAAAGAAATATGCGATGGGCGGTCTTATTGCTGATAAAAAATAATACTTACACATTATATATATATATATATATATATATATATATATATATATATATATATATATATAAAAATACCACGAATTAAAAATAATCAAAGTACTACATATATACTTAATGCTGTGGGTACGAAGTTACAATTTAAAGTGCAAGGTAACGATACTTTACTAGGTTTTTAAATACCGGTAGGGATGGTGTGCGTTTAACTGCCAATGGGAGTTCATTTCATAGTATGTGGATACTGTGGCCCAAATACATCCACATCTATCCTCGATTACGAAACAAAAGGCAGATGCGTTGTTATCTCTGAGGACTAATATGATTACGATTTACGTGGTAGAACCACGCTGCAGCTATGTTGTGGTTGCAGCACGAATGGGTCGGCTCGACCGGAGTAGGACCACGCACAGAATACCAGCGTAAAAGAGCAGCTTAATGCTGCTGTGTTTTGTATGTTGAGCTTAGAGAACGCATGCAATGAAAAGAACAGCACGCTGTAATGACCCGCTATTTTGTTTATAAACATTCAGTGTACAATGAGAAGGTAAAAAAACCGAGGATGGAATGCTTCGTTTCCAGTAAAAAGGGTCTCCGGTTCAATACACTCACCATACGAAGCACAGATCCATCAAGCAGCTCTTTTAATCTGTTATTCAGTATGAGCGTGTTCTTTTCCCAGTCGAGTTGACCATTTGTGCTACAGCCATAGTAAAACTGCATAGTTCTGCAACGTTTATTTATTTTAATTTTAAAATAACGAACAACACCAACAATGAAATAACTCTTAACTGATAGCTTTCTCAGCCCAAAAACACCTGCAACCTACCAACCAACACCCCCAAAAAAGTCATACTTACGTATTTATCCATGTGTAATACTGATGTGAAATTGTCGTACAGTCTAAATTATTTATTTGCTCGTTTACACTTAAAACCAAAACACAGTCTCAAAATTTTTAGATCGTACTGCTTTATGTCGTCGGCATTATGAAAAAAGCTATAAAAAACTGTAACTACAGAAAATTTTAAAGGGCATTTTGAGAAATTGAACATGGAGAAAAATCCAGATTATTTATTTTTTGAGCCGTGTGAAATTCGCTCTAAATAGGAATTAAACCTTTATGCTTGGTGGTTTAGAATATAAAATACTTTTAAAAACATTACAGAAGCTGTTACAATGGAGCAATACGTCGCCGGTGTAAGAGTTCTTCTAGCAGCTTGCGCAAGAGGAGCGTTAGCTGAAGGCGAGGCAGCAGCTCGCTTCCTATACTACAGGGCGTCCACGCTTCAACGACACCCCAGTTTAGCGTACAGTGCAACGAAAGCCGCAGCCCAGTATGCCGCATTAGCTCATGATAGGTATGAAACAAATTATCAAAGCTCCAGTGGATTAATTTCTCTCAGACAATCTAGTACTTCCTCCCTCCTCCCTCAGTGTCTAGCAGTGCTTCAACCTCACTACACAACACACAATAAAAAGTAAAGTAAAAAGTAAAGTTACAGCCTATATACGTCCCACTGCCGGGCACAGGCCTCCCCTCATTTCTGAGAGGGTTTTAGGGCAAGGAAGTGTCCGCGGCGCTGACCCAATGCGTGTTGGCGAACTTCACATGTTTTCGAAATATTTCTTATTATTCCTCAGATATGCAGGTTTCCTCACGAAGTTTTCCTTCATCACCGAGCACGTGGTAAATCAGCACTTAAAATTGCAATTAACAATTTCATTGGTGCCGGCGGGGATCGAACCCAGGTTACTCGCATTCTGTTATATTTACAGCGAGCGTTAACCATCTTAGCTACCACGGCTTTTCACCACAATAAAAATAATGAATATTTCCAAAAAGGATTTGAAATGATCACACTACGCTCGTTTACGATCTTTTGAGATGTTTTATTACTTTTACTGACCATAGAGTATACTATATTAAAGTGTAAGTATATTCACTACTCTATATCGTCCCATAAGTGTCGTAAGAGGCCACCAAGCACCTAGAGGACACCACTTTTTTCCAAATAACGACTAGAAAATAAGATACTGCGATTGCCAGCCCGCTATAAAAAAATATCCTTCTTAAATATGAGGCAATCTCGACGAATTGACGGCTCTATGGCGCAGTGGCTTAACAATGCGCTGCAGCGCTGAGGGCTGCGGGTTTGAATCCTAAGCCTACAAATAATTGTTCCGGGTCTGGATATATGTCCTTGTAAAATTTTATGTATGTAAACTGCCCCCACGATACGGGTAAATCCTAGTGTGGAGGTAACGTTTTAAAAAAGATAAGAAAATGTAGGAGTGGCCTATGATCATCTGTAAATTTTGACTGGCTGTAATAATTTATTTAATGAATAAAGACAATCCAAAGAGGCATTCCATCTTAGTTCTCACGGATGACAACGCATCTGCATTTAAATTCGTAATCGAGTATAGATGTACTTACCATCAAGACTGTGTGCTCGTTTGTCACCCTTATCCTATAAATAAAATAAACAAAAAAACAGCTATTTTTAAATAATTGCATTGTTTCAGTATAATGTTAAATCAAAAAGTTAATTGCTAAAGTGCAAATATAATACGTACGAGTACTACTGGGCACAGCTTCTTCTTATATCTGCAAGTGTTAGGAAGCGTTCGCTGCTGTTCCACAGTTTTTGACAGTGGATTTCAGTCCAAAAATTATGAAGGTTTTGTTAAGAAATTTTTGTACAGCTACAAGGATTTAGATCCTTGTAGGTTTTAAGTAATAACTGTAATCATGATCAAAGTCTGCCGACGAAGAACTCGGTTTACGTGCATATTATGAAATAAGAGTAGAAATCGTTTCTGAGCTATCAACGTTCTCCCGTTACGGTTTCTGATAATAAGTGTAAACACAATTTTTCTTTTGCAGACATCGGGCTCTTACTGTATCACTGGCAACGGCAGGAATGGAACTTACTGATACATTGGAATTGCGGGCTAAAACGCCTCCGAGACCTTTACAACTGCCTGGCTTGCCGACTAAAGTTTTTGTTTATGCTACGGGCGCAGGATGTGCAACTGTCCAGGTGGGATTTTATTTTTTATGTTAGTTATAATGGTTAACGAACACAAAGTTCTTTCGGTGTGTGCGTGAAAACTATGAAAACCTGTGGGGCAATTTTAGCCCAAAGAACTAAATTAGATATACATAGTACATGTGATATACTCTGCATGAATATACTACTAGATGTAGTCTGAATGAAAGGGTGATAGATTGTGTGATTTGTATGACGGTGATGTGACAAGGATTAAGGAAGGAATATTTCGGAGATTTGCACTCGTAGAAAGCTAATACATGACAAAATAATGAACTCGGCATACTGGTGACAAGAAAGGTTTATCGAAATCATACAAAATGGAAGTCCATACCTCAATCTATCGCTGACACTTATTTATGTACGTTTTATTTTTAATAAATAAAATTATTTTTTGTACGTTTACTTAAGTAACTACGAATTTTTCAGGGAACAATTTCTTACTCTACTTACTCGCCAAAACCAGAGAATGCTCTTTTAAATATTCAAGCTGCGATCATAGAAGAAATACATCCGGAAAGAAGTAGTATTGAGGATCTACAAGGAAACTTACCCACTCTTATCATAAAAACGTGTTTCAAGTATGTTTTTTTTTCATTATATATTGAATAACATAATGGTTTATAAGTAAAAAATATTATATTAAATTTCCACGTTAACATTTTATTTTCAGATGGAAAAGTAAGGAACGTTCCGGTATTCTACGTCTTGAGTCATCGCTTTTCTCTGGATATGAATTGCAGTCAGTCAACCCTGTAGTACTAGATGGTGCAACTTTTGCTGACTTACATTATGGTTCCAGGGGAGAATCGGTTTGGTTCGTTTTTGCCAATGTAAGTTTTTTATTCATCTAACACACACACACACACACACACATACACACACACACACACACACACACACATAATACACACACACACACATCAACAAACACACACACACACACGCACGCCCACCCCACACACCCACACGCACACACCCACATTCACAAACACATTCATTTATGCTAAACTTTAAAATCAGTTGAAGTGTACTAAAATTTCCTCCTAAAATCGAATTATATGTTTTTACTTTCCTATTTTACAGATCAGTTCAACCTGTCCTGTTTGCGTTACTTACGAAACACGATCAAAATTTGTAATCACAAGTCTGAGACCAGCATTTGCCAAGATATACCCCTCCACACGTCCAGACTTAGCTGTCGAAACATTCTTCCATGCTCGACCAGGTAGTCCATTACTTCGAGGTATAACCGATGATGACTTTATAACTTGGTTTGATAAAACTGAGATAGCAACCCTCACAACCACAGAAAGTATTGACAACATTTGCGAATGTGGGAGGATATGCAGCAGAGATTATGAATTTAGGAAATTAAATGAAAGTGGCCATACCATATTAAATTTGAAAACGAATGAGAGTCCCGCTGAAGTAATTGAAATTGTAACAGTTTCTGAAATAATTGACGTTGCGACTAATACAACTCCAGTGTCTGATGCTACATATCAAAATACAAGCAATAGCACTGCGCTACCGCTAACAACACCTCAGCCAACTTTAGTAAATATAAAAATAGAACAAAACAAAACTAACACGGAGCATTTTCGCTATAAACCAAAAAACGCCTCTATTGAACACTTATTATCAAAAACAAACAATGAATCACAAAATAATGTGACTGAGAATCAAAAGCTTGATAATAATTTAGAACCAATGATATCTGTAGTTAAATATGAGCACATAATGCAAAAGTTACCTAAATATTTTCCAAAGAAAGATGAATCAAAAAAGAAATTTCTTCCAAGGAGAAAAGGTACGCTTAAAGCTACATATGGAGATAAACAAGAAAAATTCTTTGCAAAATCGATTATTGCCAATAATACAATCTCTAACAAGACACATTATGAAAATATAAAAATATCGAAAAAAGCCAATATAACATTGGGACATTCTTTTGTTGCAAAAAATCAAAATAAAACTGAAATAAACATTACGGATTCAATAGACGATCTAAAAATCGATAATAAATCTATAAAAATACTGAATTATAAAAAGAATACATTAAATAATACAGTTTATTCACACAAAGAGACCACAATTATACCTCATACTATTGCAGCGATAACTAAAAGTAATATACAAACAATGCATTATAAAACAAAAAAACCAAATCCAATAACACAAATAAAAAAGCCCCAAATAATTCTTTATTCTAAAAATACTACAAATACTAATATGAACGAGAAAAATAAAACTTATATTAAAATAAGTAAAATTCAAAATAAGCCGTCTACTACTGAAAAGTCTGCAAAATCTCTGAAATCTATTAACAAGGAAATACATAAAATTCCGCCGACTCCAATATCTGAAACTTCTAAAGCTCTTGCTGATCCTGTAAAATCTGATATAGCGCCAGAAAACAAAGGTGGTTATGAAATTTTAGATAAAAATCGCCTTTGGGGGCTACTTAAGGAAGGTAGTGAGGGTGAAATGACAAAAGTAGAAGACAAACCACAGGTAAAAGACAGGTTAAGCATTGTGTCAAATCTTACACAAAATGATAATCGATCTTTATAAACTAAACTGTTATATAATTTGTAAGGCTAAAAGACTTCAGTGAATATTTTTGTATCATCTCTTAATTACTTTTTTCACTACTTAACAAAATTGTTAACATGAAGTATACAAACTAATATGTTCTTCGCTATACCATAACAAAGTCATTGTTTGTTGTTAGGATAAAGTAACTCTGTGCGAACTGTTCATTTCAGAATTAAAAGTTGTTGTGCATTGTAAATAATTAAAAAAAGCAATTTGAATAGCAAAACTGAAATAAGGGATGTGTGCTGTGACTTTAAACGTTTGAATGTTTGTATCCTATTGCTCAAAGTCTATAGGTTAATAGAAAACAACGGATAAAAATAAAAGGTAGTGAAGTATCGTAGTTCAGAAAAGTATAATATGTCAAATTAAAAGTTGACAGGTTTGTGAGCTAAAGCAAGCAATAAAAATAATGTTTGCTGACAGTCTCAAATAAGATCAAAATGTTTTAACGGTATTTGGTAATAGACCCGTAACGTAAAGTCTAGTAATATTATTTAACCTATTCTAAAATGGTTGTATTATTAGATTACAGTTAGACTAGTGCAAAATTTATTTCGATTATTATTATTATGGTATTTGTAAATAAATAAAAAGGTTGCCAAATTAGAATTAATCTTTTAACCCTACCCTATTATATTTATCTTTCTTAGCGAATATTTAATCCTTTAGCATACTAAAACTTTTAGATAATATAATGCTAATGGCCCCCAGTATTTCCATCCGTCTATCGTCTCCTGTATCTATTGTACGTAAATTGTAGTTTCTTACTGTAGATGTCTAGATATTTTTGTTGTTTCCGAAATTGTAAATCGGTGCTCATTCCTTCTTGTCCTTATTTCTTCTTTCTCAGCCAGTAACGAATCCTTCCTTTTTTAATTGTTATCAAATCGGTAATCGTTGTACCAGATCCTTTGTCAGTCTAGATATTTTACATTTATTTGAAACCATCATAAATCGACGGCCATGAGATTTTCTAGTTTTTCCTACATTATTTTTCCTTTAAACGCAACTATAATGATGCATTAACTAAATATATTTTTATTACAAATATCTTTTTAAGCAATACAGTATTCAACGCCTTATTCAGAAACTAACAAATGTGATAAATAAGTAATGAAATTATAAACAAACCCGAAAAATCCTGCGCGTACATTTTATAAAATCTCCTTTTATCTCTGATTTACAATTTCCCACTTCTGTGTAAACTTTAAGGTAGAAAATATAGCATATTCATAATTTAAGTATTTAATGTGTAAACGTATTTTTCTCTTCTAATTATAAACCAACTTAAAAATAAAAATAATTTTGGCAACTAAATAATAATATATGTAATTTAGGAATTAGAATCATAAGACAGTAGATATTTGATGTTTCTTTACAAAAAATCGCGTTCTTTTTTTAGTGTTTTCTTACTTGAATTCAGTATTTATAATATTAAATAAATATTTTGGAAGTATTAACTGTTGTTTATCAGTTTTTTAGCTTTAATATTGTATGAGATCGAGATTTTCTCATAAAACTGTTTCAATTATATATTAATTTATATGTTTTAAATATAGTATAAGTAATAATTATTATCTTTATATGTATAAATATACGGTTGTATAAATTAGGTGCTTATGCAAATTATTCTTGTCAATTTAAAAAGTAAAACCTCATTTTACAGCAGGTTTTAATCAGCCTGCTGTAATATTAAGCAAGATTTGAAATTAATATTTGTGCTTACAATTTAAGCTAGTTTATTAAGTAATATTACCTCGATGTACTGACAGAATAAATAATAGGGTGCATAAAATAACAATATTAAAAAAAGTTCTGTTTTTTTATTTCCCAAATAAAATTATTAAGACTCCTAAACCATACTTACCAATACCAATAATTCTACTTTTGATATAGAAAACTGGTAAATATGACTATAGACTTATAGACCATTATAATGAGTTGTGTATCGCCCAGCAACATAAAGTCAGGAATTTGGATTTAGAAAAGTCAAAGTTAGGGGCTTTTTAGGTGCCAAGTATAAAAAATTAGAACGAAATAAAATTAGAACGAACGAAGAACTGTTGAAATTTGCGTTGCTGGCAAAACGTATCGCTAGCAACGCAATGACGATAATAGATATACGATAAATATTAATAGCAAGGAATTAAGTGCTGCAACTATAGGCAATGACAAGGCGCCCCTATTGAAAAGTCGTTATTCAGAGCAAACCAGATGCAAAAATCTGGTCTTCTGAAAATCAGAAAAGAATCAAAATCCGGTGTAGAATTAATTTGATAATTAAGTGCTAATTTAGTGCTTACAAAAACACAACTCACTTTTTACACAGGAATATTGGCACAATCACTTCTGCAAGGACTTTATCAAGGTACTTTCTTATAAGAGGATAAGCGAACAGCATTTAATTAAATCAAAGAGTGAACTTCTTTGACAACGCTTTTTTGAATAACTACTTACCGATTCCGCTTCTGAGCTGCGACTACGTGCTGTTTTCTAGAGTAATTACGAATCGTTTCGTACGCAGACTCGACGACTTCTTGCCTCCTGAACAAGCTGTTTCCGCTCCTGAAAAAGCTTTAGTACCACAAACCACATAGAAACCTTCTGGCAAATCGTAAAAAAGACTGAGGAGTATACAATCTGACATTATGCCTGTCGGTATATCGAAGTAATGAAGTGTTTGTACAGTAGGGCTACGATGGCTTTCCGAGAGCAGAACCAGAGTACGTAACCTAGAGGTGTAAGACAGGGTGAGGTTATTTCCCCAAACTCTTCACCGCTTCATTGGGAGACGTTTTCAAATTACTAGACTGGAAAGGATACGATCATCAATGGAAAGTACATAGCTCACCTTCGATTTGCCGGCGATATAGTCACAGAATCGCTGGAAAACCTTAGTACTATACTCAACGATCTTAATAGTGCCTCCCAACGGCTAAGTTTTGAGATGAACATGGACAAAACAAATAAACAAATATAATGCGTAACGTCGTTGTCGTACCTATGCCGGTAGTTTTTGGGAGTACTAAGCCCGAAGTGGTTGATGAGTAAATTTACCTGGGACATTTAATCCGACTTGGTAAGTCCAACTTCGACCGAGACTTCAATCGACGGATTCAACTCGGCTGGGCAGCATTCGGGAAATTAGGACACATCTTCTCATCAGGTATACCTCTAAACTTGAAAACGAGTTTGTATGGATCTATGACTTAGTCCTTCTCTGCTGGCCGTATAAGGAAGCTCATGGTCGCTCAGCGAGCTATGGAGAGGACTATGCTCGGAGTTTCTCTGCGTGATAAACTAAGAAGAGAGGATATCCATGGGAGAACCGACATAGCCCAACGGAGTAGTAAGCTGAAGTGGCAAATGGGCCGGCCATATTATAGCATGAGGAACCGACAACCGATGGGGAAGAAAGTTTCTCGAGTGGTAGCTTCGTACCGGCACACGAAGTGTAGGGCGTCCCCCCATTAGATGGAGTGATAACCTAGTAAGACATGCAGGAAGTCGATGTATGCAGGTGGCTCAGGACCGTGCTTTGTGACAATCCTTGGGATAGGCCTATGTTCAGCAATGAACTTTTGAAGGGCTGTAAAGTTGATGATAAAATATCCTCGTGCTTTTTCACTTTAAGTAACATTTGAAGTGCAAATATACTTTATTTTTAGCTTAATCGTCATACCTTAAAGAATACACTAATGAAGCCTCTTCTAAGTAACAAGGATTTGCAGTAATCACCATGCTTGGCAGATTGGCGATCCAACAAATGTCTTGTAATTCCAACATTCATCGATCTATATAATTTTGCATTTCCCTTAGTCGACTTTTACAGCTCCCTCGCGATGAGAGGAGTCGATGACTTCGGGCGATCTGCACACGATAATAGTTTTTGTAGTTTTTATAAAAATAAAAGTAGAAAGAAAAGTTTTTTCATTCATTAATTCAGGTCTTCCCCAAAGCAAGCTCCATATTGTTTTAACTAGCTTTACGGCTCTGGGTTCTAGCCCTTATGAGCCTATCATTTCTTTCAGAATCTACATTTTTCATTTTTTATTTTCTTCACAATATGCTGATGCGTCACATTGCGAAGTTTCTGGGAGATTTTGAAGACAGCTCAACCCAGCGGACTGTTGATGACGACAGTCACTCAAGTTCATAAGACGCCCAAGCGATCAAATTAACTTGAGGGTTATATCAACATCAAATCACTTGTTTCGTCATTTTCTCTAATAGTTCACACGCGCCGACACTTATTTCATAAAATCACATCACTTTTACGAATTAAAATCCACTTCAAAACATTATTCAAGTGAGAAAACAGGAGCGACAGTCCGTCGACGGCCAAGTTCCCGCGAAAGTTCGCAAGCTCCATAGGGAGGATATTTGCCATAGTTGCGAAACTTGCTATACGCAATCTGTTATTAAGAAAAAATATGTACTAGATGGTAGGACTAATTAGGACTAAACTAGTAGTCCGTCTGGGTAGGTGCCACCTTCTTGCCTATTTCAGCCGCTAAATAGCAGTGCTTGAAACGGTATGCGCTATGCTCTTACCTCTCTATAGAGACTTGTTCTAACTGCTTCTGTTCCTTTGAAATAAGAAATTCAATAGCGTGTTACAAAATATTAGCATCAATCTCACAACAACAAGTTTCAATAGGAAACCGTCTTTAAACTATACCAGTTCCTGTTAAATCTATCCTGTTCTTGTGACTGATGCTGTGGAATTGATATGTCATATAATAAAGTTATTAGTTAGATTCATTTCATTTTATTGTCGGTAATAGCTAGATCTTGCACAAAAATACAATATATAACATCAGTGTATATATATTGCTTTTATTGAATAAAGGTTATAAACGAGCACACAGTTCACCGATGGTAAGTGGATGCTGTGGCCCAAAGATATAAATGTAGATGACAATTTATCCTCAATGAAGTATCAAAATGCCTTGTTACCCCTGAGGACTATGATGGTATGCCCCGTTTCCAGTAAAATGGTCACCGGTTCTCTATACTCACCATGCGAAACACAGTAGCACTCAACTATTATTTTACAGATATTCTGTGAGAGCGTCGTCCTACCCTGGTTGAGTTGACCTATTCGTACTACAACCATAATATAGCTGCAGCGTGCCTCTATGTTTATATTTGTTAAGGTTTTCCAAATCAATTGTAAGCTGCAGATACTATACTATTACTGTGCATTTGTGAATGAGCAACATGGTCTTTCTGATAAAAAATAAATTATAATAAGAAAACTGTTAGTGGTAGGACTGCACGTCAGAAGAGAAAACGTTTTTGCTTCACAAACTTGTAAACATTATTTTTAGGTTAAAGTTAGTTAAAGCCTTTATACTTCCTAATGTTGGGTACAGGCCTCTCCTTTTTTCTGAGGGGGTTTTTAGGGCAAGAAAGTGTCCGCAGCACTGTCCCAATGCGTGTTGGCAAACTACACATACCTGCGAATTTTTTCCTTACTTCACAGACATGGAGGTTTCCTCAAGATGTTTTTCTTCACCTCCGAGCACGTGGTAAATCATCACTTAAAATTGCAATTAACAGTTTTATTTTTTGTCGGCAGGGATCAAACCCGGGTTGCTCGCGTACTGTAAAACTTGCAGCGAGGGCTAACTATCTCAGCTACCACGCCTCTTTTTGGGTTGAAAAAAATATTTTCCTAGGGAGTATTTTTTATTGGAAGTTGTTTTTATCATTTTTATATAAGGAGGCGAAACAGGTATGTCAGGATCGTGCCAAATGGAAGTCCGTAGTCTCTGCCTACCCCTCTGGGTGACAGGCGTGAGTGTTTATGTTATGTTTATATGTTTTTATCAACGTATTATTATAGTAAAAAAAATTTCATTTGTTGTGCTGTTTTAAATGAAAAAGAATAATTATTATTCTTTCTATATATAATACAAACAAATTTATAATCACATCAATTTTATAAAATTTTATTAATTTGATTTTCAACATTACTTTCATCAGTTTTATGTATCTGAGCAGGACAGTCACGTGAGTTCAGTGCTTCTTCCGCATCCAAAAGAAGCCCAACGTTTGAAAGAAGTTTTCATTTTAAAAGTTTTCACTTCAAAGATTGCGCTTGCCACCCGCCTACCAGGCGTGGCAACTATTGCAAATTTGCCCCCATGAGGCAATCTATAGGGGAAGCCTATGCCTTATTACCGTTACAGCGTATCAAAAATCCACTGCAAAGGATTTTTGATACACTGTAACTATATTGTGTATCCAAATGTGGTAACAGGCGTAAATGTGATAATAGGAAACATGACCAAACTTGTTACAAGCTATTTTGGTCATGTTTCCCAACATTCGACGCTCATGGAACCGAATAGTTATTTAGGTTTAGACACAAAAATTCCAATCTACTAATTTTAAAAACCTATTTTTTTTTTCATGTTGTAATAAATACGCCTCACTCCTAGGATAGAGAGTGGGTATGATAACAGGCTGTGACACATTCCATCTTAGTCTTCAAAGGTGCAAACATTTTTTTCGATGATTTTTGGGCATATAACGTATCTATGATAAATATCATTGGTAGATAGATTGGCACATTGGCAGACAGGTGATAGATTGGAAAATCGTTTTTCCCTTCAGATTAAAAAAAGATACCGCTGCGGCTTTTTCAATTTCTCTCTCTTGCCTCTTAGGACACACAGGGGTTGTATGGGGTAGTGTTGTACTATTCTAAGCCAGTGCTTTACTACTATCCCAATTGATGTTAAGTGAGCCACGCTACAGCTATATTATGATTTAACATGGTAGAACCATGCTGCAGTTATATTATGGTTGTAGCACAAATGGGTCGCCTCGACGGTGTAGGATCACGGTCCCACAAAACACCATCGTATAATAGCAGTTTAATGCTGCTGTGTTTCGTATAGTGAGTATAGACAACCGGAGACCCCTTTTACTTAAAACGAGGCATTCTACCTTAGTTCTCAAGATGACAACGCATTCTGCATTTTGATTCTTAATCGAGTATAAATGTAGATGTCTATGGAATACAGTATCCACTTACCACCAGATGGAATGTGTGCTCGTTTTCACTCTAATTATATAAAAAGTGGTGAAGCAACCGAACCTGGTATAGCGCACTGATTTATCAAAAGCTTGTTCTGGCAACGTTCATCGTTCGTCGTGCGTACAGCAAATGGGTGGAAAAGTTGCCAGCATCTGTCTTTCCATTTAATTACAAGGCAAGAGTGAATAGGCATAGCATAGCATAGCATAAACACTCACGCCTGTCACCCAGAGGGGTAGGCAGAGACCACGGACTTCCATTTGACACGATCCTGACATACCTCTTTCGCCTCCTTTACATCCATATATCTACGCATACATGCTAGTCGGTTAAGGGTACTTTTAACGTGGCCCATTTTCAAAATATCGCTAATTTGGTCGATAAACTTTTTTCTAGGGCGTCCCTTCCCGACTCTGCCGTTCACATCTGCCATATAAATTTGTTTTGTTACTCTTTCCTCATTCATTCTTTCTACATGACCAAACCACCGAAGCATTCCTTTCTTAATCCTGGTCACATCATCTTGCATACCACATTTATCTCTTATCATGCAATTTCTCACCCTGTCATTCAGATTCAACCCTAGCATACTCCTTAATAAACATTAATCCTTACAATTTATTCTACTTTCGTGCTTCTTCTGCCACACCCAGCTTTCCTACCATACATAAAGTAGGACTAACACAGCATTATGAATTACCATAAGTGCCTTTTTTGATACATTCTGGTTCTTCACAATAGAGTGTAGTGCCCCATTCACTCTATTCCCTGCATTTACTCGTCGTTCTATATGCCTTATCATATCTACCATCCCTGCTAAATACACATCCCAAATACACAAACTCATCCACTTGCTCAATTAACTCTCCTTCTATTCTTATTTCACATACCGTTTTGCTTTCCTCTCTTTCAAAAACCATCACTTTCGTCTTACTTGCGTTCACTTTCATTCCCCTTTCTTTTAACGCCCAGTTCATTAATGTAACCATCATTTGCAACTCAGCCGCCGATGACGCAAATATGACTTGATCATCGGCATACAAAAGACATTTGACGGTTAACTCGCCCATTCTTAGCCCACATTCTTCATCTTTCAAAGTTTGCAAACACCTGTCCATAAATAGGTTGAACAGCCAAGGGGAAGCCACACAGCCCTGTCTGATACCCTTTCGGATGCCAAACCAGTCCGAGTAGACCCCATTGATCCTGACACAAGCACTAGAATCCCTATAAAGAGACCTCAATGCCTGTATCAAACCAGCGCTCAACCCATATGAGTTCAGTGTTTGCCATAACACATTCCTGTCCACTCTGTCATAAGTCTTTTCCAAGTCCATGAACGCACAAAAAACTTTCTGGTTTTTAGCCAAAAACTTCTCCGCAATCATGCGCATGGAAAAGACTTGATTCTGTACACCCCATTCCCTTTCTAAAACCCGCTTGCACATCCCAAATTTTTCCATCAGTTTCTTTCATAACTCTTTCAATTAACACCTTAGCATACAGTTTACCCACAATACTAAGCAAGCTGATACCACGGTAGTTTTTGCAGTCCTGCTGTGACCCTTTTCCTTTATATATTGGTACTATAACTGCTTTACACCAGACATCCGGTACCCGTTTTAATTCCCAACATAAATTAAACAAGGTGTACAGCGGGCCTGCCACCACTCCCTCTCCAGCCCTTAGCATCTCGAGTGATACTCTATCATATCCAGCTGCCTTACCTGCTTTCATGCTTTTCATTTCTTTCATTATTTCATCTACACTTATCTCCATACCCCTTTCCACTTCTTTCGGAATTTCTTGTTCATTTAATTCAGACGACTCTTCACTCATAAACACGCTTTCAAAGTATTCCTTCCATCTGTTTAAATTCGAAACTTCATCATTCAGAATACATCCATTCTCGTCTCTTATAGCATAATTATAGGCTGTTTTGTATTTCCCCTGGCAGTTCTTACGAGTTTCCAGAACATTTTTATATTAACCTGGAAATTATCAGATATCCTTCTATCATTCTTATCCGTTCTTTCTTTCTTTTTCCTTTCAACTACTTCTTTTACTCTCTTATTTAGACGTCTAAATTCTGCCTTTTTTCTTTCAATCTCATCATTCATACCACCAGAATTACCAGTTTTAATTGCTAGTAAATCTAACCATGCTTTCTTCTTTGATTCAACTTCCACCTGCACCTCATCATCCCACCACAACGTATTCCTTTTCCTTTCATTTGTTCTCTTACTTACACACATACTTCGGCGGCTGCATCCACCAAACCTTTCTTAATATTATCCCACACATTATTCAAGTCTAAATCATTCATACAAAACTCATTCAAATACCTAATATTTTCTCTCAGTCTACATTTATACTTCTCTTTCACATCTCCATCTTGTAACTTCTCTATTCTTATACGCTGTAACGCAGTGGTAGACACAGATGTCCGATGCCGCCAACGCTTGAAAAGACCATTAATTCGACATAAGACCAAGTAATGATCCGTCCCTACGTTGGACCCCCGGTAAACCCTTGTATCTACGTCTGCGCTCCTCATTTTTTCATCCACAATCACGAAATCTATCATGCTTCTATCATCACCTCTTTCCCATGTATACATGTGAATCTTCTTATGACGAAAAAAGTATTCGTCACAAAGAGATTCTTTTCAACACATACAGGTGAGGAGGTCTTCACCATTCTCATTTATACTTTCATCACCAAACGTTCCCAATATCCTTTCATAACCAGACCTCTTCACCCCAACCCTTCCATTAAAGTCTCCTAACATAATAATATTTTCATTTTCCTTACATTTTGTCAACACCATCCTTACCATGTCCCAAAACTGCTCTCGGATGTAAGTGGGCTTAGAAATGTCTGGGGCGTACACCCCTTAGCAAGAACAACTTCTTTAAGCCCACTTTCATTCGTATCCATAGCAGCCTCGGACTTACACATTCATACTCTTTCACACATTGACCCATTCTTTCTGAAAGGATGAAACCGACTCCCTGGCATGCCCGTTCGGTCTCGTCTACACCAGACCAATACGCGGTATACGTGCCGTGTGCAGTGGCATCCTTTCCCTTTCGTTTCGTCTCATTTACACATAACACATCTATTCCTCTGTCATTCATCATTTCGCATACTTCATCCATCTTATTATTCATTGCTCCACATACATTCAGCGTAGCCAGACGGGCTTCCGAAATCCACTTTTCGCCCCTCCGGGAGACAGAACGTGACGAGTGGCGAACCTCGTCGCCGGATTTTCTCCCGGAGATTCTTCGCACCCCTGCCCCATTAAAAGGGCGCCGGGAACTCGGGGCCATTTCTTTTATCTCCTGACACATGTTGCGAAAAAGGGGTCGTGGTAGATTTTACGCCGCTACCACACGGCGGGAAGCCTAGTCTATTTTTTTTTCGGCTTTGTCGCTCGATTAGCACCACCCGGGGGACAAGTGTAGGGTGGGCCTAAGGTTTGGTGGTCGAAGCCTGCGGACGCGAGCGACTCATCCCCTTGAATAGGCTTTTGATATATCAGTGCACTATACCATATTCGGCTGCATCACCACTTTTTATATAATTAGGGTGAAAACGAGCACACACTCCATCTGATGGTAAGTAGACGCTGTATTCCATAGAAATCTACCTTTTTTTTGTAGAAGAGGGGGCAAACGATCATGCGGCTCACCTGATGTTAAGTGACTACCGCCGCCCATGATCAACCGCAATACCAGGGGAATTGCAGGTGCGTTGCCGGCCCTTTAGAAAAGAGTAAGCTCTTTTCTTGAAGGTCCCCAGGTCGTATCGGTCTGGAAAAATCGCCGATGGTAAACTATTCCACAGAGAGGTCGTACGCGGAAGAAAACTCCTTGTGAAACGTACAGTGGTGGACCGCCAAGCATCCAGATGGTGTGTATGGTATCGGGACGTTTGCAGCGTAATGCCTTCACGAAATTTGGTGGCTGGGATTAATCCAAACGATTCCTCATAGCACTCCCCATGGTATATGCGAAAGAAAATGCAAAGAGATGCAACATCTCTTCGCAGCGCCAGTGAACCTAGCCGATCGGAAAGCACTCGATCGTCGACGATTCGAGCCGCTCTGCGGTGGATGCGGTCAAGTGGAAGGAGCTAGTACTGGGGAGCTCCAACCCAGAGATGGGAACAGTATTCCATGTGCGGCCGAACCTGCGCCTTGTAAAGTTGCAGGCGGTGTGCCAACAAGAAATACTGTCCCGCTGTGCTGAGCACGCCCAGCTTTTTAGAGGCCAATTTGGCCTTTTCTTGCAAGTGACCACGAAACTGCACGTCACTCGATATGTCGACGCAGAGGATACCGATACTGGCTGAGGCAACAACGGGAGTGCCTTAAAACTGGGAAGATACGACAAAGGGTTCCTTTTTAGCGGTTAACGCGCAAACTTGTGTCTTCTGGGGGTTAAACTAGACTAGATTTAGTCGCCCCCAATTCGAGACTCTGTTCAGCAAAGACTCGACTTCAGACACAAGTTTGTCCCGGTACTCGGAGACGTTTTCCCGAGAAATATTGGCTCGGCCGGTGTAAAGAGCATCACCAGTGCTGTCATCTGCATAGCAATGAATGTTACGGGTACGCAACATATCATTGATATGCAGAAGAAACAGCGTTGGCGATAGCACGCAGCCTTGTGGAACATGCACCCGCATTAATAGGCTTGCAATCGGAGCTTGCACCGTCTACAACGATCTTGATGCTCCGATCTGCAAGAAAGCTGGTGATCCAATAGCACAATTTCTCGGGAAGCCCATAGGAAGGGAGCTTCGAAAGAAGCGCTTTGTGCCAAACCCGATCGAAGGACTTTGCAATGTTCAAACTAACGGCCAATGCCTCCCCCTTGGACTCTACTGCCTCCGACCATCTGTGAGTTAGGTAAACCAGAAGATCACCATGTGACCGATCATGGCGAAAACCGCCAATATCGGTTTGCATGATGGTCAGCTGGTGATCCTGAAGGTACCTCATGAGCTGGCAGTTAACAATAGACTCCATTGTTTTGGAGAACAAGGAGGTGATGGCGATAGGTAGGTAGTTGGAAGGGTCTGAGCGGTCGCCTTTTTTAGGGATCGGGTGGACGAAAGCCGTCTTCCATGATTTTGAGACTACGCCTAGGAAGTAAGAATACCGGAAAAGACGCGTTAAAACCGGTGCCGACTCTGGAGCACACGTCCTCAGCACAATTGTGGGGGATTCCGTCAAGCCCACTCAATTTGTGGATGTTCAGGGAGAGGAGTGCTTTGCGAACTGAGCGCTGTGTGAACTGCACTTCTGCCATGGAGCACTCACACAGCGGGATAGTCGGCGGCGCACTCCCCCCGTCATCGAGAGTCGAGTTGGATGCAAAAAAAGAGTCTAGCAGATCGGCTTTCTCCTTTGCGGTATGGGCCAGTGAGTCGTCCTCCCTGTGCAGAGATGGAAGAGATGGCTGACAGAAATTCTCCTGGACAGCCTTGGCAAAAGACCAGAATACACGGGTTTCAGAAGGAAGGCAAAATAGTTTCTCGCCAATTCTGCCTATGTGCTCTGACTTTGCCTTGGCAATGACTCTTTTGAAGGACCTAGAAGCGGAATTATACTTCTTTTTTAGAGGGTTTGGTGTTTACATCCCGGGACGTTGATGCGTCAGCCCAGGCTTGGTGGCACTCCTGCCTATAGCATGATGCTATTTTACAGGAGCGACCAAACCATGGCTGAGATTTGCCTCCAATGGGTACCACAGAGGAAGAATAAAACAACCACATCAGCGACAGAATACGCAACAACGTTGAGATCGTCCGGCGAGAAGCAAACCAACAAAAAGGCAAACCAGCAAAGCAACAACAAGGGTAGGAAAGATGGAATGGAATGCAAAGAAAGACCGCATCTCATCCCAATCGGCTTTCCTATAGTGCCAAACACGGCGGCAGCCTGCAGAATGCAACTGCGGTTTCAGCGTGAGTCCACTCCGGACAAGACAATGGTCCGAGGAGCCTAAAGGGGCGTCGACGGAAATCTGATATCCGTCCGGGTGAGAGATCAGCAGAAGATCCAACAGGGAAGGTGCGTGATCCTCCACATCTGGAATCCGCGTAGGCGAAGTAACCAGTTGTGTCAGACCATATTCAAAGGCAAAATCATGAACAGATCTCCCCGCATGGTCGGTTAAGCGTAAACCAAGCCGTTCGACGTGATAGGCGTTAAAGTTGCCGAGGATCACGATCTCTGCGGAGGGGATATGCTGTAGCAACGAATCTGTAGCCATTTGGACGTGGTCGAAGAGTCAGTCTGTTTTGTCATTACCGCTATGGGACCTATAGAGGTACCCGTAGATACGCGGATGGTCGTCGCTGTCTACGCGTAGCCAAAGGATGGACAGGTCCGAACCTTCAAGACTGCCGACGCGTCGAGAACAGAGAGGACATCTGTCCTCTCTGACGTAAACGCAAACTCCAGCACGAGGCACAAAGGAGTGTCCCAGTTCGTACCTCGGGTAGGAGAGATATGAGACATCAGCCGGAGAGGACACCTGCGTCTCGGTAAAAAAGAGCAGAGCCGGCGTCGCCGTCTCGAGATGGCGAGTGGACGGCGTTTAGTTTAGAATGAAGTCCCCTGATATTTCAGAAATTCCGGATAGCGTGGCAGGGGTCGCCTTGGTCTTGTTGCTCCGTTTGCCCCGAGCAGTTGTAGTCTTGAGTGGAATTCCTCCCGCCCCCCCCCCCCCCCCAGAATACGCGGGCAGCCTGAGCACCCACGCTCAGAAGTGGAGTAACTTGGTCGTGGATGCTCAGCGAGGGATTCTCCAGGGGTGCTGGTACCCTCCTGGGGTAGTTTGACATTTAATTCCGCTACCATGTTGATGGGAGGGGGGGGATTTGCGCCTCCGGTCACCTGCACTCACCAGACGAAACGCGGAAGCAGAGAGAGAGAGAGCGCTTCCACTTCACGTCGGTATTCTGTGAGGTCGTGGTACCACCCCGGTTTGTGCCGGCCCATACGTGCAACAGCAAAGCTGCCGCGTGGATCTACCACTGTTACTACCTCTACTACCACATTTATACTCGATTAAGAATCAAAATGCAGAATGCGTTGTCATCCTTGAGAACTAAGGTAGAAACTTTGCTGTACGCATGATGAACGATGAAGAAACCTTTTTAGTAGTGGATTTTCTTACGTTGTCACAACACGGCGCAAACTTTTATTTTATTTAACTATTATTTCAAGACTGACCAAATGTATCCCAGGAAATCGTGAACAACTTAAAAACAAAGACCAATGCTTTTAAGTATTACATAAAATTCTGGTGAAAATTTCATAACATTTATTGGACGTAATGTTATCTGTCACTCAAAGCAAAATCAAGATGCTTTTTGAAGTTCAGGTTCTAGGTGTTAAACTCTTTTATGCCTTCGAATTTGTCCTGTATCTGCCGGTAAGCGGCAGTGTGTGCACCCTTTGATCTGATCTTAAGAAAATTTAGAGTCAATATAATTACAGAGTTTAAAACAACCCATCTGATTCCTCAGAGGTAACAGTGGATCTGTAGCTTTCTTTGTTTGATTTTAGTATTAGGTGTCCACCAGCTTCAGTAGCCATTAGGCCTTATCATCAGGTATCCATCATCACGTGTCAGTTCGTTTTTGACTTCAGTTTTACGAAAATAAAAAACTAAAATGTTGTAAAAGCAAATCAAATCAAAGAACACTCGTCATGATTTATATATATTTACATCTCTTTCTACAAATAGTGTTCATCTCTCGGTTTTTCGATTTGTTTGTTCAAACAAATTTTCAAAAGCCCCTTTATTTACTGATGTACTTCTGGTATAACTCGTCCCTTGATCAAAAATTTAATATAATAAAATCGCAAAATAAAAAAGAGATTTGTTCCCTATTCGAACAAATACAAATTCCCTTGTATATTAAGGTAAGGTAGGTAGGTAGGTACTTTAAAATAAAACAAAAATTTGTTATTACGTTTTCTAAATTGCATGTATTTATTTATAACATTAAAATGATAAGGTTGTTACACTTATGATGCACACTATGAATATGAATACACAATTTAAAGAGATCTAGCCGATATGAGTCAAATATGTCCATAGATATGTATTAATACTGCTTCACAAGAAATGTATAAAATGTATTCAAGCTTAAAAAACACTGATCGGTTAAGAAAATTAATTTCAAGAAAACTAAAAATAAACATAACTTCACATCCTAGTTTTCTAATTCAAATTGACTATTTCTTAGAAAAATCTAAACGTTACGAAACAAGTATTATAGCTGTAATATAGCATTTATGTCCGGTACATTGACGTTTAGGTTGAATATTGGTGATAGACTGTTTAGATTTGGCGCCGGTATAATTGCACATCTCATCTCCTTCTGGCATAAGACAACCACGTAGGTAAGTCTGGCCTCTGTAATAAAAAATACATTTTAAAAAAATTGGAGAAAGTGGATAAAATATCTGTTTAGTGGGGAGGCGTGATCTTGTTAGGACCGTAGCAAACAATATCGAGTTAATACCGATACCAGTATAAGGAAAAAAGGACGCGTTGCCACGCGTTCAATATTTCAGACCACCTACAGCCATATCACTCGATGGTTAAGCAAATAGTCCGACACACTGCTCCATATAGCTTTCTTCATGATGTTTTCTTTCACTGCCTAGCACAGGAAAGAGAGCTCAAGAAATTAGGAAATAAAATTCAGGGCGAGCATTATAGTTTTCCTATAACAAATAAAAATTGTCGCTTCTTAATACACAAAAGTTGCCGTAACACAATTTGGTTAAGATAAGTGTGCACTAAGTGCGGATAACATAATGTTACGCGCCTAAGTTGACGTCATGTACCCGGCACTAGCGCCATCTAGTGTCGGGGACGAGAGCGAGGGGAGCTTTCCCGAAAACGACATCACTAATCTTTCAACCGACAGCGCCATCTAGTCTCGGAACGAAGAACTAAGCTTCTAGAAGCTGACGCTCGAACTCTCGGCCCCTTGCGCGTGTTTACTTGAATATTCTGGATGTTTCGGTGCTAATTTGTATTTATAGGCGCTGGAAGATGCGATCGGGGAAGTATTGAATTTGGCGAGACAAGCGAAGCTTCGGAGCGAAATAAAGTGAATCAGTGTGATTAATTTTTAGTGTTTTAAGTTTTAATTGGTGTAAAGAAAATTAAATTTTTAATTTAGGTAATTCTATCGGCAATTTTTATTGTCACGAACCTCAAGCTCGTAACAATAACAACAAAACAAATAGGAGACAAAAATTAAGACGTACGTACAGGTAACAGAGATGCAAACCGTACTGATGCGACTGTATGAATGGGAGTTGAGGGCAAAGTAACGGAGGGTCTAATATTGGAGTCAGGTGCAAACTTGGCTCAACCGGGTTGAAGTAACTAACACTTATTCTTATCTTCTTAATCGTCTCACTTAGCAGGTGCACTGCCGATCGCAGTACAGCAAACGTGTCGTACCACTGAAAAAATATCGCTGCTGACCGTTACCGCTCCGAGTATTTTACGTCTAGCGTAAAAGATATGGTTATATTAAGTGACAAATAAACTTAAAGTCCACCGGATGGTAAGTGGATACTGCAATCCATGGACCTGCAGCCCATGGACACTTGACAGTCAACTTCAAACAACGAACCTCTGAGATTTAAAATAGATAGCCTGTAGGAGCCTCGGGGAGGTTGCGGCAGCTTCAGTTAACAACCGCGATAAAAGATACAGCCATAGGTGCTATGGCTGTGGGGAAAGGGGCCATCTTCGATCCAGCTGCACTAAGCTAACTGTAGAAAGGGAAGGTGATCGATCTCGAGAGGGTAGTGCGGCTAACAGCACCGCCCAGCAGCAGCAGGGAAAAAGCCAGGACTGCGGGGCGGGTGCTGGCTGATATTAAAAGAGCCCCAAGGATTTCGATCTCACAAACCCATGATGGCAACAGCCTAATCATCAAAGGCGAGATCAATGGAATGCCGTGTAAGCTAACCATAGATACTGGAGCATCTCGCACAGTTGTCAGTTCCCAACTACAAATATACTGGATCTCTATACGCTTCAGACCAGAACTAAAGGGTCCAGTATTATGGACGGCAGATTTTGTAGTAGAGAAGTACTGTAGCTATATTAGTAGTAAAGTTGTAGCACGAATAGGTCGGCTCAACCGGGACCGCATCTGCATTTTGATTCGTAATCGTCTTCGATCATTAATACCAACTAGATAACGGGTCACGTACAAAATCATAGCTAAATACTGTCCGCATGAATTTGAACTATGAAAAGACATAAATTAAATAACATTTAGTGTGATATCAACCTTAAGGTGTAATAAATAAAGTTCTTTTTCCCGTTATTGCCTTGCGAGCTACACTCTCACGTGCAAGAGCTCACGTCTCATGTGCGCTCTTATTTAATGAGATGGATTTCTTGCGCCGACCCGACATCTAGTTGGTATTGTTGATCGAAGGTAATCGTAGATAGATGTAGATGTCTATGGGCCGCATCAACCACTTATCATCAGGTGGATTGTGTGCTTGTTTTTCACCCTATCCTATAAAAAAAGATAGGAGGATAACCTATGCAGGCGGACTTAAACTAGTTATTTTACTATTTGCTGATTTACTGTGAGGGTGCTAAACTCAATAAATAAAAAATCTTATACGCTAACCTATACTTGAACAACGTTCGTGTCAATTCTGTCGTCACAACCTATTTAAAAAGTTTGCGGAAATTTGCAGAAAACTCCATTACGAAATATAATATTACAATATCGCCTCCTTATTCCTGTTATACTCGAATAGATCTGATACAAATAAATTCTAGGCAAACATCGAAAAATTTATCTTTAACTGCTTGATTAAAAACACAATATTCCTTCTTAAGGTTTTGTCACTTTATTTAGTAATACTTAATGTAACAAAACCATGAAAGGTATTCATAGTGTACAAGGCGGCTTATTAACACACCTACAATATATGTTGTACGTTTTATGCATTTGTAACCACAACATTCACGTAAAATTTGCCTATATGTTTAGCTACTCGTAACGAGAACGTATATTATTATTATATTTAAACATTGTTTTAAAATAATGATAATGTTATAATTTTAAAACCTTTGTTTTTATTTTGTGTTTAAGATTTACTTGTTTACAATTCGGCTAGATAAAAGGGGAATGGCAACCCGAAGGACCCTACAGCCAACAGAGGCTCCACACATTTACGAGGTGACGACAGTATTGTCTTATACTAATTGACGATAATGGTTGGTTGAAAATATATAAATAATTAAACTTTAAAAAAGATAAAAGCTGAGTTCATAAAATTAAATAAAATTTCCAATTTCCAAATAATTTAATAGCTTCTGAAGTCGGTGCGAAGACAAAGTGTTTTGAAGTATTGATGCACAGAAACTATAAAATTATGTGATATATTCTTTTTTAGCCCGAAGTCAGTTCTTAGTTTTATTTATTAGTTAAAATATGTGATCTATTTAAATGGACAAGACAATAATACATAGTGATATCTAATAATGAAATATTATTGCAACAGGAATGATTTCTTCAAATTTAAATTTCACTTTTACACAATTTAGGTTCCACGCTCGGGATATATAGTCAATTCAATAACATAAGTCTTTTAAAACTTTTACAATCGGCAAAGATATTGCGTAACACTTAGAAAACAAACAGTCAATTTGAGAAACTGCTTCTTTTGTAAGTCGGATGATAAAATAACAAACTCACTGAGTATATAGAATATATTATTACCTCCATATATTATACCTGTAATACCTCTGAATATATGATCAGTACTTGATCCATAGTGAACGTAAACATCACACCGAGTAACATTAGATACTCAATACGAAGCTGTAAAATAACGTGCTTAAATCCTAGAGCCCATAGATGATACTAAGCGGCAATATTGGCTCGTGATATTCAAAGCGGTTTCATAATAATATTGTGATATTTTACAGTCTTGAGCGCTGAGAAATATAGATCTCGTTATTGTAAACTCAATGGGAAAATCGATAATGAAATACAAAAGCAATATAACAGTATTGCTATTGTAATTTAAAATATGTTTGTACTTATCATGAATAATAAATTTATAGATGTAATATTTTACATAGCATGTGTTCTCTTGGGGTAGGGAGACGTAAAATCTACGTAAAGATCAATAATTTATTTAACTCCAATTATAATGATCCAATCCTGACGTGGTAGATTGTAAATGTGGCTGATTTATATCTCGACATGGTAAGAGCCATGTGCAACTACATTATGGTTGAAATAAGTGGGCTCGAAACCTCTATAGATTACCTCCCTTTCCGTAGTCGGTGAACTACGGAAAGCAAATTTTCTTATCCGGCTACATAATATATGCAGCATAACCACGCCAAGATAGGCAATAAGTGACTGCCCCATAGTTATGGGGTATGAGGATATCCGGGTAATGGGGTATACCCCGAGGCCCGATACCTGCACGTACTTAGGTACGTACAGAAGACATCAACGTTAGTGGGCTCGAACGGGGAAGGACCACGCTCTCACAGAATGCCAGCGTAAAATAACAGCTTAATGTTAACTTAATGTTACGGTTCAGGCAGCTCTAACTTATTTTGGAAATGCGAGACTGTTCATGGGAAAAAGAAAAGCAGCAACTTATAGATATACATGATAAGAGCCATCTGCAACTACATTATGGTTGAAGCACAAATAAGTCGACTCGACAAAGGAAGGACTACCCTCTCACAGAATACCAGCGTAAAATAGCAGCTTAATACTGCTGTTTTTCGTATGGCGAGTGTAGAGAATCCGAGACCTTTATACTGGAAATAATGCATTCCATTAGTTCTCAGGGGTGACAATACATCTGCATTTAGATTCTTAATCGAGGATACACGTAGATGTCTATGAGCCACAGCATCCACATATCATCAGGTGGACTGTGTGTTCGTTTGACACCCTAATTTTATAAAAAAATCCACACACTTAACCACTGCTTTATATCAATTTATCTGTATAGAAAAAATGCTTTTAGCACAAAACCCATACATTTTACCTTAAAATTTTATCTAATATAAAAGGTTTTAATTAATTACTTTTGGACTTTAGTACGCTTAATGAAATCAATTTTTCATAGGGGAAAAATGAAATATTTTATTCTCGAAAAAGTTATAGAACTAAAATTTCTAGGTTTCATTTCAATTCATATAGATTTGATATTTTAACCTTATAAAATCTAAATTATTTCGCACTTAAATTTTAATATTAAAAGAGTTTTAATTTTAATTTTTAGATAAGTATGTTGCAGATGTCTCGCATCTTTACACTACTGTATTTGACATTATACATATGCCATATACAAGATTGGGCTGCGGTTGCTCAAGAGCTAAACGGTCGTCGCGTTTTTTATAAACTGAAGTTATTAACGAACCTATAGTTCACCTTATGGTAAGTAGCCACTTATGCAGTAGCCACTGCTGTCTATGAGCATCCGTAACTAAATTCAAACAAAGAAATCTACATATGCGTTATCACTTCTAAGGGCTAAGATGGAACACCTCCACAGCCTGTAACTATACTGGATCTCTATACACTTCAGACCAGAACACAGCAGCCCAGTATTATTGACGGCAGACATAGATAAGAGGGTAACCTATCCAAACGGAGTCCTAGTCAGAAAACCTACTACACTGTAAAAGTGTATGCAAGCAGCCCGCGTTCCATCCCCGTCGGCACTAATGATAGTGTTAATTGCTATTTTAAATATTGCTTTACCACGTGCTCGATGGTGATGACAATATCTTGAGGCAACCTGCACTTCCGAAGAATAAAATGTTATGAGACCGTTTGAAATCCGCTAACACGCACTGCGGACTACAGTTACAGCCTATTGAAAGTCAACTGCCGAATATAACCCTAAGATTTTCTCGTTTTGGGCACATCTGCCATAGTTGCCACGCTTGGTAGGCTGGATGGCAACTGCATCCATCTCCGAGTTTGTTTCCTTCTGCCGCCTCTTACGACACTCACGGGTTGATATGGAGTATTTGCGGACTTATCGTTCCATAACTTATCATCAATGAGAATAGGCCTGCGCTTGGCATTGCAATGTATGTAGATACTGTTACGCGCTCAAGTCGACGGCACTAGCGCCATCTAGTCTCGAACCGAAGAACTAAACTTCTTGAAGTTGAAACACGAACTCTCGGTACCTTGCGCGTGTTTACTTGAATATTCTGAATATTTCGCTGCTAATTTATATAAATAGGCGCTGCAAGATGCGATCGGGAAGTATTGAAGTTGGCGAGACAAGCGAAGCTTCGGAGCGGAATAAAGTGATTCAGTGTGATTAATTATTAGTGTTTTTAACTTTAATTAGTGTAAAGTTAATTAAAGTGTTAATTTAGGTAATTCTATCGGCAATTTTTATTGTCACGAACCTCAAGCTCGTAACAATACTTTTAATAATAAATCTGATATTCCCGCACTCATAACCCTAGTACCAACTTTAGTCTGCGAAATTTGAGTTGTACAATTTTCAAATAGATATATCGCCATTTCTCATTCGTAAGGGCCTCGTTTAATCGTCAAATTAGTAGGGTTGAAGTAACATCAAACGCCCCCTATCCCGTCCCGAAATTGTTTGTGTTACATACAGGTGACTTAAACTATTTCATACGGCCATAAAATACTAATAAAATTATTCTTTACGAGGTAATTCTACGAAGGCATACAGAGGATTTGTCTAATGTCTATTATTTATTTAAAACTATGGTACAGGTGTTAGAGAAAAGATTTATTTCTGTGAGAGTAAAAATGTAATACAAAATAGTTAACTAGCGATCCGCCAAGGCTATGCACGAGTGATTTCTCGAGCTAGACAATAGTGCCATCTACCGGGTCCAAGTGTAAACCTAAGCCATCCAGGGACCCAAACACACACAAAAAAAATCATCAAAATCAGTCCAGCCATTTTCGAGTTTTTGCAAAACTAATGGACAACAATTGATTTTTATAGGTATATGTATAGAAATTATTACATAGCTTCTTTTGACTACTATTTTGTGGTTGGCTAAGATTAAAAATTACAAATTCTTCTACGAAATTTTATTGCTTTCAGCTAGCAGTAACCATGTTTTTATATATTAGTAACATTTTTATATACATTATTAATATGATTATTTAATTTTCGATAATGTCATTGCATTACCTTTACGCCTTAACAGCTTTTTTACTAAACACAGTAGGTTAAAGTCAGGCTGGGGTGGCCCTTGAGCCACCCTAACCGCGTATGCTTATAAAATATAGCACATAGTGCATAATTATGTAAGATATTTTGTATTAGACGCATTGCCTGAAACGCATGGGCTAAATATCATTCAGGCTGTTAGTTAAATGGCATCGTTTAGTATAAAAGCTAGACCGTTAGTATACCTAAAACTGTAACTGAAAAGCTATTTAACTTAGTTGACTGCGTCATACTCGTATATAATTTATTCGTTTGTGCGTCTGTTAGTGATCGTGTAACTTCTGTACAACTGTTAAGTTGTTAAGTTGGCAAGTGTCGATTAATATCATATTCAAAAAATATATTTGTTTTGTAAAGACGATGGTTCCTAGATATATTAGGATCCGATAGGTGGTGTTGTAGTCTAGTTATCAACTAATTCTATATTTGTTTAGTGCCAAAAAGAAAATCACTTAACATAGACCGAGTGGAGTTGTTTATACATTTTAAATTTACAATGTTACACGTCTAGAGTGATAACCATCACGCCACCTATTGAAAATTCTAGAACAACGTCTTCCCGGTCAGCTAGTATTAATTATAAGAAAGAATAATAGGTTACAACTTACTTCCGAATCCTTCGCCCAGTTCGTGTACGCATCCGAGCGCTTACCAAACCTGTAAACAATCGTAAATAATTATAAGCAAAAGTATTTTAATAAATTTTCACATTCGGTTTTCTTTATTTAAAAAATAGTGGTTGGTATCTGAAGTGCTGGATACTGGCCTTAAATTACAGAGTAAGATTCGTGGCGGTACCAAGAAAATAGGTAATCACATTTTTAAGTACTGATTTAACACGTGATTAGCAGTGAAGGAAAATATCCTAGAAGCCTAGTGACGAATTAGTGACAATTCGTTACAATTAGTGACTTAAGAAAACAAATTAGTGACGTGATATTTTAGAAGATATTGCCCTTTTTTGGGAGGATGCTAGCTTGAATTTAAGTTAACAACCTCCTCTCGAAAACACCAGTATTGTCTGCGTCTGAGATGTGATTTTAATTTTAGTGACTAATTGGTGACTTTCATACACCAAGATTGAAACATATTGCTTCAACGGAACTGTAACTTATTCGTATGTCTGAGGGAGGATTTTGGCTTGAAGATTATATATCATCTAATAACTCTAGAACGTCTATGAAATATGTGTCAAAATTGAGTGACTAAATAGTGACTGTAAGTTTTAAAAAAACAGTCTAAATTTATCAATCAGAACTTAGTAAAAGCGGTACTTAAAGTGTTACGATAGTAATGAAACTTAACGAAACGATAAATAAAAATGCTAGAAGTAATCTGGGCTATGTTTTCCTTTACAAACCTATTCACAACATTAAATAAAATATTGATAATTATTTAAAAAATGCTAAGATAAACACAACTATTTTAATTAATTTATAACATTTGTGCTACACATAAATTAAACGTTTTGATTAAAATATGTAAATAAACTCTGATAAATCCCAAATTTTTTTATGGAAACGAGCACTCAAACAAGTAGGTTGAATCAGAGATTAAAAGTTTCCAATGCGGTAGTTATCACAGTGTTGCCTTCAAAAGAAGAGTAAAATGGACTAACAACTGGAAATTTTTATATGTTTAATCCAATGATTTATGAAAATTAATTTATGCAAATTTCTTCATATTTAATCTTTAATATTGGACTAGGACAGCGAAGTAAAAAGAAGCCTTGAGGCCCCAATTATTCAAAAAGCAATATCAAGGAATGAATTAATAACTTCAATAAAATGTGATTTTCAGATTAACTTACTTTTTGCTAATATTTTATTTAAATCATCTTACGTTTTAAACTAAAAATTAATATACTGGGTGATTTTTTAACGTCTGAAAAAAATAAGGTGTAATAGGTGAATGGAATAGAAGCCTATGGCACTGATATTTTACAATTTTTTTAAAAACATATTATGAAATTGAGCTATCAATAAGTACCACTAATATGAAATAAACTTTCGATCATAAAAAAAATAAAAACAAATATCTTGAACTAAATAAATAAATCAATTAAAAACCATCGAAATTGAAATAATACGCACCCAATTAGTAGTATTTATTGGTAGATCAATTTCATAATAGTATATGTAAAAAAACCCGCCAAGAGCGTGTCGGGCCACGCTCAGTGTAGGGTTCCGTAGTTTCCCGTCAGTCACAATAAGTGTTCCCCTTTATGAGTTTAAAGGTGGGTATCCATTATGTTCGCGCTCCAGCAGCGCTCCGCGCTCCTGCAACTGCTCCCGGTAGGGAGTACATTTGTTTCCATCCAAGTTCAAAATGATTTTCCTAGAATGTCCTTATAAAGTTCTACTTTTCAGATTTTTTTCATATTTTCTAAACGTATGGTTCAAAAGTTAGAGGAGGGGGGGACACATTGTTTTTTAATTTTGGAGCGATTATTTCCGAAATTATTGACATTATCAAAAAATGATTTTAGTAAACCCCTATTCATTTTTAAATATCTTTCCAACAATATGTCACACGTTAGGGTTGAAATAAAAAAAAAATCACTTCCCACTTTACATATAGGGGGCTACCCTAATAAAACATTTTTTTTTCCAATTTTTATTTTACCACTTTGTCGGCGTGATTGATACACATATTGGTACCAAATTTCAGCTTTCTAGTGCTAACGGTCACAGAGATTAAGCGAGGACGGACAGACGGACAGACAGACATGGCGAAACTGTAAGAGTTCCTAGTTGACTACGGAACCCTAAAAATGTAAAATATCAGTGCCATAGGCTTCTATTCTGTTCACATGTTACACCCAATTTTTTTCCAGACGGTAAAAAATCATCCAGTATAATACAAGAAAAAACAAAAATTTCGAAGACATGTGAAGTTCACCAATACGCATTGGGGCAGCGCGACGGACACTTCCTTGCCCTAAAATCCTCTCAGAAATGGGGGGAGGCCTGTACCCAGCATTGGAACCTATATAGGGCTGTAACTTTAAAAATTTACAACGCCCTTTGTCCCAGTAGTCATTTAATGGAAACCTATCAGTCTGAGAAATCTTCAAAAAGCAAATGATTTATGAACATTTACATGAATCAAAATTCTAATGTTCAGCAAAAACTAAATAAGGTTTTAAATAACAAGGGTAACAACCAAGCACACAGTCCACCTAACGGTAAAAAGTGGATAACATATCCATAGACATCTACATATATCCTCGGTTAAGAATTTAAATGCGTTGTCACCCCTGTGGAATAAAATAGAATGCCTCCTGCTACAATATAACTGCAACATGCTCGTATTTGGAAACATTAACAACCCGCGCATGGAAGCTAAGGTCATTCGGCCAGTTGTGGAATTGATCGCACATGGAACATTTGTTTCGTCGGCCGATCAACTTCAGCGCATATTGGAAGATTTATACCCAGTCGGTTGAATATTAAAATGTGTCCATTTGTACGCCGAAAACTAGCATGCATCCATTAGTTTGTGCAAGATTAATAAATAGATAATTTGTCAGAGAACATTTTCAGAAGCGTGTTTCAACCAAAGGCATTATTTTTTCCGAATTGGTGATAATGCATTAATTTTCTGGGGTAATTAAAAGCGTGTTGCTTACTTAGAGGTGATCAGCCGAATCACAGGGTCCCATGCACGGCATCACGTACACAACTATAGTTAGTAGTTACACCATTTTCAGAATCGGAGTTTTGTGACTCATCACACATTTTAAAACTAGCCGGTCACTTTTGCACGTGTAACTTTTAACTAAAACACTGCGAAATAAATAATACTGGTAATTCTCAAAACTTGTAATATTATTTCCATAGAACAAATTCTTTTTCTGTTTAATTTACGAAAACTTTAACGTAGTGAACTAATAAATTTTAATACGATCTATCTCAATCTCGATTAAACATCCCAAAGCTATAGGAATTTCGACAGCCTTAGATGAAATACAGTCGAATAAACTAACCGTAAACAGACTTCCAGGAGGGTTAAATAATCTTTAGAACGTATGTGAATAGCTTTCATTTTTATAGAACACATATAATGTAAGCTCCGAAACATTCCTAGTAAAATCTTCATACAATAAAAGTTAAACTGTGTATTTTATTTTTTAGTATACAATTACGTCAAACCCAATTATCTTAACTAAATCAGTGCTTTATAGTAGAAGCGTTCATGAATTCTTCCATTTTATACCGTGTTAGAAGAGTCGACTAAGAGAAATTCCAGAACAGACATAATAAGAGTAGTATGCATATATTATTGACTGATGTAATATATAAAAGATTTAAACCATCCCTTATTTAAAGTAACAGTCACCATCTCTCATTTTCATTAAAAGGATCTGGAACATGGCGACACGTAATGCCGCACTGGTCCAATGCGTGTTGGCTCAACCGTGACTAATTCGACAAATCCAATTATAGTAGCGTGTCTGGAGGTGGACTGATAGAGAGAAAAATATTAAAAACATAATAAATTATGCACACCTTTGCATATATTGATCTCCGCATATACTAGCACTTGTATATATAAATGTCAGTGTTTGCATATTTTGTTCTTAGCTTCTTTTTCTGATGTTGAATGAACTTTCAGTTTAACATCCAAAAATTAAATAGGTAATTTTGAAATATGAAAAAATCATACCTTTATTTTAAGCTACTCTTCAGCGATTGCTTCATCTTTACTTTAAATTTAGTGTACAATCAAAAGCTATCTCTTAATTAACCATTCACAAATATTATAAAAGTTTCTAAAGGCAAAAATATAACAAGAGATCATGAATTCATTAATGGCTACCGCTTAGAGCACATTATAAACATCCACATGGGCGAAATAAAATATAATGATATTAGAGTTTAAAAAACAACATACTTTGATCACGAGCTGTGATGGTCCCAATGAGAATAAGACAACAAAACTAAAAAATTACAAAGTTCATACATATATATATACATTTATACAAATCAAGCTAGCGTGTGTAAAAATCATGCGGGTCATCATAGCTACATAGTTTAGTAGTATAGTACTTATTAGTATAGGTAGTAGCATAGTACTTATTTTCTGTGCGAATATTAATTTTTACCGGAAAAAATATTTCGCGTACTTATAGATTTTTTAGTAAAATTAAGTAGGTAACGAAAACCAAAAAAAAATATATTTTTTATTTTATAAATTTTATTAAAAATAATCTGATAATTTACAATTAACAAAAATACTCGTAATACAAAATAAGAACTTGAACTCTCTTAGTGAGTCTGTACATGTCTTTTATAAGAATATAAAACAAACATTATAAAATGAAAACAATTTGAATATTCTACGTTTCTACGTTAAAAACTATCATGACTATATCATGATATATATTGAATACTTGACGTATCATGCAATACCTTTATTTTGCTTAAATATACTGGATGACCTTTTTTACTGAAAAAAGGGAGTAGAAGCTATGTGAAGGGAGTAGAAGCCTATGTCACTGATATTTTACAAGAAATAATAACAAATATTATGAATTAATCGTTCGAAAAATTTTCTTGAGCCTCTGACCCTGCGAAGTTACAAGGTCAAATATGCCTACCAAATTTATTGTTTTATTGCCGTTCTTAAAAATTAGAGTGGTATCATTCGTAAAGGTGGATATGGTTTGAATTTCGATAGATTTATTTAATTCAAAATTTTTGTTTTTATTTTTTGTAAACCATTAGTCCTGTAGACTTCTACTTCGTTCACATGTTACCCTTTTCTTTCCAGACGGTAAAAATGGTCATCCAGTATAAGCACAACAACGCAAACTCGGTACAAGTAAACTCCTTATACAATTTAATTGCAATACTATTGCGGAATATAATACCGATAATTACAAGATTTCTGAGGCTGGCACCAACGAAATTGTTATAAGTTTTTTATTGTATTTATTCCATTAAAGCTGAATCATTTTTCACTATCAAAATAAAAATATTAAACGTTAACCTAGCAACAGTAGCATTTCTTGATTATCTTTTTAAATTAAGTGAAAGAAGATAGTTAAGAACGTCGTCATGCGGGAAAACATTCAACGTGCTAAATACGCCGCTTGCTCACGACAGAAGGGATGGGGAACGGGAAACATCGATTGTCGTACCTTGGCCGGGTGTGGTAGGAGTAAATGCGGTCAAGATTCTGTAGCTGAAGGAGCCGCACCGCACGATCTAACAAGTCTGGGTCGACGCGGTCCCCATCCGCAACGTCGCGGCGGTCAATCCTGTCAATGTATCGGTTACGATATAACATTCGATCACATTATTACGCTTCAAAGTGATACGACCAAGTCACGTTTGGATATTTTACGACACTAAATGTACAATTCCGTAGCCGACTGCAGACAGCAGCAGCAAGCGACGTGTCGTCGCGTTTCTATGTAGTTCTATGAAATACGTTCCGTAGCTAGCGACACGTCGTTTGCCTAGCGGCAGACGACACTGTGGGCCGACCGCAGATCAGTAGTGCCGCCAACGCCCAAGTGGCAACACGTTGAATTTTTCTTAAAAAATGATTTTCACCGATTCCGAGGAAGATTCACTCACTTCCTCTGCATTTCAACATAATAAGTGTGTCTTTTCTATTTATACTTGTATAATAAAAGCAAGTCATCATTATTTTATTCCTCTTCTAACAAAAGATGCAAAAATAAATCACGATCGCTAATTTCAAACACGTCAGATATCATGTCCCACTGAACACTCTGAACAGAGTGGACACGGGCTACTGCCGTCTGCAGGCGGGTTCGGAGTCATGACTGCAGCGACATGTCGCGGCGACACGTCGTCTGCTGCTGCTGTCTGCAGTCGGCTACGGTATCGCATCTTAACACTTTTCTTTTTCCAGTATATATTAACGTAATCTTAATCTTGAACAAAGTCATATTAACCTTACAATTCAAGGTATTGTTCATCAACACTATAATTCAAATAAATTTGATACAAATTCTGCAATACTTCTTTAAGATATTGAAAACGATGACAGAGTTTCTTTACTACTATACTACCTTAATTATCAAAGCACTTATCTCAAATCATTGATACATCAAAGTGGTGGGCGGTTAATACATTTCAGTCATATTTAGGCGGTGCACGAGTCAAAATCGCGGGCCAATGCAAACAACGCTCGTAAAAGTAACAATAACAAAAAATGTTGAAACAGGGTCTACATTACTTATTAAATTTGTAATGCTGACCGCCCTTTCCAAAGTTAGAGGTTAGCTACTCCTTTTCCCTAGTGTATATTTTGACCCAGGCAATGTTTGACATAGTTATTATACAATCAATTTGAGATCGCGAAATATTTTCCCTTTTTTATTTTGACGAGCTGGGGTAATGGATTTTCGTGCGTTTATTATAAACAGTTATTTTTACAAGTTAAACCGTTGTTTAACTTGTAAAAATAACTTAACTAAACAAGTGCATGTGGAACATGAGCGATAAAAAAAGTCGGACAATGGTTTCTTTTTTGCCAGAAATCCACATAAATCCTTTACTTAATTTCATTTAGTTGATTATATTGAATCAATAGTAGTTTAAAAGTAAGTTTTAAATCACAGCTTATATAATAAAACTAATATTAACGCTATATCGATACGCTAATAATTAATCATTGCTACCGATTTTGACAATACTCACTAATTGTTTTTCTTCTTTATATATTATATTTGTGAGAGCAGCTTGAGTTTGATCTACTCCCGAAGAAATTTTTGATCCTACATTTTTGAGTGCTGAATTGTGTGATTTATATCCGAGAAAAAATTTCCGAGCGAAGCCTACGAACTTGTATTTCGAGCAAAAGACCGGCCGCTCACTGTTTTCATGGATTTTATTTACAAAACTTGCGAAACATTTACCAATTTAAACGTTTATAAATTATTAACATACCGATAGAGATGAGTAAATATTAAATTATTGGAACGTTTTGAGTAACTTTAAGAGCTTGTAGATTAGGTAAAATTTAATAAGGGAAGTGTAATTCATCTCACGGTATTTTGTAGGAAGTAATGATTTTCAAGTAAATCAAAAAGCAAAGCTGAAAAGGTAGCCAATTATGCTCGAACGTCACCTTTATAATTAGTTTATCAGGTATTAACGGATCAACTTGTTAGCCAACGTTTAATATAACGTAGCGAAATTAGTTTAGTGCCGATTGTTTTGTAATAATCTAATCTAAAACGGTCTTTGAAAGCGTTCTTTTAGTAGTTACGATAACGTTATCTATATAATATATATTCGTAGTTACCGTTAGAGTGAATAGACGAGGTTATTCGAATGATAACAAAAGAGTTCAAACAGAGTGTATTAGTATGATGCCACATCTGTTGTTTCACCTACGAGAAAACAAAACGTTAATTAGAAATAAATTAAAAGTAAAAATAACTTTTTTTAAAAACAAGCTTTTATTTAAATACTCTAAGAAGAATAAAATAAACTTTTTCCTTTAAAATATTTTACTATAAACTTACAACGTCATTATACAATTCACATGATACAAAAGCTTGTCGCGAGAATTTACTTAGTTGCGCCACAGCAAAATAACATCAATCAAATTAAGTTCTTTAATTTACCTACTTATTTGACTACACAGCTAAATCTCGTGACAAGCTTTTATATCATTATATCATATATATAACTTGTGTAATGACGTAATAAATTGATAGTAAAAGTTTCAAGGGAAAAGTCTATTTTATTCTTTTTAGAGCATTAAAATAAAATCTTATTTTTAAAAAAGTTTTAATATTAATTTATTTTTACTTTTTAGATATCGCTGGACAGGTTTCTCAGTCTGTTTATCTAATTCAATGCATCATTGTTGTAAGGTCGTTTGCCGGTTAATTTTGAACAGTCTAGCTCCTTAATAAGGAGACCTTTTAATGATTTTACCCTACTTAAGGCCACGTATGCTTGACCAGTAGCGAAGAGCTTCGATTCGAAGTATACAACGGCATTGTCGACAGTATTACTCTGCATTTTGTGTACTATGCAAGCCCAACATAGTATGATTGGCAGCATTCTTCGTTCTGCAGTGCCGTGGCTATAATTACATTACAAACATAGGCTTTACTGGAAATTGCAAAGTCTTGGGTTGAATGAGATGAACACCGTCTTTGCCGAAGTCTATACGAACGGATGGTACGTCAGTATCATATATTTGTGCTCTCCAGAAGTAGGGTCATAAGATTTCTGTAATATATTCAATGTCACCATTCACCAGAACTTGATTTTGGAGTTATCCTTCTGTTAGACACGTTGCAAGCCAATACTGTTAACGCCTATCTCGCCAAATTACACAAGTCAAAGTTGCTATAGACCGATGCTACAGACTCGAGCAATTCGACCGCAATATCATGATCGAAGACTACAATTTTTCAGACGGATTGGAGCAACGGAGTTTATGAAACCCAACTTTTTTTTAACATGTTTTCGTATTCTCAGCAAGTCCTTTAATTTGATACCCATGTTGCAGGAAAGCATAAAAAACGTAGTCTACCATCTTTAAAAGTCCGCCATATTGGATTTAGAGTGACGTAAATTTATTTTTCGAGTTATTCTCAGCAAGCCCTTTCATTTGATACCCGTATTGTAGGAGTGGATTAAAAATAACTAGTCCGCCTTCTAGGGTGTTCCGCCATGTTGGATTTAGAATGACGTCACACAGCTAATCATGCATTGTCATTCAAATCAAACGTGTATACAAAATTTCAGCTCAATGGGTTGAAGATAACTGCTTCAAAATTGAGTTGTAATGTAACACACCTCCCAACACTAGAATTTTAGTTAAAATATTTAGGCGAATATATGTAAAATTTTGAATATTACTAGGTTATCTTTTATAGAATAAGAGAGACAAGCATAGTACACCTGATAGTAGGTAAATACTGGGGCGCATATACATCTACATCTATCCGCGGTTAAGAATCAAAATGCGGAGGCGTTGCTAACCCTGAAAACTAAGATAGAATGGATCATTTTCAGTATAAATGATCTATGGTTCTCTATACTCACCATAATCTAACAGACTCCTCCCCAACGATCAGTTTGGCTTTAGAGCCAATCACTCATGCACCCACCAGATTCATCTCCTAACAGAATACATTCTGTCTGGTTTCAACCAAATCCCGACAAGTAAAAAGTTTCGAAACACGGGAGCCCTCTTCTTCATGTCGCGAAGGCGTTTGATAAGGTCTAGCATGACGGCTTGATTTACAAGCTGTAAATCATTTTTACAGATTTACAAGCTGTACAAACTAAACGTGCCCTATTGGGCACGTTTAGTTTGTACAGCTTGCGTATCATACGAGCCTTCCTTTCGAACCGCACTTTTCGCTATCGAGTAGAGGGAACCCGTTCTTCGAAACGCTTCCTCAAGACCGGCTCCATACTATCTCCACTCCTCTTCACATTCTTCACGAGTGATGTTCCTAAAGATCCAGTGGTGAACGCACTCTTTGCCGACGATACAGCACTCTATGTCTCAGATTACAACAAAAATAGCCTCTCTTTAAAGCTCCAAAATGCCACCAATCGCCTAGGCGAATGGTTCCGCCAATGGAGAATTGATGTGAATCCCGAAAAGAGTGTATTAACGGAACTCAACATCATGTTCTAAACCAAAAACGATTTCTCTATACGACCGCCCAATCCCTTGGGAAAATCGGCCAAATATCTAGGCGTCACGTTCGACTCCTGCATGAGTTTCGCGACGTACATAAGTGTAGTACGCAACAGAGCCAAGTCAGTAATTGGCCGTCTACACCCTCTCGTTAACAGCAAGAGTAAGCTGTCGCTAAGACACAAACTCCGACTGTATAAAACCTGCGTTAGACCTATTATGTCCTACGCAAGTGTAGCTTTCGCCCACACCTATAAAACCCACATTTTAAAACTCCAAAGAGTCCAAAACTTTTTCATCCGAAAAGCCACCGGTGCACGGTGGTATCAACGGAACTCGGATTTGCACAATGATTGTGAATTACCCTCTATCTCCGAATACTTCAAGAGATGTCTTTGATAGAGTAGAAACCCACCCTAACCCGCTAGTGACAAACGCAGCTAACTACGTTCCGATAGCAAACGTCGCGCCCTATCTCCGCAGACCGCGAAATATATTAATAGAACTACCACAACCGCTCGATCCAGTCAACCCAAATGTCGCAGGCACATCACACAATGTCACTATACCTACACTAAATGGGACAAACACTATTAGGATTACGAATGGGGCGCGTCGCACCCGTATACACACCGTACACCCGCGTTCCTGGGCGGTTCTCACTGACCAGACCATCGACCGACACGAGCTGAGCAGTCAGAGATGGGGGTCCGCACTTCCCCCTCGGACAGCGGATAGATAGCTCAAATACGCGTAAAAAGGCGACATGATTATTGGTAACAATACCAGCCCTGCGTCAGATGAAGCTGTAAGAGTCGCATAGGCTAACCGCCTTAACATCTAGAAACTAAACACTCACCATACAAAACACAGCACCATTAATAGTATTTTAAGCTGGAATTCCGTGAGAGCGTGGTGCTACCCCGGTCGAACCGACCCACTCGTGCTACAACCACAATACAGCTGTAGCATGGCTCTTCTACGTTGTGTTTCCTTTTTTAATATTTTAGAGGAATATTTTATAGCCGTGTAATAGCTGCGTAAGAATATCCATTGGCAACTATAACAAATATACTCCCTGTGCGGAATATACGCTATGATATGTGGGAGACATATGTTCAGTAGAGGAGTTATGATATAGTAAGTGAGGGTAATATGATCGTCTGGGTAATATGGCCACTTTCTTATAACTCAAAAACTAAAGCCTTGTTTGCATAAACGGCTTTGTGTTACGGTAGCTCTTCATCGGTCAATCAAATAATAAAGGTTCAAAGGGGCGATGCTTTATCGACGCCATTTTGACAGCTATCATCATAATCATCATTACAGCCCTTCACAAGTCCACTACTGAACATAGGCCTCCCCCAAGGTATGCCACAAAGCACGGTCCTGAGCCACCTGCATCCACCGACTTCCTGCATATCTTACTATTTTGACAGCTAACATTATAGTAAATATTTTAGTCGATTTTAATATTGTGTAGTGTAGTCAGTTTCTTTAAGTACATTTTTCGAAGTGTTCCCAATTATTTCCAAAGTGTGTTTGCTATTTTTTTCTTTATATATTAGTTATAGTATTCGAATTTGTGTTTTTGTCTCTGTCCTTCTCCTAGGATTGGTTTTATAGGGCGACAAAGCTTAAGGTGACCATATTACCCTCACGTACCTAACTCAAGTTTTGTGTTTAAAATTTACTATGGGACAGCATTATAACCAACACCCAATTTCGTCCTGAAGGTGACGTAAGAAGACAATAATCTGAATGAATTTCGAAAGAATTTTTTCATATATAGAATAAGGGTGACAGACGAGCACACAGTCCACCTGATGGTGAGTGGATGCTGTGGCCCATAGACGTCTACATTTATCCTCGATTAAGAATCAAAAGGCAGGTGCGTTGTCATCCCTGAGGACTAAGACGAAATGCCTCGTAACCAATAAAAAAGGGTCTCCGGATCTCTACACTCACCATAGGAAACACAGCAGTATTAACCTGCTATTTTACGCTGGTTTTCCGTGAGAGCGTAGTCCTTCCCCAGTCGAGCCAACCCATTCGAATTCGGCGTGACTCTGCATAAAGTAGATATAAGAATTATTATAATATTATGTATGTTGATTTTGCATCGGTGTACGATGTCAGCCGTGAGGACTAAGATACAATGCCTCGTATCCAGTAAAAAGGGTATCTGGTTCTCTAGACTAACCATACGAAATACAGCAGCATTGAGCTGTTATTTTACGGTAGTAGTAGGTATTCTGTAACGTCACTAATCAGGTACGTATTTATATTTATATGTATATGTTAACGTGATACTAAAATTTAATTACTAAAACACACTTCAACACGTGATGAAACTCAGTACTTGCTAACCGTTGTCAAAACAGTGAAACGCATCAGTAATTAGCATAACACTCCAACAACTCATTAACTTGTGCAGGTAACCGTTAATGTCGACGCTGAAGTGGTTTGTTTTGTAGGTCTCTCGTGATATCGACAATGTTATACGACATTACGTAGTTATAAAATCAATACAATATCCAAAATGATTACAAGTTGAGATACAAGTAATTTGTCACCGTTGTGACGTTGATATTTAGGTACGGGTTAGGTTGATAGATATGTAGAGACTTTTAAAAATAATTAGATGTCAGATTAGTTTTACTAGTACTAGGTAGCCACAGCTAGGTGATGTTTTCAGGTCTATATCTCCTTCAGGTGTGCACTTATAATTCACTGAGAATTATACGAGGAAACATAAAAAAACATAATTTTAATTCTAATAGTATTGTACAAACTATTGATTGTCAATTAATATAAGTAACAACTTATTTATTTCTTAAGTTTATATATAATTAGACTGTGGATCTTGTAATAAATAAATAAATAAATAAATAAGGTGAAAGAGGAATCATCCCTGAGCGCAGCTGCAAGTTGTACCCGCGGATTTGCCTATGTAATCGGCCACCGGTGGTAAGGCCCAGGGATCCGCTTGGTAATTAGTCAACGCGTACGACTGGGTAAGAATAAAATAATTTCACATTCTAAAGTCGGGGCTTTAGTACATCCACACACTACATCTTAGCACTGACTTCTCTACCAAGAAATAAATAACACATAACACCTAAAATATATCTTGGTATTTAATAAAAAAGGATCATCAAAGTCAGTTCACAATTAAAGAAGATATCGCGTAACATATATATAAAATAGTATTGTTGAACAGTTGATTGTAAGCCTTTTCCTTTTTTTTTTGAAGTCGGCTAAAAAAAGCAAGTACTTGTCGATGATCGACAAAAGTTACACATATGATTATAACTATGACAATTCCGATCAGTTTATTATACGGTGCCTAAACAAAGATACCGATAAGCACATTAGCTGACCCGAAAGTTTATGCCCCTACCATAGTTAATATCGATTGTCGGTAACAATTCATTGATATGACTAAAATAATACTCAATATCCTATGTACTTTAACGGCCTTACTCATAAAATTGACATCAATTTGAAAAGTGTTACTTTCTCTCCCTTATCAGTATAAGACAATAGAAAGGACAGAAAAAACAGGGACAAATTAATACTTTAAGTAAGTGATAATCAAAGATTACTCAAAATTCTTGAATATATACTAATCATCATCATCATTACAACCCTTTACAAGTTCACTGCTGAATATAGGCCTTTGCCAAAGAATGGCACAAAGCACAGTCCTGAGCCACCTGTACCATCAACTTCCTGCATGTCTTAGTACGAAGCTGCCAGTTCAGAATTTTTCTTGTCTGTCCTTGGTTGTCGGTTCATAGAGCTATATATGGCCGGCCCATTTCCACTTAGCTTACTAACCCCAGTGGCTACCTTAGGGCTAGGCGGGGCAATGCCCCGGGGCTCCCAGCCTCAAAGGGCCGCCGGCTCAGCCTCCATGACGACGAAGTTCGAATAAATTATACATATTATCCTAATTAAAAAAAATCTTGGTTCCTGACCAACAAACTATGAATGGCTAGAACTTCACAAAAATTTCTCAGACTTCCAGAACATAAACATACTTAAAATTTAACTCCAGAACATAATTAAAATCACCTACTTCGTTTTATTGTTTAAGTACCAATATTATTAGCCGTAATCTACTTTGTCATTGTTTATTTTTCCAGCTTCCGCCCGCGACTTCATTCATGACCAACGATAGTTTCGGAACTAAAAGAAGAAAAAAGGAAAAAGTAAAAGTGAAAAATAGTGTAATAGTATAGTGTAGTGTATCACATTTCAACAAAGGAATTTAATTGAAGAAATTGCTGTTTTATTTATCAAGATCCTTCAGTGTTCACCCTAATAGTAGGATAAAAATAAATATACAGTCCACATAGGCACATACGACAGGCATCTAGATGGAGACCAATAGGGAGCCCGTCATCTTAGTCGCCTACCCTTTCTTTTAAGATTTTATATTTACTTTGGTACTGGTTTTACTTTGGTATCGATTGTTAATCTCAAAATTTTATCATTACTAACAATTATTACAGTATGTCTTTATATACAATGTTTACAGCTGACTTTTCATTACACAATACGAACAGATTTTGACGCCCAAAAGTTTGCCAATTTCAGACAAAATCTTACTTACTTACTTATCTTCACGCACAATCCCTAACGGGGTAGCCAGAGAGAACAGATCGCCAAGTGTCACGATCCTTACATATCTCTTTCGCTTCTTTCAGGTTCATTAACTTCTTCATACATGCACGTCTAGGTATCCGAGTACTCTTGACCTTCCCCTCCTCGAGCAATTTGCTCACATGGTCTTCGAAAGTTAGTCTCGGTCTACCTCGACACCTTTTAATATTTACTTTCGCTCTATATATTTTCTTCACCATTCGGTCTTCACTCATTCGCTCAACGTGCCCAAACCATTGGAGTACGCCCCTATCAATTTTTGTGATAAAGTCATCTTTCAATCCTGCCATATTGCGAATCTCTTCGTTTCGCTTTCGATCGGCTATGGTAACGCCACACATTTTACGAAGAGATCGCATCTCCACTGCATTCAACTTGCTTTTATGCTTCTTCTGGCATACCCAGATTTCGCTGCCATATAACAAAGTCGGTACCAACACTGCGTTATGTATTGCAAGGCGTGCACTCTTCACCACGCCTTGCCTTTTGACTAATGCATTCAGGGCACCATTGACTTTGTTTCCGGCAGCGACACGCCTATCCACATCTAAATCACATCTTCCATCCCGGCTGAAAGTATACAATTTCATTTACCTGTTCTAGACAGGTAAATGACAATGAAATGGTCAAAAAAAAATCTGTTTGTTCAAAATGTGTATAGTTCACGAGAAAAACACAACGCTCAGGTCTAAGCCCGCCACGTTGAATGTTTGACCTTGTGATTTGTTGATCGTCAATGAAAATGATGATGGTTATATTTGCGTAAACTTTGTCTACCAATTCTTCAGGGTAATTTTCTAAAACGCAAAAGGATTTTCCAAGTCAAGACTAATTCTTCCATTTTCATGTGCCATATGCCCTTTGAGCAACCACTCTACCAAATGCCGGCTTTCATGTGCTAAAATGAAGGATGCCACGGCGGAGACGTGCCCGCAAGTTTTTTCGGTTGCACGTAATTTTGAATTTATGATATTTTCTAAAGTATTCATTTAAATTATATAATTTAAGGGATAATTTTAATTTAGACGAAATGCTCATCTAACTGACATGTTTATCAAGATGAATATTAATATTAAATAAGAGAAAACATCTTCGAAAACAAGCAATTATTTTTATTTAATATTACAAAGATAAAAATGATTACTATGAGTCCAACTTAGGAGATAGACATTATTATGCTAGCGCGGACTTTTGTTCTAGACGTTTTGAAGAACTACGATTCCATAGTACATTATTTTGATGTATCTAAAAGTTTAGCCAGCAAAGTAAGCGCCCTTATATCAATTTTTTGACGACTTAATTACTAAATATTGAACTTTTTCTACTATTCAAACTTAATTAGAATGCACTGTATATAATATCTATTGTCCTTCCGTAAAAAAAAAATCTCCAAATCACAATGAAAAACGTATCAAAATCTGTTGTGTGTTTATGTAGTTTAAAATAAGTAAGTGGGTAAGGATTTGTTTTTAAAAATGAAAAACTACGTATTCATTGAATTCGTCAACGGAGTACTCAACAGTCAATCGCCCCGTAAAATGAAAAGCGTCGGACAAACTGTAACACATTATTTCGCCCTGTGAGGGTTGGATTTTTTCAAAATCCGATCTTAGTTAATGCCTACGTAATAAAAGAAAGCTATGTTGTCATAATTTCATGCTTCTACTTTCTGCGGTTTGAGATTAATGCTGGTATTCTATGAAAGCGTGGATCTACCCCGGTCGAGCCGCCCCATTCGTGTTACAACCATAATGCACGCAGCGTGGCCCTATCACGTGATATACTCAGTACCTTTAGTAAGTTTTATGTTAATCGCCCTGTATAATAAAATGGTTCATACAAACTATAACACCCTATTTCATCCTCTTAGAGATTGAATTTTCCTAAATCATTTCACACTCAATCACTGTCTAATTTTCAGATTTCTAGGTATAGCGGTTTGAGCTATGCGTTGAAAGATGAGTCATTTACTAAGGAAATACAAAGAGTATTTATTTACATTAGGAAGTACGATTAAATATTATCTGCTGCCTTACAGATACTACATTGTAGTTTTGCTTTATTATGCCCTGCAGTGGGCTGTAAGTAGCTGATGAATGAGTAGTTTTGCATCTTTAAAGTATTTATAGGCCCCAATTTTATTTTTGCCCCTGGGCCCTTGATTGCATAGCTACACCACCGACTGATCCGTTGAACTATGTCAGTTTCTCTGGTTTTACTGTGTATATCCTCATTTTTAAGTATATCACGCAGAGAAACCCCCGAAAAAGCCCTCTCCAAGCTGTACGTAAAGTAAGTTAAAAGTTAAAGAGCCTTTATACCTACATATCACTGCTGGGCACAGGTCTCCCCTTATTTCTAAGAGGATTTTAGGGCAAGGAACAAGTTGTGTGTTGAACTTCACCTGTCTTTGAAATATAATTTTTTCTTATCTCTCAGACATGCAGATTTCCTCGCGATGTTATCCTTTACCGCCGAACTAGTGGTAAATCAGCACTTAAAATTACAATTAACAATATCATTGGTGCCAGCGGGGATAGATAGATAGTGTATAAGTTGACAGGACGCAACGTGTTCGCGTTCGACCCTCAAAATAGAAAATTGTATTTTTTTAACTTAACTCGCCAAACTTTAAAACATAATAAAATAATTTTTATATTATTTAATAGCTTCTTATTTGGTGCATTAATTTTTCGATACTCTTATCTTAGCACCAACTTCAGAAGCTATTAAAGAATGAAAATTATTTTATTATTTTTAGTTCTTTGAAGTCGGCGTTAACTTTGAAATTTTATTTTTTAAACACAACTGTCCCTTGAGATAACTTTCAACATTGCATTAACTTTTAACAGGGTTAGCAAGAAATTTTTACCACGCAGTATTGTTACGCCGCGATTCAACGTAATTTACGCAAAAAAAGTTTTATTACCCATTTAAAACAATAACGATACAATCACGAGTTACCTAATTCTTTCTTTAGTAAAAATATTTTTCTCATTAAAAATTCCAATCTTGTTTTATAAACAAGGACACAGTGCATCTGATGGTAAGCGGATGGTTAACCCAAAGACATCTTAAATCTTTCCTCGAATAAGTATTACATTGCAGATGCGTTGTCATCCCTGAGGACTAAGATCGAATGCTGCCATAAATATCAGAAAAAGGGTCTCCGGTTCTCTACACTCACAATACGATGGTATTCTGTGAGAGCGTGGTTCTAACACGGTCGAGCTGACCCATTCGTGCCACAGACATAATATAGCTGTAGCGTGGCTCTGCCGCGTTAAAACAATTAATAATTTATAATTAATTGTTGTTTAATAACTTCATAAAATACTTTAACTGTATTTTTTGAAATATTTAGTAGCAACTTTTCTTTGTTAAAATTTAGTTAGTATAAAAAATGTGCTTTGTTATTTTGTGTAATTTATTGATTTCGGATCTAGATGTACATGACGATCTTTGTTTAATATATATGTTTGATATAACGATCTTAGTTTTGTAAAACACAATCAGATTTGCATTTTAATCTTTTGTTAAAAATATTTTCTCATGAAAGCAAACAAAGTGAAAAGAACTTGAATTATTATATTTAAAACTGGGCAAGGTAAGTTAATAGTGTGTACATTATATTTTACGAATTAATTTTAATTAATAAAAACTTATAGTGTGAGCTACGATGCCACAGACATCCAGTAGCTCCCAAACGAATAAACCGGTTTGGATTTTGTTTTTTGTTTTTTTGAAAGATGACTTGATCGAGGGTGTTCTTAGCTATGAATTAAGAAAATATTTTTAGCCGTTTGAAGATCATCAGCTCTTTTTGTATCTGCAGATTTTTAAAACAAACTTTTCCATTTCTGCAATTAGCAACAAGCTTGCGAAAGAGTGTTATAGAAGTAGAAAAAAATATGGAATGGAGGTTATACCTATGCTAGCTATGGAATGGTAAGTTAAATCAGAAATAAGTTACTTTTGTTCTTAGCCTAGTTATTGTATTTTTATATTAGTAGTTTTTATATTTTAAACCAACTACTGCTAAAATATTTTCAATTCATTCTATTGTTCCTTCTTTCTAAACGCAAATATTTAAAAAATGTGACAATATAATTTTCATTACCATGGCTGGATTAGGATTTGCATTGTTCACTCACAATAAAGAATACGTTGGTCTTAATCAGATAGATGTAAACTTCTCTCTAAGCTTATAACTGTTACAAGGCTAGATTAAAAGGTAAAATATTGAAAAGGTGTTTCCACAAGTTTCTTTAATGATTAACTAACTTTATTTTACACAGGTAATAAGGTAAAGGTAATGTAAAGTTACAGTCAACGTGCCACCCCTAGTTAGAGGGCTCCTCTTTTTTCTACGAGGATTTTAGGGCAAAAGGGTGTCCAGCGTACTTACTGCCTCAAAGCTTGTTGGCGGACTTCACATGTTTTCGAAATAATTTTATAAAGATAGAATAAGGTACATACACACAAAAATCTATTTTTCATGCAATAATAGGTTTAAGATATTACCTACCGTCTTGTTATTTTATGTTGCGGAAGTAAGGGAGAAATGACACACGGCCCATGCTCCTTGATAGTAAAGATATCTCTCTTATAGATAAGTAGGATATCATCGATTACATACAGATGGGTGGTCACGCATGAGAACAAAGGCAAAAATACTTCATTTCAGAAAAAAAGGTCACCGGTTTGAAAGCGCATTATCCTACTATTTTATGTTAGTAGTTTCGTTGTCTTTTTGGTGTTCCCTTGGTCGAAGTCGACTCATTTATATTGCTGTCTTCATACTGATGCAGCGAGGCTCTTCCACATAAAACTTACACTTCCCGTGAAAACTTTGACACTACTTTTAATTCCGAAAACTATCGTCCAGATAATGATGAAGGGGTTCTTCTGCATATGTCATTCTATTAGTTATCAACTTCTGACACTATTAACAAGTTATTTAGCTGTACACCGTAGACATTTTCGTGGATAAAATTATCATGAAACCCATCATCTTATTATATTCAAGCAATAATGATAACAAAACATGATAAAATCTTAAATGAAATTATAGTAAATCTCATGTCATGAAAATCTCATAAAAATAAAAAGACTGAGAGAAATGAAAGAAAGAGAGAATGAGTTTTAAGGGCAATTTTTTTTTGAAATCATAATCAATCAGCACTTAAAACTCATCATCGTCACTCGTCATAGTTATTACATCTGCAACAAACTATTTCAGTGATCTAACAATGATAGCGGGGATTGAATTCGGTTTGCTCACATTTCATGAATGAATTTGACTAACGTTTTTTTTTCCTGAGCTACTACGGCTCACGAAGATTAAATCTAACTAGTTTGTAGGTATAAAAAGTTACTCGGACGATGTGCGCGAAATATATTTATTATATTTAATGGGACTTTTATTAAATATTTCGTAAATTATATAACGGTTCGGTTTATGAGTTTTCGTGCCACTTTCTCTAAATTTTATTGGTCCGTGGGTCCATGTGCGCGGTGATCTTCCTAAAGGAACTATATTCACGACTTTTCATCGCCGCTGGTGATAAGAGCTGGTTCTTGTCTGCCAGCGGCACTATACCGCGGGAAGTATGACTGAATGTAAATCAATTTTTTAATTTTCATATTAGGATATTAAATATTTTACATTTTAATGTTAAGTAAATAAATGTTTAAAATCAAAACATAAACCAACTCATTATATGTATCCACAATTTCCCTCCTATATGCAACCTTTTAAAAAATATTTTAAAAATAAAAATTTATATAGAATAGTAATTATTCTATATAAATTAATTTATATAGAAGAATTAGAAGAAATTAAATTAATCTTTAGAGCAACGCGAGGAGTGATTTAGGCTGTATGTATTTTATACGAAACACTGGATTTTTTCTGAGAAATCATAAAATTTTAAAAATAAATTATTTTATTTTTAAACATTTATAACCCCTTTTAAATCAAATAGCGCGGCTTTTTAATAGTTCTCACCCAGGAGAAACTCGGGCGGGTTGCTTTTAATAAAACTTGATTTTGTTTAAAAAAAATAATAAAATCAAAACCATATCAATATCAGTAAAATCAATACAATTTCTGTGACCAGACATTAATATATGATATTATATGCGTCCCACAGCTGGGCATATGCCTTTTCTCATTTCTGAGAGGGTTTTTAGGGCAAGGAAATGGCGCCGCGTTGCCTCAATGCGTGATGGCGGACTTCACAAGTCTCCGATTTATTTTTAAAATCTCAGACATATAGGTTTCCTCACATTTATTATATATAAAGAATATTATGTATTGATATCCTTGTTTGAGTTTTTATATGCTAATCGATAAATGGTTTAAAATACATCCAGTACACCATCGGTATGTCCCGTAATAACTAGAAACTATGCTGTTCCTACATGGTGTAATATTGTGTTGTATCTTTATACCAATTTTATTTTTTTATTCACTACTTATTATAATAAAAAATATAAGTTATATAGGTAGACATTAATTTCGTACGTGTATATAATAATATTATCGTGAAAGTAGTTCCTATAAAAAAGTATTAGGAATAAATGAAAAAAAAAATATATTGTTTTCTTTTTGCAAAGCTATGCTTTGATTTAAAATAATAATAAACTCCTCCAGACCTAATTTTGGTCTCAGTATAGTCTGTGGTATAGTGCCCAAACCCAACCGTATACACAAGCACAGATGCAATCTCTATTCCCTCACTCTTATACTCGTAGTTCCATGGGACGGAAATACGACATGACCGGGACAGATCAGGCGCAGAACCAACAGCTTTACGTGCGTTACATGGGGCGTAAAACATCACCAATTTACTGACTCCGGGCTGCTTCTGAGAATTTCTTCAGATAATAACCCAATAACTTACTTTGGCCGTGTTTCGAACCCAGGATCCCGTGATCAATAGTCGCGCTTACGATCACTTGAATAACGAGACAGTCAGTGATTGAGAATACTCATGAAATGTAACATACTGATATATTATGTTACAGTTTAAAGTAACATATAAGTGATACACGGCATAATATAAAAGTAAAATTGCTTCTTCTTTTGTAATGCGTACAGCAACGGGGTGGATTAATTTGCCGGCGCCTATATTTCCGTTCGAATACAATCGGGGCGTCTTCAAAGCAGACAGCGACAGTACGATTTACGATCTAGGGCTACATCAGCACTTACCACCAGGTGGGATTGTGGTCAAGCACTGGCTTATAATAAATAAAAAAATTGGTTGACCCTTCAGGACATCCCCGGTACTTCCCGCTAATTCTAAATTATGACGTTGAATATGAAAAATCTGAGTAATTTAAAAAAAATCATTTTTTTCAAAATTTTTCGTTAACGATATCAACGAACGAATCAACCAATTTGACCGGATCGATAGTGATCGACGTGGTTTTCCAAGGTTAAAAGCTGATTAGTTTTTGGAATCGATCGGTAAAGCCGTTTATAAATTATTCCAAAAAAAAATGTTTTTCATAATTTTTATTTTTGAGATTTCTCAAAATCTACCGGTCCAAATTAGTTAAAATTAATAGGGAATCTAAGTTTGATGAAACTTTGCAAATCCGCTTATTTCATTTCAATCGGTCAAGCCGTTCAAAAGTTATAAGAGGTTTAGGACATACATACATACACACACACCCACAACACACATACATATACACACCATCGAAAAATTGTCAGGGTGGCTTCCTGTGACCTCAAAACGTCAAGATTTGATGGAAATTCAATTCTCGAAAAACGGGGTAAAAACAATAACTTTGCGATTTTTGAAAATTTTCAATTTTACTAGCGAGAAGTTAAAAAAGTAAAGTCAATATATACTCGCACCGGCTTCCTCTCGCTTCTGAGAGATAAATTACTAATAAATCGCGTTGCTCGATATTTTTATAACCTTTAAAAAGCATTATTATATAATGGCAAAAGCAAATCTTTTTCTTTAGCCTTTTAACTTCTCACGTACTGAACATTAAGAATTACTTAGTTGTAGCATTCGCCTTAAAATGTGTTGAGAATGCAAAACAGCAAAGAATATAAAGCAAAAAGTTGCCAACAGTAATAAAACTATGTTTTGAACTTTAAACTTTCCTATACAGTAAGTTTCTAGTTGTAGGTAAAACAATAAAACTTAAAACAATAGAAAAATATGAAAGTATGTTATGCCAGGTATATGTAATTAAATTGAAATCATTTTCTCTCTTTATTTTGTAAATATTTCCTTTTTGTTAAAGCTGTTGTAGCCAAGGAGACGTTGCCCTAAATTTCATAGTATGCGAGCAGCCCGAGTTCGATCCCCGTCAACAAATGAAATTGTTAATTGCAATTTTAAGTGTTAATTCACCATTTGCTCAACGGTAAAGGAAAATATCGTGCGGAAACCTGCAAGTATAAAATAAAAAAACTCATTTCGAAGACATGAGAAGTCCGAAAACACGTAAGCAGCGTAGCGGACTGATAACGTAACCCTCTCAGAAATCAGAGGAGGCTTATCCTGAGCAGTGGGACGTAAATAGGCTGTAACATTACTTTTGTTTACTTAAGTTTCTCTGCCATGTTTTATGATAAACTCAAATTACATAAACTACTCGTATGTCTTGTATATATCCGAAAGTTAAGACGACTTAATATGAAAATTGCCCATTTTTTACTTTTAAAACATGCTGATATGGAAATTAGAGTAAAATTAAAGCACTTAACTAAAATTTTAGTTAGTTTATAGTGTCCCACAGTGCCGCACGTTGAAAGAATAGCAAAGTACTGAATGATAGCTTGACAAACTTCAATATCTTACAAGAAATTTAAATATAATAAATGCTATTTCATAAATTTGAAAACAATATAAACATGTAAATAATAGTAGGCAACGAGTAACAAAGTGGTTTTAATTCCCACTGACCTGACCCTCTTTCTCCAAAGCATTGCATTAGCGTTTAAAAGTTTTAAGAGAGAAACTTTTAATACGTGGTTGCGTCTGTGGCCATTTTGTTGCTGTAAGCTAAATTCAGTGCTAAACTAAAACTATTTTTTAAATATGCAGCTCTACTCGCATAGAACTAGAAACTATTTGATGTCCATTTCCCTGTAGTAACTTTTACTTAACATAACGTATGTACTTAACAAGAATATCTGCAGAATAACAAGAGTAACTGTTGAAGCCTAGCTGATTAGTGAGCTGAAGAATTGATAACCGATGGAGGAACAAAACTTCTCGAGAAACTTCTCGAGTGCAGCCTCGTACTAGCAAGCGTGGTGATGAGCAACCCTAAATGGAGTCTGTCTAGGTGGATCCGGTGGAAGGATGATCTGATGAAACATCTAGGGATTCGATGGATATAGATGACTCAAAACCGTGCTTCCTTGCAGATTAGGGAAGGGCAATGTTTATTTGTGGACTTATAATAGACCGTAACAATAATAATGATGATGAACTTTCGTGTTATTATTCGACATAAAATATCCCATGAGTCAATCCTGGACACGATCTATCAGAGGTCGAAATCAAACACTATACTTATGCTATCTTCTTCATTGTACACCGAATCTTTATATACGAAAGAGCAAGCCGCTCCAGCCTTGCCCTAGTTCAACAATTATGTAGGTTCAATTTATTTAAAAGCTTCATGGTATAACACATTTTTGTTTTATGATAAATTGATTCTCCGCATTTCCTGACCTAGAGAGATCAACATGCTACCGCCGCACACTGCCACTATAATTTTTTTGTCGCGAAAGACTTTTTTAGTAAAAATGTTTATTGTGAGTTATCTAGTGAGATTGACTCGCGGACGTTTTTAAAAAAATACATGTGTGTAGTTCACACGTTTAAATGAAATGAAATATAGAATAAAAATATTTCACGGCAAATGATTTCATTATTATGATCATTTTCAACCGTAATTATTTTTTTATAGGATAAGGGTGACAAACTAGCACACAGTCCACTTGATGGTAAGTGGTTGCTGTGACCCATAGACATCTACATCTACCCTCGATTACAAATCAAAACGCAGATGCGTTGTCATCCGTGAGGACTAAGATGGAGTGCATGGTTTCCGGTAAAAAGGGTCTCCGGTTCTCTACACTCGCCATACGAAATTAAATGTTACAGTCTTTATTTTTCTACTTAACTTTAGCGTATTAAATAAAAATCGTAGTTTCATTCGAGTAAAATTGCACGATCTACTTCTTTCTATAGGTTTGGTAATTTTATCGAACAACTAGATGGCTCATAAACGAATAATTTAATATAATTCGGTAAGCGATAAAATCGTGGATTGTTATGAATGAATTGGATATGATCATTAATTCATTTTTTGTTTAATACGGTTAATTTTATTTATTTAATATTTTTTTATTTTTTAACTGTTTATTTCATCAGTCAAAATGTATTTTAACCATTTTTAAAGCACAGCACAAAGAGGATACCGAAATCATAGGAAACACTATTTAAAAAAAAATAGCAATGCTAATAACATTACTGAAACTTCCTTTAACCACATTTGATTATTATAATTAACACAAATAATAATCGAATGGCGAATTCGAAGCTACAACCTTTTGAGTTCACGGTCTGCCATTAAGCTACTGTCGCTGACAAAGGCCTTTGTCCATTCGGGTAATATACCCTTCTAACACCCTGCACCTAATTTTTCAAGTAGGTGCAGTGGTTACAGATTTTACCCTCAACATACACGTAAACTTATAAAATCCACACTCTCTCTCTCTTTATAATATTAGTGTAGATAACTATAAGTATAGATTAAAAAGTATTTTACAAAATCGCTGCTCTTACAATAGTTTTGGTGAGTTCCAAATATTTTAAGACTAACTTATACAATGTAGTTATTTGGATGGGAACCAATAAAAAAATTGGATCCCAACCCAACTGAGCTAACATCTTCATCGAATAGTAGCCTTAAGCATAACTATCGACTACTGTTCATGATATCATCAGTTACTGGGTTTTATTGTCGCGAAATTTTAAAATACCGCCTAAACTAGAAATGCCGCCATGACCAAAACTGGGTTTGGAAGACAAAACATGTTCTCAGCTTCTAAAAATAGAGCCGTAATTTTTCGATACATAATATCTTAGCACTGACTTCAGAACCATTTTAATTATGTGGAAATTGTTTAATTAATTTTAGTTCATTGTTGTATGGTTTACTTTTTATCGAAAGTTTTTTTTGCAATTTTCGCAAGGCCATAATTACGATTTTTTTTTTCGTTATTTAAGGCTCTTGCTGACGACATTATTATTTTTTATAACATGAAAAGTTGAAATAAATTTTAAATTATTAGCTACAATTTTATATTGGTAATTTTAAGAATGTATGTAATTTGTAGGAAATTATTAAATTTTATTAAAGTAAGCTTATCTTTTCTTATTTGTACTTTTACGGAATAAAAAGAAAACAGAGTTAACAGAAAAACTGTACGACAAAATAAATACTTATACTGTTTGAAGCATTTGACAAAGCCAAAAAAATATTACTGAAAAGGAAAAAATATAGCATCTGTTTATACAAACGATGCGGTGCTTCTGTGTTCCCTTCAGAGGGCGATGTAATTGCTTTCGTACTATTTAGAGCTACACAGAGAAGAGATGTACACAGGGAAACATGTACAACTCATTTCAACCCGCGCACTGTAATTTTCTGCTTGACATCAAGTCTTATCTTGTCTTTATAGCTGACCTGTGGTGACACGCCTATGCCGTTGGGACTATAATAACACGGGACAACTGCGTGGAAATTACTTGGAAAATCTGCACGCCTTTGTACATCGCTGGCCTAGCGTAGCTGCACATAAACGTGCTCAGTCTGTACCGTATATATGTATATATATATATATATATATATATATATATAAATACACACACAAATATATACATATATATCAATATGTTGCTTCCCAAAAGGAATAAACTCTTCCCTTCGCGATATAAATATGTTGAGACAATGTGGAAATAATCACGTAGCAAGCGATATGCTTTGAGAATAGAAGTTGCAGAAACGCATAATATTCAATTTCATCTTATAACGCGATGTCAGCATGTTTGATTTATATTTGTTTTGATTTACATTTATGTGCAACATCACATCTTCATCCTTGCTAAAAACGTACTGGCTGGTATGCATTACCATTAATTTTCTCATAATACTAATCTTTTAACTTTTCTTTGAATCATTAATTATTTAAATTGGAGCTCAGTATAAGTCGACCGCCAGATCTTCGTCGATCAACCACCGTGGGTGCGCACCATGCATCCCTAAAAACATAATTAATATGTAAAACTTTAAAAAGTTAAAGCCTTTATAAGTCCCACAACTGGGCACAAGCATCCTCTCAATTTTCTTAGAGGACAATGGAGAATTAATCCCCCACGATATCTCAGTACGTACAAACGGACTTCACATGTTCTCCGAAGTGTACAGGTGGGTCTACGCTAGACACACAAATCCGTGTAGTGTGGACCGACTTACAAGCCTCGAACGAGCGCGCTTCGAACATTTGGTTATTGCTCGACTGTGTTTCGCTTATTGTCGGTTTTTTGACGAACACAAAGGGATTTGCATCACATGCATCGATTTTCATGTTGTAGGCTCGCTGTACGCCCACACTTGACACCGCGAGTAGAGCGGCTCAGTTTTTGCTCAGTTGTGCTCGGCTCCTCTAGCGTAGCGTTTATCTTAATAATTATTTAGACATGTTTGTAGGTTTCCTCACTCCTTCATCTGGTCATATCATGAATCGCATTTACACTAACATAACACAATAATATTCAAAATACGATAAAAATCGAACAGAACAAAAATATAAACTTAAATTTGTTTAGAAACATACATAATTGCATGAATAAATTCCTGAATAAAAACTATGTATAGTAAAAAGATATATTTCCTCATATTCTAATACTTGAACATTGGCTAGAATCCAGACGCCATTATCAACAAAAGCAATCTCCCCTCTGATGTTAAACCGCGATATTACACCGCCTCCAACGCACTAACTTCGTTCAATAGGCTGTTGCCACAAATTATATAATATCATTTATAATTCGCGCTCACTGAACAATTTTACACGACAGCTATTTTTGTTATTTCCTTATAAAAATATTTAAAAAAATCGTTGATTCTTTTATTTTTTTAATAAGATGAAAAATCTAAAACAAAATTCGGTACAAACGTGTAAAACTGAAATATCTGCTTCACATATTGCCAGTGACCATAATTAAGACCGAAAATAGTAGCAGCATCTTCGGTATAAGACATTGTATAATGATGTTGCCAACCGTACAACCAGGAGTGGTGTTTATGGCAAGTCATTCTGACTCTGTTACCAGTCTGCTGCTAGAAGGCTCTCTTCTAGCAGCAGACTGTTAACGACTTTCTAGCCCATTTTCAACGACGTTAAATTTTGAATGACTGGGAGCAACAACTATTCACGGGTTATTAGAACGTTTATTTTATTTTTATTTATTAATACGACTTACTAACAGTCGACCCTCTCAATGACATCTATACATATAAAATGCTTTGTCCTGAATGATCGACTGACCAATCAACGCACAGCCTAAACCGCTGGTCGTAGGGACCTGAAACTGATTTTCGATCAAATTTTGTATGGGACGACGTGATTTCTTGGTCCAATCTACTTCAAATTTTGCATAAACATTCTTTGACAGAATTTATTGAAGACGTGTATCGTATTTTATTGAAACTTATCGTCACACGGGGTTAAAAAGGGGTAGAAATTTGTTTTGGGGGTTATTTGCATCGAATTCGATATAGTAGTGCTTTTGATTTAAATTACATTTTTTATGTTGACACATGTTTGAAAACTCAAAACGTTAAACTCACATAAAAGCTTGGTGCAATGCAAAACTCTTTAAAATTGGAATGTCAATATTGTCGGATTAGAATTTGAAATATCAATTTTATTTGTTCTTGGATTATTTGAATGAAAACTTACCTTATATCTTTCCTTCGTAAATCCTTTGGAAATCTCATAAATTACCTACTTAATGAATATTTGCGATTGCTGTATAATTTGCTTAAAAGTTCATTTTCACTATTTCATTTGAATATTTTGAGTGTAGTTAATTTTATTTCTTTTTCATTTGTTGTAACAATTAAATAAGATTCTTTGGGTTTGATTTTTCTAGTGTATAATATAGGTTTTTATTTTATTTGTAAAAATATCTGTATTTGATTTGTTGTGTATAAATAATAAAGATTTATTTTTGTTTTAATATAGATATTAAGGCGGTAGTAGTTTGTCTCAGAAGTTGAATTTATTGTGTATTGTTTTTCGCAACTTTCTTATATTTATAAATTTGACTGTGTTTATTTTTAAAAATGGGAGCAGAGTTGGTTAACATGAATGGAAAATTAATATTACGCCATACAATTGTACCAATAGTTCGGGATGGTGCATGCCTTTTCCGTACGGTTTCTTATTTATTGTACGGCACTCAAGAACGCTCAATGGATATTTGTACTGATATATTCTGCGTCATACGGCGTACAATTGGGATGAATTTGCTGTTATGTCTCATGAACATCATGGCAACAATCATAGGACAAAAAAGAGTATAAATTAGATACGTTACAATAAGCCACATATGGCGGTTTCTGCGAGTTAGTTACAGCCGGTCAAATTTACCCATTTGTATTTGATGTGTATCGAAATGGCAACCTGTATGCCAAATTTGGTAGAGAAGACCAACCCATCAAAAGGTTACGTTTGTCCCAAGATCTTTCTTTTGATCACTTTGATGGCTACGCTGATGCCGATGGTGATAACAACACTGATGAGCGTTCAATATCTAAAAAAACGACAAATTGAAATGGCTGTATATTCGACGTTTACTCAACCTTCACCAATTTCTAATGTTGTGCAAGACTTTCATTCGCCTACTTATACAATTATTGAATCTGAATGTGAGTTAGATTTTATTTTTTCCTTTTTCCTTTTTCCACGAATAATTGTATAGAATGTCCAACAGTCACTACCCAAGAGTCAGTCCAAAATGAAATAAATTTGACAAATAAGTCACATAAAAATAAGACAAAGAAACGCAGACCTAGGGTTACTAATGTGGTCAGAAAATTTCAACTCAAGGAAACGGGAAAAAAGTGTAATCAAAATGAACATTCTAATCATCATAAACATGCAGCTAATTATCAGAAAAAACACACTAAAGTTCACAGGCAGGCTGTCGTTGATTATCAGCGGGAACACCCTGAAGTACATAAGCAGGCTGCAAGTAAATATTGGCGCAAACACCTTGAAGTGTAGAGAGTATCACAGTTACGATATAAACGAAATCATGAAGGACAGCGAGTTGAGAGACGTCTACAACTTTGGAATTCTAAAGCCTTTTATGGACTGAGTTATGATAGTAACATAGCGTACTGTTACATCCCTATTTACACTGTCACATCACTATTTGTTAAAGTAAAATGCTGACTTGCAATTATTGCTGGTTTATTCAAATACAATATTAAAAATCAGCAATAATTTTGCTATAAATACGCAAGACTTTCCTAAATTCGTTCAGTTGGTTATTCTTCAGCTAAACTGCTCCCCAGCTACGGACCTGGTTCTTGCCTGCCGGCTGGCTATCAGTGAGAGCTAAGAATACACTCCGGGTCTACTCTGCCCTTCGCCAGGGCTATCGCGCTGTTATAATCCAAGTCGCGTATAAGTTTTATGTAATAGTAGAAATTCTGTGTCCGAACTTGTGTATGAGTAAAACTTTTAATTAATAAATAGTTGTCGAAATTTCAGTACTTCTTTTTTATAAGTGCTGGATAGGACAACCTAACAGTACGAGTACGATAGTGATAATATTGTTGTTTATGGACCGATGAATATCGAATGCAAGTGGTGTAAAACTCTCAAGCATAAGGACAAAACTGTGAGAATGTGCTGCGATTCAGGAAATGTCCAGCTCGAACCTTTGCAAAAGCTTCTAGATCTTCTTTACTGTTTGATAAAAAACCTTCATCTTGAGCATGATCACTTCATGGCTGGCATACGGCATAATAATTATTGTTATGAAATGACTTCACTTGGAGCTAAAAAGAAAATACAGGATGGTTTTATGCCTACATTCAAAGTGCAGGGCCAGATGTATCATTTGGTTAGAAGTTTGCTCCCGAAACCCCATATTGAACCACAGTTCTCACAGATATATTTTGTTGATGAGGCGATAGACAAGTTCAATTGAGATGTAATAACGTTATTTATGTAAAAACTGGCATTGTAAGGCAATTACAAAAAATGCTACATACTCATAATGTATACGTAAGAGAGTTAAAATTAGAATAATACTAGTTTTTACGGATTTTATCGCGTATATTTAATTATAAATACCCGACGTTTCGAGTGCTTTACAGCACCCATGGTCACGGGGAGGACTGAGATGTTCAACGTCCAAATGTCATAGTTAACAGCGGTTACCATAGATAAAAATTTAACTTTTGTTCCGATCTACACAGTATAAACTTACGGTATCTTGAAGTCTTGCAGTTGTATGCTTGGTGTTAGTAATTCGGAATCCTGATAATACCTTGAGCCATATTGTGTATAGAAAAAAGACCCATACAGATAGATATTTAAACGGTGATTCTCACCACTATCCTTCACAGTTAGCTACCGTGGGTAAATCTTTGTTTCAAAGAGCACGAGGGATCTGTGACAGTAAACACCTGGCTGCCGAGTTCCACCATGTCAAGTAAGTTTTGCATGACAACAATCTTCGGGTTCCGCGCCTACGTCACAGTGAACGAGTGAAGCCGGCCACAGTCGAGCGTGTACCTGCTGTACTACCATATGTTAGAGGAGTCACTGACAAGATTGGCTACATCTTGAAGCGCGCTTCCATCAAAACATACTTCAAGCCGCCGAAGAAGATTGGTCAGTTTTTACCATCAGTCAAGTGTAACGTCCCTCTGCAAGATGCAGGAGTGTACAAGCTTAATTGTGAGTGTGGTCTCTCCTACATAGGACAAACTAAAAGATCAATTAAAACTGCGTTAAAGAACATATAGCTGATGTGAAGAATCGACGCTCCGGGAAGTCTGCAGTCTGTGAACATGTACAGGATCGCCCCCGTCACTACATCAGATTTGATAGACCACAAATCCTCGCTAAAGAATACCGTCATCATCATCATCATCCTTCCAAGGATGATTCGCGAGGCTATTGAAATCAAAAAACATCCTAATTTCAATAGAGAAGATGGCTGGGTGCTACCATCTGCTTGGGATCCTATAATAAATAAAATTAAATCCCAACCCAAGCATACAACTGCGAGACTTCAAGATACCATAAGTTCATACTGCATAGATCGGAACAAAAGTTAAATTTTAATCTATGGTAACCGCTGTTAACTATGACATTTGGACGTTGAACATCTAAGTCCTCTCCGTGACCATGAGTGCTTTAAAGCGCTCGAAACGTCGGATATTTATAGTTAAATATAAAAATATCGCGATAAAATTCGTAAAAACTAGTATTATTTCAATGTGTAGTATTCGCAATATAAGTATAAGTATTCGTAAATATAAGAAATCATTATGAGTTAAAATTAGCTCTGGAGAAATTATCTGCTACGCTAAATACATTTAAAGTTTTTATAAATGCCGAAAGAAAGCCTACAAATGGCCACAGTGGACGGTATAATCAACCTAGATCAAATGAAGTTACTTTAGGTTTTGTTGGACAGTAATTTTCTAAGCGGGGTATTATAATTGAGAGTCATGATAACACATTGCATCAAATAAGTGAAATCCATCGCTCATATGATGCATTTCAGTACAAACTTTCATTTTGCTACGGCGCGGCGAGGATGGATACTCCATTTCTATACCCCAGTGCGATCCTAAGACAAAACATCCGCTTAAAAAATGGTATCTGCTGCAAGTTTTTATTCTTACCGTTCAATAATTATGAAAGGAGAAGATAAAAAAAAATAATCATGTGCTTTATTTTCATTCGCTGTTTATCCAGTTTTTAGTTGACATGTTTGCGACAATCAAGACGGAAAGGTTTAATTACATTAGGAACAATCAGGCGCAGCTTAGAGCGGACGGTTATATATACTTGCAAGATGGGATAGGGAGACAGAGCGTTGATGCTGATCAGCTGAGTCAAAAGGTGATGCTGCCTTCTTCTTTTACTGGACGGCCATGATGCATGAGCGGACACAAGACGACATGACATATGTAATGACATTTACTTGCAATCCTTGATGGGATGATATCACAGAGATGCTTTTGCCTGGGTAAAAAAGTTATAATAGATACAACATATAGCCAGGATGTTTCACCTCAAAGTTAAGAAAATAATGGCATTTCTAACCAAAGGAAAAATATTTGGAGAGGTACGTTGTTTCATGATGCTCAACACGCAATGGTTATACACTTTAGTTTTCAGAGATTGAGGTATACCTGACGAGAAGATGTGTCGTAATTTCCCGAACGCTGCCCAGCCGAGTTGAATCCGTCGATTGACCTCTCGGTCGAAGTTGGACTTACCTAGTCGGACTATTTGTCCCAGGTAAACGTACTCGTCAACAACTTCGAGCATAGTGCTCCCAACAACTACCGGCATAGGTGTGACATGGACATTAAACATGATCTTTGTTTTGTCCATGTTCATCTTAAGACCTATTCGTTGGGAGACACCATTGAGGTCATTGAGCATAGTGCTAAGGTCCTCCAGCTATTCTGCCATAAGGACTATATCGTCGGCAAATCGAAGGTGAGTGATGTACTCGCCATTGATGTTAATACCGTATCCTTTTCAGTCCAGTAGCTTGAAAACATCTTCCAACGCAGCGGTAAAGAGTTTCGGGGATATAACCTCACCCTGTCTTACACCTCTCTGCCGTTGGATAGGTTTCGAACTCTGGTTCTGTACTCGGATAGCCATCGTAGCCCTACTGTACAAACACTTCAGCACTTCGATATACCGACAGTCAACTTGGCACCGCTGAAGGGACTGTAGCACCGCCCAAATTTCGACGGAATCAAAGGCTTTCTCATAGTCCACATATGCCAGGCAAAGTGGCAGATTGTACTCTTCGATCTTCTGTACAATCTGCCGCAGGGTATGTATGTGGTCTATGGTACTGAAGCCTTTTCGGAAACCGGATTGTTCGGGATGCTGAAAGTAGTCGAATCTGCGTGCGAGACGATTCGTAATGACTCTTGAAAATAGCATGTAGACGCGGCTCAGAAGGGAAATCTGTCTGTAGTTCTTCAAGAGAGCGTTGTCGCCTTCTTAAAGAACAAGACCACCGCGCTTCTGCTCCACGCCTCCGGAGTAGTGCCACCATGGAGGACGGAATTGAAGAGCTTCTGAAGGACTTCAAGTACCGGTTTTCCACCCGCTTTCAGAAGCTCCGCTGTAATTCCATCCTCGCCCGGGGACTTGCCGTTTTTAAGGTGCTGGAGAGCCATTCTAATCTCGCTCAGACTGACGTCCGGAATATCATCGGAATAGTGTCGGGTAAGACTTGCTCTTGGATCGTTACTCACACTTGCGTGTGGCTCTAACGATGATGTGTACAGCTGCTCATAGAACCTCTCAATCTCACTCAAAATCTCAGGTGTCTCGGAAACGATGCTGCCACACTCAGTCTTCAGCTTTGACAGTTGGCTCTTTCTGGCAGACAGATCTCGGGCAAAGCCCTGGTTCCGCTCGATCGTTTCTTTAATACGAGCAGTATTAAAGTTGCGTAAGTCTCGCCGCCGGTATTTGGAGATCTGTCTGTTTAGTTGCCTGTATGCTGTCAAATCTGTTGACGATTGCAGCTTCATCTCCCGTCTAACAGCAATTAAGAGTGTGATCGGAGAGTTTTTGTATTCTTCTGCGGCGGGTCTTGCAGAACTTAGCTCCGACCGGATGGACAGTTTCCACGAGCTTATCATTCATATCGTCCACTGCATTGCAATCTTCTAGGCACTGAAAGCGGTTACGTAACTCGAGCTGAAAGGTTTCGGGATTCTGGATTAGAGCACGAGGGGGACGGAGCGTTGACTTCATTAGACGAGACCTCTCCAACTTAACGTTTAGGTTCAGTGTACCTCTAAATATTCAGTGATTGCTGCCAGTTTTCAATCTTGCGATCACTGAGACATCACTGAACAGTTGACGTCTGGTCGTCATAATGAAGTCAATCTCATTTTTTGTCGAACCGTCGGGGCTCGACCAGGTGCACTTCCTGTGGGGACGCTTCTGGAAGAAAGAGTTCATCATAAAGAGTCCCTCTTTCTCCATAAAGTCGGCCAGCTGCTGGCCCCTATAGTTCCGTTGTCCTACTCCAAATTTCCCTACCTTCAGCTCACCGCTTTCTCTTGTGCCTAGTTTTGCGTTGAAGTCTCCCATCAACACCGTGTAGTGGGTTTTGGAGGAATGCATGTCTCTGGAAATATCCTCATACATTTCCTCCATCTCCTCATCGGGATGTGCCGAGGTTGATGCGTAAACCAATATGACCTTCAGCGAATACCGTTTGGTGATTCTGAGCATCAGGTACGTGACCCTCGTCGACACACTCCCAATCTTTACAACGTTGTTGATGAGAGACTTGTGGACGATAAATCCGACACTTCCTTGGGACAGATGGTCGCTCTCCCGGTGATAGAACAAGTTGCCGGACTCGAGGATTACCGTGTCCTCCCCCTCTCTTCGGACCTCGGATAATCCAATAATATGCCAGCGTACCTTGTCTACCTCTTCTTCCAGCTCCAGTATCTTCTCGTTAGTCCTCAGGGTGCGTGCGTTATTTGTTACCAGGTCGAGTCGTCGTAGGTGGCAACCTAACTTCCACCGGAGATTCTTAGCACCTCCTGCCCCGCCGTTACCATGGTCGCCACCGTAGCCAGGAATAGTAGGGCCGCCGAAGACTGGGAGCCATTTGTTTGTGTCATTGCTCATGGGGGATATTTGCCATAGTTGCCACGCTTGGCGAGCGGGTTGGCAACCGCAGTTTTTTATTATATCACAGTTGTTATCAGGAAGATGCTGCTGCAAAGACATATTATATATTATAAAATATTTTTCACAGTCGATGCAGGTGTAGGTGATAACCTTTTTTTGGATGCTCCTGGTGGAACAGACAAGACCTTTCTATTAAATTTACTGTTGGCCAAAGTGAGAAGCAATCGTGATATCGTCTTAGCGACCGCATTGTCTACAATTGCTGTCACTCTGATGGAATGAGATAAAACTGCACACTCCGCGTTTAAACTTCCTGTTGATTTGATACAAACCGAAACCCTACTTTGCAATATACCCATACAAAGTAATGTGGCAGAACTACTCCACAAAACGCAATTAATTTTTTGTTATGAGAGTACTATGACTCATAAAGAAGTTTTCAAAGCCCTTAATAGATCTTTACAATATTAGGAATAATAATTGTCAAATGGGAAGAGTTACTGTATTGTTTATTGTTAGCAGGCGATTTCCTACAGTCTTTACCAGTAGTGTCTAGAGAAATGCAAGCGGACGAAGTTAAAGCGTGCGTGAAGTAGTCGTTTTCTCATTCTTCAATAACAAAACTGAGCCTTATCTTATGAGAGTCCATCTTAGGGGAGATGTTACTGCCGGACATTTCTCAGACCTGTTGCTTAAAAGAGGAAATATGGTGATTTTCCGGAACGGATAGTAATATAATTCTCCCCACGAGTTAGGTACAATTGCTTCCACTGTAGAAGATCTTATAGCTAAAATTTACGCAAACATTAATAGTATTCACGATCAACTTGCAGAATGGTTATGCGAGTGTGCCATCCTAACACAAAAAAACAGACAAGCCTCAGTCATAAATGAAATAATTTTGAGATCATTCGAAGGGGTCGAATATCAATATAAATACGTCGACTCAGTTATAAACACAATACTATAATTACATACATAATAGAACGGGGGAGTGGGCGTAGCCCGTGTAATAACTAAAATGTCACTAACACGTCAATTCACATGTGATGTATTTTGGGTTTACAACCGTTTCCACATTTCGCATGCAAATAATTTAAAAAATGCCAAATTGCACGCTATTTACAAATAAATACGTATTGAAATCTGTCTGTCAACATAGCGAATCGGGTTGGTAGTAGTGATAATACTACGTAATTGCCTGTATGTGTGCTTCCGGCGACGCCTATCGACGTACAAAATAAGGTTGACAGCTATTCTATTGTGTATTATAGTATTTTATGATAAACACCGATGGTACCATTCATTATCCGGTCGAGTTCCTGAATACACTGAAGCTTCACCATCTTCTAACTCACATATTAAAATTGAGAGTTGGTGTCAATTATGTTACTGCGCAATATAAATCTACAAAAATTAGAGGAAACATTGCATCGCAATATAATCGCGGCAACTATACTGACAGGTTGTTCCCGAGGAAAGTCTGTATTTAATCCTTGGATTCCCCTAACACTATCGAATTGCCTTTTCGAATTCAAGAGAGTGCAGTTTCCTATCAAAGTCTGCTTCGCCATAACCATAAACATTGCTCAAGGTCAAACTCTTAAGGCAGCGGTATTAGACTTGAGAGAAAGCTGTTTCTCCCACGGTCAGTTGTAAGTGGCATGCTCCAGAGTAAATGCACAGAGTAGCCTGGTAATTCTATCACGCTGAGGAGGAAAAACAAAAAATATTGTTGACAAAGAAATACTGCAGTAGATTTTCTTTCAGAGATAGGGGTGATACACCTCTCATTTCCTGACTCCTTGCTGCATTTAGCCCGTGTCGGTATTCGTCATATGTCAGTTAAACTTAGACCGCTAGACCGGGGGCAAGGAAGTGTTGTGGTCAAGTGATTATCAAGAATGGAACTTACTTCTTTCCAAAACGGTGGCAACATACATACTATTCCTTTGGTGTTATTGTTGTTCATGGGCGACGGTAGTCACTTACCATCAGGTGACCCGCATGCTCGTTTGCGCGGCTTTTATGTTGTCGTATTATACACCTATACACAATCAGACCCACAAACTAAACAACATATTATGTTCACTTTAATGTTCTAGTTACCATTATTGAATTTTATTAACAACTTATCAATAAGAAAGAAAAAATTTTTATATTAAGGTTATAATAATAACGTTAGCAATCAAATCCTCCTTCAAATCACACTGGTGCCTCCTGACGATACACACCTAATGCCCCATTTACATTCAGCCCTGTTGGGCAGGGAAGTGAGCAGGGCAGTGGACAGGGCAGTATGTAAACAGGCTACTCGCGCTGACACTGCCGCTGCCGCTGCCACTGCCCGACGATCGCTCAAATGTCGGTTTTTCGCGCGGAAGTCAAAGGACGGGCAGCGCGAGCGGCAGTGAGTGTTCACATTCAGCTCCATCGCTCACTTCGCGCCAAGCGCCTGGATGAACGGACGCGCGTGCCGTCTTGTTATTAAATAAGTACTATCTACCAAAATGCCTTTCGAGTGGAATAATGAAAATACAATAAAGTTTTTAGAACTGCTGGAATCAGAAAAAACTATGTGGGATTTCAACGATAAAAACCACAATTCATCATCTTCTACGAATACGAATTTTCTTTTTTGAGATAACATAGTACCTATGTACATAATTAATTATAAATTCGTCAAATTTATTATATTAATATAAAATTTAGTTTAAGGAATTAATGAACATTGACATTTTATTTCTAAAAACGATTAGTAACTCATATTGATTATTTATTAATTAAAATGTGAAATAAGTTAAATGGTAATATTTGCATAATAGCCTGAGATTTTTAAATTATAAATTTATTGTAATTAAAATTACGAATTAATTTATACTGTAGTGTAATTAATAAAATAATAATAGCTTAACTAATCTCATATAATATTTAACATTATTTATGTAACAATAATATAATAATTCAATTAATAATTTATGAACAATTTACAGTATAAGAATTCAAATAGAGTGGATCTGTATAAGTATTTAATTGTACATAATACTATTTGAATTCAAAAAGAATGTTTGTACCTAACTTTTAAGCAAACAAAAAAATGTACATCGGGTTTGTGTAATTAGCTGTATTTCATATCATTTTTGCATCCAAATTATGGCAAAACATGTCAGTTCCACGCCATTGATCATCTTATGTACCATGTTTTTAAGCAAATAAATTTTCTATCTAACTATCTATCTTCTTTCGAACTTGATATCTTTTTAAATTATTAACATAATTTTGTATTGCAAGAAGACACAGCGCGGACGCTGTAATTATTTCGACGTCCGCCATAGTCGAAAGCCGAAAGTGATGTGAGTGGTAGGGCAGAGTGTAAATACACACTTCCCGCGATCCTGCTACGGCAGTATTTAGGGAAGTATTGCCGGGAGCGCGAGGAGCAGTGGCAGGGGCTGAATGTAAATGAGGCTTAAGAGATTATGAAATCTTTCCGTCGTGTAGATATTTCTCAAAAACTTAAAACGAAAATATCTATGCATATTTCGAGTGATTACATAAAATGGAACTGAGACGTAGTGGTTAGACTGGTGACTGTATGAGGTAGCTGAAGATAGCTCAGTGAGATATGGAGGGGGCTATGTTTGTAGTTACTCTGTACGTTCATATAATCCTTAATTATAATACAACGCAGTAGAAACAAATCAATTATCCATAGCCCAACAAATCAGTGAGTTGAGGTAGCAATAAGTAAGTTCTAGAGTCACAGCCTCGTATCTGTAATCGCAATGTAGGACACCCCCCACTAAATGGAGTGACGACCTGATAAGACGTGGCGGTACCTATGGATATTGGTACCTCAGTACCGTGCTTTGTAGCGTTCTTTCTGGAAGAGCTATATTCAGCAGGGGTGAAGAGCAGTAATGATGATAAATGATGTTTACCCGTATTAACTTTTAAGGACTGCAATTTAAAATTTTACATCTGGGGGCACTGCGCCAATTCGAGCAAAAAAGCGGCACGGCCGTACCGTACTTTCTTCGAAGCAATTCAGACCATTTTCGACCCCCTGTAACTTCGTATTCAATAAAACTAGAAGCCAAGTAGGCATTGTATAAACATGGTAAATTTCAAATTTCATTCAATTTGAACTAGTAGTTTAAGAATTATAACTAGTCAAAGTTTCTTAATTTTGTCACTCACTGACTGACCGATCATCAAAACTCTAAGGCACTTCTAGCAGATATAGAAGCTTCAAATTTAGAATACAATTAGTGATTAGAGTATAAATTAAGCAAAAACTAAAATATTTGTTGATTTCGGTCCAGTTTTCCAGATACACCAACTGCATAAATAACTTTGTAATCCCATATAAATATATAGAATTACAAAGTTACATTTGCAGTGAATGAATCAGTGTACTTTTATAATATAACAGGTGTAGATAGGCACGTTGTTAGTATTCAAAAAGTAGAAGGTATCGGAAAGGTAAAAAAGTAGGTCTATCTTATCTACAAAAAGAAATGATATGCCATCAAAAACACAACTTGTAAAAAAAACAAGTCTCGCAACTCAGTTCTTCTACCGTAAAAAGTTGTGAGATCCATGTAATACCAAGTCGGTTAATTTATTCAGTTCCTACTTAAGGGTCCTTCTGTTTTAAGTTATTACATAATTAGCTAACCTAATAACATTTTATAGTGACCATATCAATGTTAAAAATCTTTTACGTTTTAAATATATAGATTGACTGTTTGATGTTATGTTTTGATGGCATTATATTATTCAAAAGAAAAGTTCAAAGAACAGCAACGCTTGTGATATTATAAGAGTTGTCGGTAATCGCTACAAATAAACGTGACGCTTCAGTTTCCACCCCTTTGTTGTCGATTTAACACGCATTCAAACCACACGGTTCGCTTTGTCGGTTTGTTTTTGCGGTGTGTTGCTAGCAAAAGTGTGAAATAAATTGCCGGAATCTTTTTTCAGTTACAGTGTAGATATCTTCAACGGAAAAGTTAATGAGTTTTCAAAATAAGGCAAACGCACTTTACCATTCTCGGCTCATGGTGTAACAGTCATGCTTTGGATTACAATGGTTAAATGGAGCTAGCTTTAAGATATTAAAATTTAACTTTTCGGTACTGTAGTTCAATTTCTAACACATAAGTTGTTTGTATTTGATTTCCTTTTGTATACGACTGTTTGTTGCCAAAATAAATTTAAAAAAAATCATGTTACTAATCCTGATGTTTGGATCTTGCACACAATTTTAATAAGATAATTCCTTAGTTACGCTACTTGACACTTTACCCAATATTTTGGTTAAATTGTCCGTAAACACATAAATTTCTTGAAGGGATATGTGTTACATGATGTACAAGTACAAAAATTATGATAATACTAGCTGTTGCCCGCGACTTCGTCCGCGTGGAATTACTTACGATTGGATTTCATAGTTTCTATTTTTTCTGCGGAACGCAATTCTTTTTTTTTTTTTGAAATAAAGGTAGTCTCAGTTACTCCTTATATCGTCAGCTATCCAGTAAAAGTCCCGTCGAAATCGGTCCAGCCATTTTGGAGATTAACCGGAACAACGCCGTTGTTACGTGGTAGAGCCATGCTGCAGTTATATTAGTAATATAGTTGTTACACGAGTTACACGAGAGTTACACGAATGGATTGGCTCGACCGGGGAAGGACCACGCTCTCACAAAATACCAGCGTAAAATAGTACTTTAATGCTGCTGTGTTTCATATGGTGAGTGTCGAGAACCCGAGACCCTTTTTACTGTAAACGAGGCACTCCATCTTAGTCCTCCGAGTGATAACGCATCTGCATTTTGATTCGTAATCGAGGATAGATGTAGATGTCTATGGGTCACAGCAAGCACTTACCATCAGGTGGAATGTGTGCTAGTTTGTCACACGAGAGAAAAATTATTTTTTTGATATCAGTACTGTATAAACTTTCATATGCATTTAGTAAAAAGCTCTTATTATGGCATTATACACACTGCGACACTCCAACACACTACGACAATTTTATTTATTTCTGTAGACGTCAAAAATGTATTAAAATAGGTCTACAATATGATATTAAGAAAAATACGAGCTATCTTAAAAGAGTGTGAAAAAACGACATTAAAAAAATTTAAACACCATTTTAACATCCAGATCGACCCCTTCCCTAGCCTCACCCATAAATTGCCTCATAGCGGTGATTTACCATCGTTGCCATGCTTACCAAGCGTGTTGGCAACCACAGTTTTATTTTTAGTCGATGTATAGGAGGATGCTGCTGCCCATCTTCTGATGCGTTTCCCTCTGTCACCTCTTACGACACCCACAGGATGATATGGGGTAGTTGATATTCTTATACCACCACTTCACGGTAACGACCAGATGTAACGTATGAACGAACAGATGTATGACCAGTTGTCAAGAAACATATTAATGCTTATATTATTTTGTACATCGTTGTTTAAACTGAAATTGAATTAAACTTTAACATCGCTTTTTTATAGGATAGGGTGACAAACGAGCACACAGTCCACCTGATGGTAAGTGGTTCTGCGGCCCATGAACATCTACATCTATCCTCGAATACGATTCAAAATGCAGATGCGTTGTCACCCGTGAGGACTAAGATGAAATGCCTCGTTTCCAGTAAAAAGGGGTCTCCGGTTCTCTACACTCACCATACGAAACAGCAGCATTAAGCTATTATTTGACGCTGGTATTCTGTGAGAAGTGGTTCCTTCCTTGGTCGACTACTAATATAACTGCAACATAGTTCTACTACGTATAACATTAAATTTAAAATAATGATATAACGATATAAAATATCTTTTTTATTTATAAAAGCATTAAAATGACATGTAATTATCAAATAGATAATATAATCATTATAAAAAGATTTGCCAACGGAATATAAAACAGTAATGTATTTAGCCCCTGAAAATAATTTATCAAAGTACAGAATAGTAAATCAATTTGCAAAAATATAATATGGAGGCGTAATATTCCATGCAAAACACTTTCTAAATTGATCATACCTGCGCAACTCCAGCTCTATATATCTTTACACTGCTATTAAAGTAAGCTCCAAAGACGTTTAGCGTTTACAGTTTCAGAACATAGTATAACCGATGAGCTTTTTTTATCTATTATTATATGATTAGTTTGTTCTTTTTTATGTAGAATGAGAATAGCAAACGAGCTCGCAGTTCACCTGGTGGCACGTGGATTCTGTAGCCCATTTATCCTCGATTAAGAATCAAATTGCAGATGCGTTGACACCCCTGAAGACTAAGATGGAATGCCTCGTTTCCTGTAAAAAGGGTTTCCTACACGCACCGTACGAAACACAGCCTCATTATGTTGCTATTTTCAGCTGGTATTCTGAGAGAGCATGGTCCTTTCCCGGTCGAGCCAATCTTAGTCCACATAGGTGACAACTAATTTGTTTACAGTTAAAACTTTACACAAATTAGTTACAAATGAATATATAGACTACAGTAACCACTTTCTATCAGATTTGCTGTTAGTTCATTAGTTAAATGCTGTCGTTGCGCGACAAGCAACGCATCGAAGTTCCTTCCACTACCGCGGCCAGTCACTTCAATTTTATTTAAAAAAAATAGTATTCATCATAATGATTGAACAATTAAAACTTTTGAAATTCATATATTGACATGAGGGTGGTGACACGAAGAGTGAATATCAAGAATGTAATGCTTACATTCCGACTTAATTTTGAAACTAAAAATTAAAATTGTTATCAACAGCTTTCCGCTGTGCCATTATGCGCCACTGCGAGTGAGAATTATTATGATTGTTCCGTACTTAAATGAAATATAAAATCATTAAACAAAAAATGTATGTACCATTTCCTCTAATTCTATTGTTAACAAGTATATATTCAAATAAGAACATACCTCGGTCTGGTAGCTTGGGTGTAGTAGCGATCGAGTTCTTCCAGCATTCGAAGTGCGTCAGCCATATCGTGAGGGCCCTCCTCCCTGGCTTCAGCCAGATAAACAACAGCCAGCGCCAGGGCCAGTGCAACGAATGTCTTCTTGTTCAGCATGATTCTGTTCAAATTAATAATAAATAATTTTTTATTGCCGAAACAAGTACTAATTTGTCGAATATGGGTATGGGAATGGGTATAATACAATAATAATAATCTTTTCGGATTTTTGAAAGAACTTAATGTTAAATTTCTTTTATTTATATTAAACTAAAAATTCAAGTATTTTACATATTTTTTTATTCTTTAATATAGTTGTTGAATATCTAGCATTAGGTATAAAACGATTGGACTGCTTGTGCCTATTGACTTTAACTTCTAAACGCATGTGTTCTGATATAGTCTTTTGTCCTCAGCTTTTCTTTTCAAAATGCATAATTATTGACGAGATTTATTTAAAAAATTAAGGGTGACCAGCGAGCACACTCCACCTGAAAATTGTTTTATTATATTAACCTTCATGTTAGTTCGAGTGTCAAAAATTATTATCGTGTGCCATCAAAACGGAAAATAACCGGATAAAATTTTTTGGGCATTCCTCAGAATGGACAACGCATATATATGTAGCCTCATATATTTATGAAGTTTGCTGCATGGGTCCATGGACTGCTAGCCACATACCTTGGCGACGGCAGTCACTTATACCACAGAATAAATGAAAAACGATACTGGATTATTTTTAGCGTCTGGAAAAAAATAGGGTGTAACAGGTAAACGGTATAAAAGCCTGAGCCACTAACATATTACAATTTTTTATTTATTTTACATTAACATATTATGAAATTGATTTATCTATAAATACTACTAATTTAAAAAAAAATCAGTACTATTAAAAAAATAACAACAAAATTCTTGAACTACCGAAATTAAAATAATACGTACCCAATTAGTATTATTTATTGATAGATCAATTTCATATTATGTTAATGTAATATAAAATAAAAATTGTAAAATATCAATGGCTTAGCCTTTTATTCCGTTCACCTGTTACACCCTATTTTTTTCCAAACGGTAAAAAAGTGACCTAGTATATAAAAAGAAATTATTTACCATAAGATTTCTATTTGATGGAATAATTCATGGCATCGTTGGCTGTGTAATTACTAGATAGACGTGGTCAGCAATCGTGCAAACGACGACTTCGACGATTCAATCCTGATTTTACGAATTTTATTTAAACAAATACGAGAGCTCGCCGTGAGATTTCATCATAGCATGAGAGCAAAACGTGTAAGATTCTCACGAGGGCGAATTAAACTATTGTAGGAAATTTTACGTGCTGACTTACCACAAGTTTGTAGAAGTGGTGGAGAATAACTTCGTAGAGATATTAAGATGTGTGAGTAGTTAACAAAGTCGTAGAAATGTGAAAACCGTTAATATGCATTGAATCATTGCGGTATACTCTTTTCTGCTCACAACGAGGAGCTCTGTGCACAGCCGTGAGGCGTATGAAAACTGCTACTTTACTTTTTTATCTTTAATAAGACTTATAAATCAGATTTTCATTTAAGATAGCTTTAATATTTTCAGAGATATTTAAGATTTTTGTGACAGTCCAGGTTTCTCAGCTCACATGAGTTTAAATGAACGGCTGGTGCGAAAAATACTTTAACTATGAAAGAAAGCAGATTTTACTTAAATAAAAATTAATTTTATTTTACTTGTCAAAGGCGGTAATCGAACTGATTCAAACGTAAATTTCATATTTCGTAAGCAACCCGAATTCGATTGTTGAATGTTTTAATAGCAGTTTGAAGTGTCGATTTACCACGTTTTAGGCGGTGAAGAAATATATCTTTCAGGTCAGCACAGCGAACACAATTTTTGGCCCAAAACTTTCTGCAGCTTGTTGGCAATTATACAATTTTTATTTCTTTCATATTTTCGGAGATGTTACTTTTTTAAATAATAAGAGTGGCAAAAATGAGTAGAATTCATCATCGTTATCATTACAGCCTGGCAGGCACAGTCCACTGAACTGAGCATAGGCCTCCCACATAGGATATCAAATAGGCTGGATATTGGCTGTACTTGCCACACTTAGCAGGCGGTTTGGCAAAGGCAGGTTTTATTTTGTTTTATTAAGATGATGCTACCCATCTCTTGTTTGTTTGGGGCCAATAATATGAATCAAATGTCGCAAATAAAAATATAATACCGTAAATTAATTGACGACTATGAAACTCAACATTATTTAGTCAAAACCAAATTAAGTTTAATTATTATGGATGAACGTAAAGAGTAAAATGTAAATAATGCAATTTAGATTTTAACCTTTTTAAAGGATGCATCGGAAGACACACATTTTCAATCGAATTTTATTAATTTTTGCACGGAACAGTATCTAAAGACGTTCTTAAATTAAAGCCCACGCGAGTGAATCCGCGGGTAAAAAGCTAATTAACTATAAATAGGTACGCTTAATCATCTAACATTATTTTCGGCTCATTGTTTGTTTTAATTATCTCGGAAAATACTGAGTAGACAGAAACATAAAATAAATGACAATTAAAAATAAATCGCATTAATTATAACTTACTTACTAAGTGAGTTAATTAAAATAAATAAACATTCTTTGGAAAGAAAATATATTTTGTTTTTATTCAAATTGCGTTCACCTTACTTAAGTGTGTTTTGTTATTTCTATCTTAATTAAATAGATAATAAGTTTATTTTACTTTTCTTGTTTACTTTCAGTCGTTGTGTAAAAGTAATTGACACTGTCTATTTTAAGAATTCTCTCCATCTCTGAAAACTCATTACATCGACGTGATTTTTATGCGGATGAAGTTATGTACTTTAAATGTATTGAGCATAAAAATATTGTTGTACTAGCTTGATTTTATTCAAACTTGGTAATATTTACTATAGAATATAATAAACTTTTTATGTTTGGTTTTTATTTGCTTTTTCATATTTCATTATGAAAGCGATTACTCCAGTATACCTTCTCATTACACTAACTGATACTGTAGGGTGAAGTGAAAATGTATGGTGCTTCATTTTTCGTTTAATTTGAGGATGAAGAGAATAAATTATGTCAAATATCTTAAATGTATTTTAATTGTTTGAGGTGTATAATATAACACGTAATAATTTATTGGAATATTATGTTATATGTATAAAACGCTTACTAGCGACTGAAACATAGATTATATATATTTATACATACTTATAATGATTGGATGTGTGCAGAAACAACAGAAGAAAAATTTCAAAGATTTTTTATAAAGTTTTGCATTAACGAACATGTCAAATGTTTCGGACTTTTTTAAAACTTTTTTCTATCCGGGACCTCTAAATATGACTTAGATCTTAGATCCCACGAATCAGGATATGCGGCTACCAAGCCACCTACCAAAATTAGCATCTATGGAAAATATATTCCCCGATAAGGCAAGGAAAAATATGCCTATGATTAGAAGTGGAATTAACAGATAATTAATAAATGAATAGAAAGAAGTAAATATTTAACTTACTTAATAATTGCTAAATTGTGTTACAATGTCAACGCGACAAAAATTTAAAGTTTGAGTTTAATGTGAAATTTTATTTTAGGCATGTTGTGGCGGCGGAGTTATAGAATCCATCACTCCATTTTGTCCCGTAGATGTAAGAAGAAGATGTAAGAAGAGTCGAGAATATGCTATGACCAGTTTGTATTACGTCAGGCGTAAAGTATCGAATGTGGCCGGCGACGGGAAGCGGTGTCATAGATGCGAGACATCCGGTCCCAAATGTGATCGTCAATCAGCTAGTGTAGCGTAAGGATTAAGGCAAATACTTCCTAGCACAGGAGAGGGAAATTTTACGGGCCAATAAATATGAAGAACTTATTTTTTATTAGAATAAATAATTATTTCATAAATTTATACAGCGATTTAAATTTTTTATTTAATACATTTGCCAGGCCAATTATGTACTACTTCCAATTTCTAAGATATTATTACAAAAACTTATCAACACAAAACTTTCATCGTCGTAATGATAAATTGGTAAAATGTCTTGAAGTTTTTCTAGACCTGAAAAAGGCACTTGATTCTATCTCTGTCTCCATCCTTTTACAAAAATTAGAAAACATCGGCGTAAAGGACATAAACTCGACTTTTATTAAAAATTACTTATTAAACCGTACACAAAAAGATAAAATATATCACTTTATTAGTGACGACACGTATACCACTTACGGCGTACCACAAGGTAGTATTTTGGGCCCAACGTCATTTCTAATTTATATCAATGATCTTTGTAATCTACAAATTAATGGTGCCCGTGTGTTCACATATGCCGATGATATTGCTGTAGATTTTACTGGAGTATCACGGGATGACATTTGTAAAAATACAGAATCTGGCCTTACTAAAGTTGCAAATTGGCTTCAATCAGTTTTTGACAATTAATGCACTGAAAACTAATTATATTTGTTTTAATATTAAAAACCGGACTCAACCGGGAAATAACTTTAACGTAAAGATTCACATTGCAACTTTGACGAAGTTTAAAATTGTAACTGTTCTGCCATTTCCAAAGTTTATTAAACCAGGTACTTATGAATCATTATAGATCAACGTTTAACTTGGCATGAACATATTGATATAATAATATGTAGGTTTAGAAAATTAACCTGGATTCTTAAAACATTTAGACATATTACTTTACATACTCTCATTAACAAAATTTATGTGGTATTAGCTCAAACGTTGATAACTTACTGCCTTCCGATATAGGGTGGAGCAACAAAAACAATTTTTTTGTAATTGGAATTATTAGGTACGGTGAGCTCTTTCTAATTGCAAGAATATTGTAAGTAAAGACAATGTACTTTTTGCCGTATAAATTTCCAACAAAGAGCCTTTATTTAAAATGTATTGTACTAAGTATAAGAAAATTTTATATTTTATACACAATATTAAAAAAAACATAAAGGTTTGATTTTTGTCTCAAATATTTTGCACAAAACAGAAAAAGACATTGTACTTAGCTCATTTTGTATTAAAACTGCATTCGCTAGACGTCAATTCATTAACCAATCTATTTGTCTGTACAATTTTGTCAACAAAAAGGTTTACTGTAGAAATACCAAAGACTGCAAGTTATTGATTATAAATTGGTTAAAGACCCTGTCTTACGAAGGCACAGAAAAATTTATATGTTTCAACACATAAGGTGGGGAAAAATATAACACACACATTTATTTCATGCCTTAAACACATAGCGTGTATGTATGTTCTACTAGCGCCTAAAAATGAATAATACAACGTTTTGTTGCATGAAATCGTATCGAACAATCATATTCAACATATAAAATATATATATATATATATATATATATATATATATATATATATATATAAATCACATTTTCAGAAAGATAAACAAAGATTGTTGAACTTACTTTTTAAATCGATTAATTGCTATTTTTACATTAAAAAAGTGATTTTAGTTCCTTATGATGTAGATTTATGACGTCCGCATGGAGTGTTAAACACGGTAACTTTTGAAATTATCAATTGTTAAATTCAATCTATTTTTTAATCTATTCATCTATCATGTGAGAAGCCATGGAATGTAACCTGCTGTTTAATTTTATTTTGTTTAGTTATAATTAACTTTTTCCGAAATTTTCGGTGTTTGCGCAGCCTTGTATTAATATATTTTAATTTGCAACTCATTGCTAACCCACGTGGCGCCATCTCGTAGCGTATTATACGCTTTTTTCTGCTTGAGGATAATTGTATTGGTCTACCTATATATGCCTACCTATATATGCCTTCCTGTGTATGAAAACCGCATCAAAATCCGTTGCGTAGTTTAAAATATCTAAGCTTACACGGCGCGAAGCAACTGCTTTATACTATGTAGAGATAAGTAAAAGACTTCGATCAATTTCCTAAAGTTAGTCAAGTATTAATAAGCAGAAAAGCATCATGCATAATAACTAGATCTTTAATTTTTTGAAATGTACTATGCAGCTATGAAATGCACATGGCATTATTGTAGTAGTAATATGGTTTATTGCAACAACTGAAACTAGTCACTTTCGTATCAACAAATTTTCACAAAATAGAAACTCATAACGTCGTACGTCTCACGACATAATAGAAGCAATAACTCTTCAGCGTGAAGAGGTAACACATTCCATGTTCCCACGAGACATGTGTGAACTGATATAATTTTATTGCAAAGACTGTGATATTAATAGATTAAATAACTATTTTAACACGTTTTTATTAGCATCGCGTTTATCTATTTATTTATGTAACGAAATCTTTTAACCTAATTTTTACCAACTTGTAGACGGCCGATGACTTGAAAATTTACACTCATATCAAGAATCGATGACAATACAATAATTTGACAACTTAATCCTAATGCCCTGATCAAGATCACCAGGATAAGTCTCTCTACAATCATCACAGCTCCTGATCAATGAATGTTGTTTAAGGTTTTCTAACTTTTATATTATTATAGGTCAATATGACTATCTGAGAAGAGTTATATAAATTTGTTTAAAAACACTGACAGTGCTATTGACACTACAAATATTCTTTTTAACCACTCCAGTTAAGCTTATAATGCTTCTGTAAGCAGTTCACTATAGTAGTCAAATGGCGTGTTCTTTTATACTGCATCACTGGTCCTATAAAAATGTGAAGAAAAAATACTCCCCCTAGGGGTAAAAAATAGGAGCCGTAGTTTTAAATATGTAAACGACGTTCAAGTTTGCAAACTAAAAACAAAACTAAACTATTAACTAAAATTTTTACGTGGTGGAGCCATGCTGCAGATACATTATAGTTGTAGCAGGAATGGGTCGGCTCGACCGGGGAAGGACCACGCTCTCACAGAATATCAGCGTAAAATAGTAGCTTAATGCCGCTGTGTTTCATTAGGTGAGTGTAGAAAACCGGAAACCTATTTACTGGAAACGAGGCATTTCATCTTAGTCGTTACGACGCATCTGCATTTGGATTCGTAATCGAGGATAGATGTAGATATCCATGGGCCACAGCAACCAATTACCATCAGGTGGACTGTGTGCTTGATTGTCACCTTATCCTATAAAAAATAAACTATCACAATCAAAATATCCTAAGTCAACACAAATAGGGCAAAAAGTAAGATTTTTAACGAAAAGGAAAAACCATTTCAAAAGAAATAAAAGGAATAGTAATTTCTACATAAATAGCAAGCGACAGTAGGCTAATGGAACGATACGCGAACTCAATAGGTCGTCAGTTCGAATACGTTATTCAACTACTATCGTGAACCACTCTTAACACAAGCTAGCTTTTTAAACTAACCAGAAGTGTTTAAAGGAATGTTGAATATCTTTGTTAGTATTTTAAAAAATTACTAAAGGGCTAATTACGCCTTCGCAACGGCTTTTGAAGCTATGATGTGGAAATTATTTAAATATTTTCAATTATTTGAAGAAATTAACATTCAATTTCAAATATAGAATCTCAATTTGAAAATAATGAAGTTTCAAATCAAACACATCAATGCAAACAAAAAACTATAAAAGTCCGTTACAAGTTGCACTCATTAAAAAGTAATATCTTAATACAAAACGAGAAATGATGCATTAAAGTATAAGTCTTCAGTTCTTCAGTCTATTGATAGAGACATTAATCTCAACACAAACCAAGCGGAGCCTCAACTCAAACAAGCCACAAACAGTGCCATTGAAACGCCAGCAATGTACATCCTTTCAACAAACTTAATTTTTTAAAGTTCGTCACTTTGCTGAAGCAAACCAGCGGAAGTGGCTACCATAGTTAAGAAGCTTTACATTGTTAAAAAAGTTTTTTAGAAATTGAATACTACATAAAGCTGGTTGTTTTTTTTTTATAAAATAAGTTTTTCAGACGCTCGTAAAACTCATAACGCAAAGACCAACCACACTCCACTGTTTTGGGGGAGCTATTGCCACCCTCCCCCTCCCACTTCCCTATGGGTTATACTTAGCAGGTATTTTAAAAGTTCATGTTCATCATTCTAAAAAAAACTGATAACACAGCACACACAGTACCTACAAAATCTGGACATGTAACCAAATAGCAGACGAATCTAATCAGTAGTAAAACTCCGTAGCTAATAGAATCTGGTGCTACTTTGCGGAAACACATTAGATATACAGACGATAAACAAAGTTAATTCGCTAAGTAGGTATGCAAAAAGAAAATAAAATTACGTATATCGAACACAATCTTCGATCCAAACGGGATCCAATTCATTTATGAACCGAACGAAAATATGTGAATAAGTAATGAACAAGTTTCAGCAAGCTGAAATGGTGTGGTTCGGCCGTATAGCTCTGAAAATCTAGAACTGATGAAGAAGAAAGGCTAGCTCGACCTTCGGCTACACGCATTCAGTTCCAAACTACCATTTTGCGCAGATCGTCTAGTTAGGGACCGTCCCATACTACATTTGTCTGTGTGCGGTCTCCTCTCCATAAAACGTGTGATAGACATGACCAGCCCACTGTCATAATGATTTCTTATATTTAAGCGAATATTACTCATTGGGTTTAGTTTTAATTCCGTTAATTATAGGGTCCCAAGCAAGTGGTAGTACCCAGCCTCCTTCCCTATTAAAATTCAATTAATAATTAAAAGCTGAAGGTTCTCCGAGTTAACTTAGACATTGGGGCGTCGAACACCTCTATTCCCCGTGCTGTGAAGCTCCCAAAACGTCGGAAATTAAAAATAAGTGAAATTAAATACGATAAAAGCTGTAAAAATATTTTTTTCAGCCCATTGCCACTAGAGTTTACAAGCATAGAAGACTATGTTAGTAATATTGGTTCTCCGAATTTCTACTTTACAAATTTTAGGCACCAGAGAAACTCGCAAGCATTTTTGCGTCGCTAGCTGAGCGACTTTGAGCTTTAACACATATGTTTGAACAAAATAATAAAGTAATGTATACTCTAACGTGATTAATACGTAATTGTTATTTATGAACGAGGAGGAGTATGATTTCATTGTGAATGTTATTTGCTTTGACGTCACTTGCAAAATCTTCAGCCGGTTCAGTTGTAGTGTTATGCTTACATACATACTTACATATCATTTTACACTATTTTATTTTTATTTTTCCATTCTGTTTTTGATTTTCTACATTCACCTCAAAACTGGATATTTTGCATCACCTTTATTTCCATAGGATCCTGTAATATTTTTAATTCATAAGAACACAATAACAAATCATTTTCACTTCGTATTTTCACGTTATCAGCACTTTTTAAATCGGTGTCAATGGAGTCTACCTTTTTCGATCTTTTATTTAGTTCTCCGTAACTCTACAATTTCGGGTTTCGTGCGCGCTCTTGCGCTACCTTTTTTCCTATATAAATAATATCTCATTTTTCACTTAAATCTTGCCGTTTCTGTATTACGAGCTTAAAACCAAAATTTGACATGTTTTGACATCGTTGTTTATCTGGTTGTCGTGGCAATTTTTATTCAAATATTATTACCGGCCTGATGTTTTTACTTCAAAAATACTCTTTTCTTCTTGGCCATTTACAAAAATTTGCTTTTAATTTAAATAATTTCAAATAATTTCTCGTTCTTATCCCAGATCCGTCAAAAAGTATAAAAGCCGAAGAATCGGCCGATAGAGGTCCTCACTTCAGCTTTGATACGAGAAGCACCTCTTAAAGGCTTTATCCGCACTGCCTCGGGATCTTGCAAGCCTTCTCCTGAAGTCGTCGCCTAAATTGTCGTAAAGCGACAATTAAAAACTAAATAACCTAACCTAACTACAACAAAACAACCAAAAATAAAATAAATTATTTAAAAATTTGAAAAGATTTACAGTTTCTTTTATAAAAAAAGGTATGAAGGTGATGATGGGCTGTAATGATGATAGTGATTTACAATATTATTAAAAAAAATAACAAAAATAAAGATACTGCAACGAAGTATGCACAGGCTATGCCTATTATAGGTGCACAGCGCCTGCTCTAGGTACACGCAGAATCTGGAGAAAGCACATGCAGCGTCTGGAGAAGGTACACGCAGCGCTTGGAGTAGGCACACGCAACGCCCGGAGCAGATACACGCAGCACCCGGAGTAGACACGCAGCGTCTGGAGTAGGTACACGTGGCGCTTGAAGTAGGAAATCACTATCATCATTACAGCCCATCATCACCTTCATACCTTTTTTTATAAAAGAAACTGTAAATCTTTTCAAATTTTTAAATAATTTATTTTATTTTTGGTTGTTTTGTTGTAGTTAGGTTAGGTTATTTAGTTTTTAATTGTCGCTTTACGACAATTTGGCGCCCGACGTAAAAGTTCTTCTTTTCTTCACCTTAGCTACGCCTTATCCATTTCCTTTTGATTGAATTGCTTTCTCTTTCGTTCTTAACTCTTTATTTACTCATCCTTATCATATCTTCCAAATTCTAAAACAAAACTTCATCTAGTTTTTCAACTTATCTGGATTATATTTAGACCTACATATAACACTTACATTCATCACCTTAATATTTTTATTCTAGAGAACTTAAAGAGGTACTAACTTCAAAATTCTAAATAAAAAATTCATCTAGTTTTTCAACTTATCTGGATTATATTTAGACCTACATATAACACTTACATTCATCACCTTAATATTTTTATTCTAGAGAACTTAAAGAGGTACTATCTTCCAAATTCTAAAACAAAACTTCATCTAGTTTTTCAACTTATCTGGATTATATTTAGACCTACATATAACACTTACATTCATCACCTTAATATTTTTATTCTAGAGAACTTAAAGAGGTACTATCTTCCAAATTCTAAAACAAAACTTCATCTAGTTTTTCAACTTATCTGGATTATATTTGGACCTGCATATAACACTTCACTTACATTCATCACTTTAATATTTTTATTCTAGATAACTTAAAGAGGTACAATTTTTAATTAAATTTTTATTTCTTATTCTTTATTTTATTTTATTACTTATTCTATTTGCACTTAACTAAAACAATGAAAAGGGTTATTGAGTACGAATTCCTTAATAAGGCCGAACTCGATTACGAAGTGAAGATTAGATGTGAGAAACCAGCTAATACTGTTTTGCATGACACTACATTTGTATATATGTTTGTATATTTGTATATTTGTATATATGTTTGTATATATGTATAATTATTACCTGATTAATTTCTTTATCTTTTTCTTCACTCAGGAGCGGATGACAACTCCTTAAATAAGCCTGAATGTTCTTTTAGTGATGTTGCTCATCTCTGGTTTTGAGCCCTAGCGCTCTGGCCGTTCTTAATCTTTACTTAAGTGATATCGATTAAAGCTTGCTTAAGATTAATTTCTTTAACTTTATCTTCACTCAGGAGCGGATGACAACTCCTTAAATAAGCCTGGATGTCCTTTCAAAATGTTTTTTTTCCACGCAGGAGCGGATGACAACTCCTTAAATAAGCCTGGATGTCCTTTCAAAATGTTTTTTTTTCCACGCAGGAGCGGATGACAACTCCTTAAATAAGCCTGAATGTCCTTTCGAAAACACACTTTTAGAGTGGTAGTCATTGAATGTGAACTCCACCCTTACCTGAATGCAGATGATGAATGTAAGAGATAGTATATCTGATATTGCCTGGTGATGTCTGTTACTGCAAAGCTGTGTTTTTATGGTTTATTTTGGAATGTACATCTCAAAATTTTTGCTGAGTCAAAAATTTTCCAGGGTCGGGGGGAAAATGTAGTGTTATGCTTACATACATACTTACATATCATTTTACACTATTTTATTTTTATTTTTCCATTCTGTTTTTGATTTTCTACATTCACCTCAAAACTGGATATTTTGCATCACCTTTATTTCCATAGGATCCTGTAATATTTTTAATTCATAAGAACACAATAACAAATCATTTTCACTTCGTATTTTCACGTTATCAGCACTTTTTAAATCGGTGTCAATGGAGTCTACCTTTTTCGATCTTTTATTTAGTTCTCCGTAACTCTACAATTTCGGGTTTCGTGCGCGCTCTTGCGCTACCTTTTTTTCCTATATAAATAATATCTCATTTTTCACTTAAATCTTGCCGTTTCTGTATTACGAGCTTAAAACCAAAATTTGACATGTTTTGACATCGTTGTTTATCTGGTTGTCGTGGCAATTTTTATTCAAATATTATTACCGGCCTGATGTTTTTACTTCAAAAATACTCTTTTCTTCTTGGCCATTTACAAAAATTTGCTTTTAATTTAAATAATTTCAAATAATTTCTCGTTCTTATCCCAGATCCGTCAAAAAGTATAAAAGCCGAAGAATCGGCCGATAGAGGTCCTCACTTCAGCTTTGATACGAGAAGCACCTCTTAAAGGCTTTATCCGCACTGCCTCGGGATCTTGCAAGCCTTCTCCTGAAGTCGTCGCCTAGCCACGCCTACGCCTCCACCTATTAGTGCCCGCGCTATCTTCGGCCGCTGAGCGTGCTTGTCTCAAGCGCTGCGTGTTCCTACTCCAGACGCTGCGTGTCTACTCCGGACGCTGTGTGTGTCTACTCCGGACGTTGTGTTTGCCTACTTCAAGCGCCACGTGTACCTACTCCAGACGCTGCGTGTCTACTCCGGGTGCTGCGTGTATCTGCTCCGGGCGTTGCGTGTGCCTACTCCAAGCGCTGCGTGTACCTTCTCCAGACGCTGCATGTGCTTTCTCCAGATTCTGCGTGTACCTAGAGCAGGCGCTGTGCACCTATAATAGGCATAGCCTGTGCATACTTCGTTGCAGTATCTTTATTTTTGTTATTTTTTTTAATAATATTGTAAATCACTATCATCATTACAGCCCATCATCACCTTCATACCTTTTTTTATAAAAGAAACTGTAAATCTTTTCAAATTTTTAAATAATTTATTTTATTTTTGGTTGTTTTGTTGTAGTTAGGTTAGGTTATTTAGTTTTTAATTGTCGCTTTACGACACAGTTTGATGTTCAATGTTACAATTTCGTAATATTAGGAACCTTTAAATGAAGAAATGATTAAAAATAACAAAGTACTTCCCTTTAACAAGTTGAAATTGAATACTTCTAATATCGAGATATTATATTTTTATTCATCTAATAACCCGGTTTCTAGGTAGCGGAACTTATTTTCTGAATTTTCTGAAAAACAGATAGAAAAACCGAGTTGACTGGGGTAGGACCACGCTCTTACAGAATACCAGCGTAAAAATAGTAGTTTAATGCGGCTGTGTTCTGTATAGTGAGTATTCAAAACCGAAGACATTTTTTTATTGGAAACGAGGCATTCCATCTTAGTTCACAGTGGTGACACTGCATCTGCATTTTGATTATTTAAATGAAGATAAGTGTTGATATCTATTGGATACACCATCCACTTACCATCAGGTGGACTATGTGTTCGATTTTCACCCTTATTTTATAAAAAAAGAAAGCCATACAGGCTGTGTGACATTCCATCTTAGTCTTAAGAAGTGACAACGGAACTGTAGTCTTCTTTATTTGAAATTATCTTCAGGTGTCCATGGACTACAGAAGTCACGTACCATGAGGTGGAATGTTAGTTCGTTGTGTACTTCAGTTTTATTTCTGCTAAAACGATCCATGACATTGTTTGCAGTGCACACAGGTTCCAAGTTCAAAGCAGATAAGTGTCAGCATTTGTGTATAAATACAAATTCTTAGTTTACACATCTGGATATGTTTGATGATTGTCCTTTTGACTTTTATATTGTATTCTAGCCTATCTTCGATTATATAACCATAGTGTTTATCATAGCTCAGGTAACTTCTTCATCATCGTCATATCCCGTAGGAATCGATATCTAACCAGTAGAAGAGTCCACAGCCGAACATAGACCCTTTATGTTGGTGGACCTTTTATAGGATAAAGGGGACAAACGATCACACAGTCCACCTGAATTTTAAGTGGTTGCTGTAACTTATAGATATCTATATCTATCTTCTATTACGAATCAAAATGCAGATGCATTGTCACCCGTGAGTACCGTACCGTAGACCCTTTTTACAGGAAAGGAGGCATGCCATATTAGTCCTCACGGGTTTCAGCACATCTGCATTTTGATTCATAATCGAGGATATATGTATTATCTATGGGCCACAGCAACCGCTTACCGTCAGGTGGACTGTGTGCTCATTTATCACCCTATCTTATAAAAAAGATAGAAAATTGTGCCAACTCCCTAAGCGTAGGACGACGAGATTGTATCCTTTATATTGTCTCTTCTCGACGTTGTAAAACGATATTATATCCATCAGAAGTCCTGCGAGAACGCAAAAGTCAATATTAAATCAAAATTCACTAAGTCGTGGCCACGGAGCGAAATTCCCACAGGAATAAATTTCTTTATCCTATCACATACGATACTTTGACTTATAGTAAATGATACACACAAAGGTTCGAAACGCATGTTAGTTTGTTTCGATTTGAGTTAAATTTATGCTGTTCTCGTCAAATATTTTACTTAAAAGCAAACTTATTAAAACTGATGAAATTGTTTTTCCTGAGTGCCTGCACTGCTGTGTTGCAGTCTGATGGTTACAGAGAGCGGCTACCGATATCACGAAACTATCCAAAAATTGTTCGAAGCTATTGATGTTCGCGGACGATATAGCTTTAAGATCAAACATTTGGTCTAAATATGCAGCAGCCAACATTCGTTTATCTTTATATTTCTAAGCGTTTCGAAAATTAACGAATAGTTATAGCTGTCGGTGTGAAACCTGCACATACAGATTGCGCCTTGCCACTTAGTTTGCCAATTAAATAATATAATTTTTCAGCGTCTGAAAAAAAGGGATTATTATCAGAGAGCCAGTATAAATACAGGCTATGACGTATTCCATCTTAGTCCCCAGTTGACTGCAAATGTCCCTTGACTGTAGTAGCTACTTACTATCTGGTGGGCAGTGAGTAATTTTATCACTTAAGATTTATAAAAAAATACCCCCTAGTTGACAAAGGCCTCATAAAAACGATCTCTTTCTACTCTTCTAGCTTGCAGATTGCAATTCCTTCTTTTCAACCGTCTTCAAAGAAGGAAGATTTTCAATCCGACTGTATTATTTTATGTGTGTTACCTCAGAACTTTTTTCTAGGTGAACCGATCGAAATGATTCTTTTTTTGTTTGAATGCTGGTGCTTTTCATGTAGTCCCGTATAAATTTGATCATGATCAGATCAGTAATTATTGAGTTATTTTTAAAAATGCGTGTCCAATTGACTTCGACTACATTAATGATGTTTTCATTTTATTTATATTGAAGTCGATTGTACAAAATTTTTAATTATATCACTTGTTTATGCCATCTATAGGAACAAAATAAAAGAATTAATGGGTTGATGGATTAATTTCACCCCAAGCAAGATAACCGGTAAAAAGTAACGGCATATTGTACCATCATAACAGCCTTCCACAAGTCCAATGCTGAACATAGACCTCTCCATAAGCATCCATTGATTTCCTGTATGCACCAAGTTTACTTCGGTTACCAGTTCGTGGCTCCCACTCAAAAATCTTTGTTTACCATCGTTTGTCGGTCTTTCAAGATATATTTTTTTTTATTATATGGCCGGACCAATGAAATTTAAGCTTACTGATACCTTACCCTTGTTTAATACTTTTCATGATTTATTATTTTAATGAAAGCAAGACCATAGTAAAATTTTTACTGTGGCAAGACCTTCAGATTTTTAAATGACAATATACCACATAATCGCATATCATAATATGTACAAAACTATAGAGTAGAGTACATTTTCACTCAACAATCAACGACAACATATTTGTTTACAATAATATTACAACACTGATCTTTTTTCCTGTTTTATATTAAATGTTTTATTTACATCCCTCTTATTTTAAGTGTTGTGTAAAAACAAAGACCCAAGTCGGTCCCAAGGGCAGGTTAAATAAAACCTTTTTTTCGTCAATACCTTCTTTGAAAGTGATTGGTATAAAAATAAAATATTTTATAAATACACAATAAAATTACTCTACGTATTCAATAATATACACTTTTGACAATGACTTATTCCTGAGTTCAAGTCTCAGGCGGGTTAAAGTTTTAGAAAATTATGAAATGTTTACGACGGGTAGGTGACATCCTCTTTTATACTGGATGATTTTATTTTATTAAAAATAGGGTCATGGATAATACACTATATACCAGAGAAATAGGGTGTAACAGGTGAACAGATTAGAAGCCTATGGCACTGATATTTTACATTTTTTTTTTGCTTTTACATTAACATATTATGAAATTGGATTATCACCTCTTACATCCTTTTTTTCAAGCCGGTAAACAAATTACCCAGTATATTACTGCTGTTTTTTTTTAAATTTCATATCGAATCCACCTTTCCTTAATATTATAATATACCCCACTGCTGAGTGAATCTCTGTTCTGAATTTGATCCATTTTTCTTCAGCGGCCAAAGGTCACAGTAGCCTATTCATTTGTAATGTAACTAACGAACCAGACTATTTCTAAATGCAAACTCTTTTCCCTTATTATTTACGCCACATTAATAGATATTTTATATATTAATTTTATATTAAATAGTTAATTTGGAAAAGTAGGAATTTTATTCCATATTTTTTGTATTATCGTTTATATTATGATTATATCGATTACACTAGCAATCTAATCATTACGATATGGATTCATACATTTGCTATTATTATTATAATGGCATTTCGGCTTTAATTCCATTAAGATAATCAAAACAAATATGCCTAAATAGAGCCGCGTTAGATCAACGTTATGGATGGCGTTGGATTCGATCCTCATTGCCAGCAACATAAAAATTGTAGGTCAAAACTTTACTTGCAATTTTTTGTACTATTATAAGCCAGTTCTAGACTAATATCCCACCAGATAGTAAAGTAAAGTAAAGACAAGCCTATTCACACTTGTTAGGTCTTAAATAAAACAAATTCGGTGGGTTGGTGGTAATATAATATCATAAATAGAGATTATTACAAAATTTTCCTTTTAGTCTCGGATTTATGTTATTTAAAACACGTGTTGTATTATCGTGTTGTGGTGTGTCTTTCCTAGTGTAGTAGTGTTGGGAGTAGTGTGGTTGGGATTAGTGGTGACGGGAATAGTGCACGCAATTGAGGGAGGGCGGGAGGTGCTCTTCAAACTAGGTAAGACATCATTTTATTTCATTGTGCGGATATGGGCGAAGTAATTCGTACCAACTTTATTATTATGGGTTTCCGCAAAGCAACACCTGATTATATTAATTAAATAAATGGTATTAAGCATTGGATTGATTTGTTGCATGTATCCACGCAATTTTTGTTAAGTATGTTTTTCAGCACTCAGTGTTTTCTCGGCTTGTATGTTTATACAGCAAAAAATTTAAAAATGAATTTGCAGTCTAAAGCAGTAACAACTCTTGCCTCGAAGAAATACATTGTTATCGCATTGAAAAACAGATACTGGCAAAGTGTTCCTTTCCTTTGCTGTACGAATTACGAATGACGAAGCAAACAGAATGTGTGATATGTCGGCAACAAAGTGGTGAAGACTAGCCGAACTACTCGTGGTGAGGTGATGGATTAATTTTATGAGCTAGCCATTGATAGGAATTCGTCGCCAGGATCGCCAGGATCTCACGTCACCTAACAGTAACCGTCCCACTGTTGGGTAATTAAAAGAGGATTTAAGTGCACGAAAGAATATAACGCTTACTGTTAGACATTTAAAAAATCCACAAAGTATTTGTTAATTTCTTAAACTAACAGGTTTTTTGGAATTTAGTTCGTTTAATGAAAATTCTTCATTTTTATAGAATACACTGCCCACTTGATGGTAGGTGGATGATGTGACCCATAGGCATTTACATTTATCCTCGGTTAAAAATCAAAACGCAGATGCGTTGGCAACCCTGAGGACTAAGATGGAATGCCTCGTTTCCGGTAAAAAAGGGTCTCCGGATTCCTACACCCATCATACGAAACACAGCAGTATTAAGCTGCTATGTTACGCTGGTATTCTGTGAGAGAGTGGTCCTTCCCCGGTCAAACCGACCCATTCGTGCTACAACCATAATATATCTGCAGCGTGGCTCTACCACGTATAACGCATTTGTGTAATTTTTATATAATTTATAGCTATCCATTCTGGTTTCAAACGGATAATTTCTGTATCTCAACATTAGCGCCACCTACCCTGTCCAATTGTAAATCAAAACTATCCCGCCCAAACATATGAAAAATTTCATCAAAATCGGTCCATCCGTTTAGAAAAATTGACAAGCACACGTACAAAATGATTATATAATCTAATATAAAGATTTTCTTGTATATTTATTGGTATGCAGCACAGCATATTTCGTTTATTTTATTCATTCGTTTCCTTACAATGAGAGTGTAAAGTCTCAGAGACCGAGGTTTTTCGCACTTAAAATTGGAATTAATAAATTCATTATTGTCAGCAGGGATCGAAATCGGGTTGCTACTATAAAATTTACGACGAGTGCTTTAGAGGGATGAGATACATTACACGTAAATTTTGCTAACAAGCACTAGAGGTACGGGAGTGCTCTTCGTGCTTCATGCACTCTTAATATTGAAGGAAGCCCACGTCTTGTGCAGTGGAACGTATGTTATATCTAATTTACTTTTTAATATACTTTTCGAGTTTTATATGCCTCGATGGTCTAGTGGTCGTAAGCACGACTTCCGGGTTTGAAAACTTGGTCAGGCCAAAATCAATGGTTAGGTTTCTCAATCAAGGAATTCCCTTTTACCAGATCTCTTTATCGTGTCGGAGCTATGAGAGTGAGTGAATAAATATGTAGTACACCAATGTTTGCACACTATAATCCTGTCCTATGCAGATTGCCTCCGTTGAGACAGGCCACCGTGACCGAAACTCGGTCTGCAGAATACTATACTACCAGTAGGCTTATAAAGTCATCTCCGTTGCATCCAACGCAAAATATTGATTTCTTATTTAAAACAGTAATCATTATTGCATTTCAATTATAAGACAGTCCCTCCCGCTTCTATCCGCTGTACATAATATGTACTAATAATAACTTAGTTACGTTATAATATTATAGATCGAACTTATCAATTATTTCTGGTTATCAACGAGTACTTAAAATTCAAGTTAGGAATGGTGCCCACTATTCAAACTATAAAGTAATAAGGGGATGATAATAAATTTTTGGGACTGAACAAAACGAAATGTATTTAGCTTTTTACGTAATTATGTAATTTTTCTTCTTTTCATCAAAAAATATTTACAAGTATTTACTTATATTCTGACTAAGACTTCTACGAGATTAATACTACCTCGGTTTTATTTCAGCCGCCGTGTAGTGTTGTACAACCAGTGCGTGTTGCCAGTGATGACATATGGAACTTTCCATTGTCGTGGTCCTTCACTGCTGGCCGTATGAGGATGCTCAAGGTCGCTCAGCGAGCTATGGAGGGAGCTATGTTCGGGGTTTCTCTGCATGATAAACTCAGAATAGAGAATATCCGCAGTAGAACCAGAGTGACCGACATAGCAAAACAGATTAGTAAGCTGAAATGGCAATGGGCCGGCCATATAGCTCGAAGAACCGATAACCGATAGGGAAAAAAGGTTCTCAAGTGGCAGCCTTGTACCGGTAGTAGTAGTGTAGGGTGACCCCCCACTAGATGGAGTAACGACCTGGTAGGACATGCAGGAAGTCCATTGATGCAGGTGGCTCAGGACCGTGCTTTGTGGTATTACTTGGGGGAGGCCTATGTTCGGCAGTGGACTTGTGAAGGGCTGTAATGTTGATGATGACCTAACAAAAAAAGAAAGAAAGAAATTTACCTTTCATTATCCTTCAGTAACGTTGAAAATCATAAATCTGAATCGATATGCAACAATTATTGTAGTAGAAACGACGTTTTGCCATTATTATTCATCTAATAGATAGGTGATAAATACATACATTTTTTTAAATGACGTTAAAACTTTTTGAACTATTTTATCCTACAATTTAACACAATACCTTAAACAATACTGTTTGAACAAGTATTTCCAAAAAAAATTTTTACGGAAAGAGTGTTAATTTTTAGTTCACTCTCCTAGAACGCAATAGCCCCGACTACGTAGAATCAGTAATAAAATAATTTATATGCATGTAGGTTACTACATAATACTTATTGAAAATTAATTTTCTTTTATTTACCACTGGTTCTCCAAATATACCTCTGTCCTGGAAGGAACCATGAAGAAACCTAATGGGATTATATGTAATTTTTATGGTTTCAATGTTAGTTGCGTTACCCCATAGCAAAATTCCGTAAGATATTGCGCTATGAAAGTAACTGAAATAAGCTAATCTAGCTGTCCTAACATTGGTGAGATTTCTGATATTTCTACCAGCTTATGCTGCAAAACTAATTCTGCCTGTTTTATATTTATATTTATATATGGGTGCCTTATTGAAGGTTCGCGTCAAAAGTAATACCAAGAAAAACACTGGTATCCATAAGACTTAACACTTCCCCATTTAAAAGTACATTGGTATTTGAATGTTTAAAATTGTTAAGTATTGTTAATTTAATACGTTTTGTCTATTTCCGTTTAAGAGCAAATTGTTGGCGTAAAACCAATGTACTAATTTTGGCAGGGCTTTATTTACATTGTCATATGTAATTAACTGCCCTTTGAGATTAATCATATCTCTACCATACGCAAGTGTGTGGTGCAGATTGTCTCTATTTTGCTATTTTTGTACACAAAGCTAGTGTTCGTACATACTATATTGAGAGAGATTTAGTAACAGCTAATTTTTAGATTTCATGAGAATTATACTTGCATCATCTAAAAATATAAGGCAGGGAGGTAACTTTCATTCCCAAAACGCCAGCCCCTAAAATTAGCGTTGAACTTAGTTGAGCGGCGTGCTAAGAGACTTATTGATGACTTTGATTTGATTGAAATCTATCTTATCAGTCAAGAGCAGAGGTGCATTGTAGCCAGCCGCTTTTTATTCTATAGTGTTGATATTAAAGAATGTAGTGTAGAATAGTTCCTTCCTTATATATATATATATATGATAAATCAAGATTTAGATTTACTATCAGTATTTTTGTGGTGCTGGTGTAGAAGTTTGTACTCAGTTGGATCGCACACTGCATCCAGTTGGTGATTTTTTTAAATATAAAATTGAAGTAACTATTGAACTGACCATCCCCCAGAGAGTATATGTTACTGTATCCCTAGATACCTTCTACGTAAGGATTACGAATCAAGCGAAAGTAGTCTAATGGCAGGGTGTGGACCACAAATTCGAAAGGTCATGGTTTCGAATCCGCCAATCAACTACTGTCATGAACCACTCTACACTAATCTATATCTCTCTAGTTTTCAGAGTTTGAGGTATACCTGACGAGAAGATGTGCCCAACAGAGTTGAATCTGTCGATTGATTTCTCGGTCGAAGTTGGACTTACCTAGTATAGTAGTTTAATATATCAAGTTAAACGGCAGTGTAGAATAATATAGAATAGAATAATTCAATATAGATTACATGTAATTTTTTTAAATAATATTATTTTTACAACATATTATTTCAAAATTAGTATGAAAACATTAGAAAAAACATGATAGCGATCAATGAAAAGGTTGTGTCAAATGTATCAGCCAAGTTTGGAAAATAAAAGGGTAGTTCTGTATTGTAGGGCTACATTACATCGAGCTACTCTCGAACATCTCATTTCTAAATATGTCGTGGACCTATTTTATTATTACCTATTTTATTATAATTACATGAATTAGTTCCTATTACAGTTCTTGAGTCATCAAGGTCTAAAATGAGCCATTTTTATCACACTCAGATGCTTTGACTCGCTCTTCAAAAAACGAGCTTTGTATGCTAGCGCGTTTTGCTAATGAAATATTGGGAGGAGTTGTTCTTCCCCGAGAAGGCTTTTTGCAATTTATACAAACGTCAAAAATTATTCAACGATAATGACTTGCTTCGAGGTTATTTAATTCACTTTTTACTAACTGTAATTTTTACTGGAATTAATAATACGGTTTGAAATAATGTTTTATATTCTAAAGATTATTTTGAGATACACAAAATATTTTCACCAAGGTATGAATTGTATCTTATTAACATAACTGCGTCCAATTATCAGGCATGTTATAGTAACGATATGGAGTTTAACAGTAAGGCAATTACTAGCGCCTTACTCCTTAAAAATAGAATATACTGTTGACTTTCACGACCATACTGAGAGTTTGGTAGAGAATTTCTCAGAATTTTTAAACCCAAATTATGATCACTCTTACGTCGAATTCGTATCCCGTTCAACAAATTCGTTCAAAAACAAATTTAAAAGTTTCCTGAGCTGAAAATGTCAGAAGCACAAAGAATTATTAAAATGAATGAGATTTCAATTGCAAGCAATACATCACATTTAAATTTAAAGTAAGTATATTAAAATTTACTTCGCGTTATAATATGACGAACTTTTGTAGTTTTGTGAATAAGCACAAGCCCTAAATTACGCAATCGAACAGCGTTAGGTTCACCGTCTTCGATGAAAACCTTATTTTTAGTGGAATACAAAAAGGAGAAGATTCAAAATTCGACTGGATGTTTTCGCGTCGACATCTTCATCAAATAAGACCAGATTTAGAAGATTCTTTTTTTATTAAATGTTTTATACCTCAGGCCTAGTCCCACAAAAAATGTGAAAAAAAATGTTATCCCTAATTGTGGCAAAATAAGAGATGAATTTTTAACGTAATTAAGCAACAATAAGATTGTGATATTCCGTGTTCTATTCAAAAGTGTATAAAACATGGAATAAAATAAAATAATAAAAGGCTTTAGTTCTATACGATATGGCTTAAAATCGACTCCGGAGTGTGAAGTAATATTTTTTATAGTGCCTACGCGAGAAAGCGGAGTTCGGTTAAAAAAAGTCAAAAAATAAAAATAAATATTTTAAGAACGTTAGGTCAGCAAAAAGTTGTGAGATCAGGACAACAGGATATTCCTTATTCTCGACTTCACAAAAATGGGATGAGGCCTGTTCTCAGAGTTGGTACGTTCTAGGTTGTTTATAGATTGTTGACGTGGGAGCTCCGGAGCAAATCCTATGCTATAAATTTCACAGTTCACAAATTTTGTTTTCGTTAAAAATTTATACTCTTGATCTTTATTTTTCCCGAAAACAAAGATGAGGTCTACGAGCGAGTGACTTTGCCCAAGAGAGGCCTACCTTAAAGCGCACCTTGAAGAGGTTAAGGTTATACGTACTCAAGAAACAAACACCGCCAAGGCATTCCACTCCTTGATTGTAAGCATTATTAAAAGATGACTCAGTGCGAATATACGGAATGTCAGCCAAGTGTGAATGCTAACCTGCAGCAAGTCTGGTACTCCGATAGAAGAATGGAGATAGCGGTATGACCTTATGAAGCTCATAGGCATATTCTTCAAAGTACAATCTGTAGAAGACCTCTCTTGGCTCTGCGTTGCAATGAGTCTTTGCTGCTGCCAATTTGCTGAGTCATCCCTAAGGTGACTACAACACTCCATGTATGTTCGGACTTTAGCTTTGTATAAAGTTTAAAGCTGTCCATACGTGAAGTTTCGCCTCACTTTGTTTAGAATATCCAGTTTTGTGCTTTCGACTCAATGTTAGCGCCAAAGCTCTCAAGTGTATACCGAAGAGCTCAACGTGATCGCTAACCTCTACAGATGTACACCAGAAAATAGGAGTCATATAAAACGTCGTTTTGCGGAGAACAAACTGACCTACGATTCAGCAGCATTGAAGGTGACCAGATTGTCGTCACTCCATTGGGAGAAAAGACTTAAGATCGCATTTATCCGCTCCACCATGGCCTCTCTGAACGTATTACTGCCCCACCGTCTTTTGCACTGGACATGAATCTCTCCGTGACTATGCTATCATCTGCATACCGAACAATGCCTGGTACATGTAGGTAATTGATGTGCAGTAGAAAGACTGTCGCACAGAGAACAGACCCCTGAGGAACTCCAGCATTTATATGCATAAGGTCAGAAGAGCAGCCATCTATGACTACGCTGATCGAACGTTCAATCAGAAAGTAGTTGCAAAATTTGGCAGGGATGCCGTAAGCAGAAAGCTTACTTAGTAGGCTTGCGTGCCAAACCCTGTGAATAGCCTTCGAGATATCAAGTAAAACTGCTAGATCTTCACCGTTCTTCTTGATGGCCTGGAGTGCAGTGGACCGTCCCCGGCGGAAGCCATGTTGATGGTCACTGAGGAGGTCATTTGTTTCAAGGTATCTCAGCAGCTTATTCTTCAGTACGTTTTTCATAACTTAAAGAGTATGGAGGTAATGGCGATTGGTCGATAATTACAGGAAGTGCACGACTACCCTTCTTGGGTACTGGTTGCACATTAGCAAGCATCCAAGATTTAGATCCCCGTCACCCCGAAAAACCAGTACTCTAGTTTGAGAATTGCCGGCACCAATGAAATTGTTTTTTTTTAAGTTAAAGTTGACACATTAATTATATTTGTTCGTATTTCATGCGCTACCATACCGTTCATCAGATTGCGGTAAAACTTTGTCAACATATTGCTTGCACTTTCGCGAAGGTTATAGATATCACCCGTGTGGAGCCGGGGCAGATCGCTAGTAATGGGATGCAAAAAATTTATTGCAATTAACTAATTAATTAATTAAACGTAAATGCAATTTTCTAGTTCGCCACATTTTCGAGTACATTTAACTCCGCAACACGCAATGGAACAACGGTGTGAACTAATTGTTCTACAACCCTCTTAGATATGAGAGGAACCATGTGCCGGTAATCTAGTTTCAAAAATAACAGTAAGTCAAAAATAGCTCAATGCAAATCGATTTATCGGTTTCAGAGTAAAAGGGCATATCTGGAAATTATCGACATGCTCTAATAAATCTATCATTATTTGGAGACAGCATAAAGTCATCAATTTGCAAGGGAATGGTGTATCGCACTGTTCATTTCTTCGCATAGTAAGATAAATGTAAAATGCATACGTACGGTGCGAAATATTAAACTAATAAATTATTACTAAGCTTGACAGGATGCTCGTAGATCATATGTAATGTTTTTATTATGATTTTTACCTTTACCATTATCACATAATATTTTTATAAATGAATATTCAACAGAATTTGTCGTAATCTAAGTTACGTTTACATGGTACTAAGGCTCCGCTTTTGGTGACTTGGTCGGTAAAACAATGTATTAATTTTAGCGGTTAGAATAATCGTAACAGGAACACGGAACTGGAATTACGTGGGAGCCAGGGTACAGTAAGGCTAATCTGTTGCAAATAATTAGGCTAATCAAATTGAAATAAAATTACTGGGTGAAAATTATGTTACTTGAGGCTCCTCTTGTGCCTAGTATGCGATCTGAGTCGGTACCACTCCTAGATCTATTCCAGCTGTCAAGCAACAATGTTTCTACCGTATTACGTTTTAAAGGACAAAGGATCAAGTAATTAGTCTGTGAGGCAATTTATCTTAGCCCTCAGGGATATCAACACATTCAACACATCTTAAATCTTTAATTTGTTGCAGTCATAATGTTCCACAGCTACTACACCTACTGCGCTCAAAGTTTTTTTTAAATAAAATAGTTGCGTCAAACGAAACCTGCGATCAAATTCGAACAAAGAAGTCTACAGGTACGTTATTTGTATCACCTCTGAAGACTAAGATAGAATGCCCCACAGCCTGTAATTATAGTGGCTCTCTATGCTCTTCAGACCGGAACATAGCAGTGGCAAGCACAGCTGTTTAGAGGTAGAAATGGGTAAGAGAATGGTATCTAAGAAGACCCAGCTAAACACGTTAGCGTCAGAATAGTGGATAAAGGCTTCTTTTAGAATGGTTAAAACTGCTCAAAAGTATCACTTTTCAGGTATTGTGAAGTGGTAGTCAGGATGTTTAAAATGCTTTCAAGGGAAGTGGTCTGCGTTTGATATCGGAATAAAAGACATTATCAGATTTCAGAAAGGAGTTGTCGATAGGAATAATTTTACATGTTGTTATTATTCATATTATATTATGTTTATAATGTTTCAGTTAATGTTGCATATTTTTATAGAATTTGAATAAAGAGAATTCCTTACAAAATTATGTAATTGATTATAGATAAGTAAAGAAAATATATGTTAATTTGGAGTTTCTAGTTTGGATGACAAACGTAGAAATTTTTTATCGCAAAAATAGATTATTAAATATATGTGATCTGCACACCGTGATTGTTGGTCCTAAAATGTAAACTACTTCTTTATAATATTTTAAGTGCTTTAATACCGTACCGTGCTGAAAATTTAAATTTCCAGATTTCCAGAAAGTACTTTTTTCTTTTTAAATACTTAAAAATAACACATCACATTTTCAATATTTTATGAAAATTCTGTTACGTATTTATGAAATGTATTTTTTACTTAATTAATACAACCTAAAATAATAAATACACATTTGAATCTCCCTACTGTTTTTTAGCGTGGGAACATTCTGAAGGCTTTATCAGCGGTTTTAATTTTATGAAGAACACTTTGTTATATTGTTTTATATTTTTATTTAATATAATTTGATACGATCTTTAATAAAGAGTTGTAAATAAAATACTATTTTATATTTTAACCCTATTTTAAGAAATTAAAAAAGTTTTAATTTTCTTCGATTATCATTCAAATAAAATCTTTAACATTTTCGGTGTTATTTTTTAAACTTGGGAAGATCTTTTCAGTGATTTTTTTAACTAGGGAAGAAATTATATTTCATTGATAATATATTTAAAAAATTAGTGCAGTTAGACAGCTGTGTTTCAACCAGTCTTCCCCATGTGTAGAGAAAAAAAATTAGCAATTTAACTTTTTCGCCCTTTTCCAGATTACAAAAATGATTAAGATATATAAGATATAATAAAAATATATTGTTTAATTGCTCTCATGTTTTCGTAACTATAATATCATTAACAATAATCATCATCATCAGCCTGCGGCAGTCCACTGCTTGACAATAACCAAACATAAAAAATTGAATTGACTATTGTTAGTCATTATACAAACGCAGGGATTACCTACCTACAGTTACCTAAGTTCAGATTGTTTGCGTTTCTTTGTGAGCTCATATGCCTAGTAATTCGTTGAGCTGTTTTCGAGTTTTAGCGAGACTAACGGATATCAATTGATTTTTATATACAAAATGTAACAAAACCCTGTGGTTCCCGTTAATTGCGTTAACAGAATCGGTATTCAAACGTGTAGAAATTACTTTTTTTTTCAAAAACTCAAATCTCAATTAAAAAAATAATTTGCAAATTTAATGTGGTTTTATTACCTCTGCATTGTCCGGGGAGTACGGGGATAGAGAAAGACCCTGCTTTACCGATGCTCGTGTCAATTAGTGGTAATAAAACCAAATACAATTTGCAAATAAACTTTTATTTTAATTTAAAAAAAAATTGCTGTCGATTTTTCTGAAAAAAAATTATATACGTTTGATTACTGATTCTGATAACGCATTTAACGGGAACCACAGGATTTATGTTACATGTTGTATTCAGATGTATTATGTATCTAATACTTACGATTAAAATATTATCTAGAATTATTTATTATAAAGTAACATTTTAGTGTATGGTAGATTCGGATATGTAAAGCTCGTATAATAAAGGGTTTTGCTTACTTCAGTGACGTATAGCGGGTCGTCCACTTCCCTATAGAATGGTCAAGTTGGGCTGGCGATGGCTGCCACAAGCGTTGTGAATAAATGATGCACTTGTGAATAAATGCTGGTTATGGGTACTGGTCTTATCGGGCTCGCAACACATTTATGAACTTTGATTTTTTTTATTAAAAAACATCTTTGATAACTTTGTGTTATGGCTTTTGAACTTTGAATTTTAAAACATTTCAACTGCGGAGTTTCTTTCACCGTTTCTTCTCCGGACAAAAGAAACTTATTTTGAAATGATAGTAAATTATAAAACATACAAATCTTAATTTCATACGTCGAAAACTATAAATTTTTCATTTCATTTCATGTATATATATTAATAAAATTGTATTGTCTGTCTGTAGCATCGAAATAAGTACCTTTTATCGAGATTGGGGGTTATTTGCATTAAGACATGAATAACCATTTTTAAAATGATTGTCAGTTATTTTTAAATTGATTAAGGTAACAAACGAGCATACAGTCTCCACCTTATGGTAAATGGATGTTGTGTCCTATAAACATCTACATTTATCCTCGATTAAGAATCAAAATGCAGATGCGTTGTCACCTCTGAGCACTAAAATGGAATACCACGCTTTAAGTAAAAAAGGGTCTCCACATCTCTAGACTCATCATATAAAACACAGCAGTATTAAGCTTCTATTTGACGCTGGTATTCTGTGAGAGCGTGATCCTTCCCCGGTCGAGCCGACCCATTCGTGCTACAACCATAATATAGCTGCAGCGTGGCTCTATCACGTAAAATGTCTGTCTGAACTACTCTTAAGATTGTCTAAACCTATTGCGATTAAACTGTATAAGCTGATAGAGAACAATGCCAGGAGTAATCTAGGCTATATTGGATCCAAAAAAGTAGAGTATTTATTTTTAAGTAATCGAAAATTTGTTCAAATAGATGACCATTCATGATTATTTAAAAAAAAATTAAGCCATATTAAAAGATGCTACCCAAGCGACGCCGAGGCGGCTCCCTTGTTTCTGTGTAAAACTATACTTAAGAAATTAATTTACTGCATACGTAGCTAAATATACGCACGAGTTTATCCGTTAAAGTTAGAAATTAAAAAAAACTGTTAAACAGCAGACAGGTTTAATCAAGTACATTATAAGTTAACATTCAATAATTTATTCATGAAGAATCCATCCATCGAGAAAGCTGTATGTGGCAGCTTGTTTAATCGAGTTTGCACTGGCGAACTTTTAATTTAAACTTCTAAACTTTTTTTTTTTTTTAAATAATATTATACCATTAAATATGCTTAGCCGATTCAGATAAACTAATGGGTCTATATTTGTTATTTTCTATAAATAATACTACTATTCTCATGAAATTTGTTAAAAATTACAAAAAATACTTGCAGAATTTCTTTTGCCCTTTTTTCTCTGGTCAGATAAACGTCAAATGTCATATTTTTAAATTAATTATTTAAAAACAATAATTAATTTAAGAATATGGCATTTCACGAATCAACTATTTTTTAAGTCAAGAAATAGATAAGAAGGATCAAATTCTGCACATATTCATCAAGTTTCACATAAAAGTAGATTTGTCACGACGTAATTGTAATTTTTTTCAATAATGCATTCTAAATTCTAAATGTCCACAGCTGAACACAGACCATTGCCTCAAAGGGAGATATTTTCCATAGTTGCCACGCTTGGCAAATGGGTTGGCAACTGCAGTGTTTTATTATCTATTTTTTAAATGGAAAACGTTGCCTTCTATTTCATGGTATGTTACCCTCTGTCGCCTTTATGACAGCCACGGGACGATATGGGTAATAACACTACACGGTAAACGGGACGGTCATTTCAGTTATTGTTTCTCACGATCTATTCGCCTATTAATAAAAGCAGTTTACTAGAAAGGAGAAATTCGGACAATTGTTTTTTTTTTTTTGTATTTACACGAATACTTAATAAATCAATCTTTTTGCCTAAATGTTAATGATATAAATAAAATATGATAAGATTATTTTTATATTTTTTATAATTAATTTATTATCTAAAGTACATTTTTCAAACGGTCAGGTTATAATATTAAATATACTCGTACATTTTCCATCAAATAAACAATGAAATTCTATCAAAAGACAGCAATCGAGATTATAAAGTTTTTCCGCTTTATAGTTTATGCAATAAAAGTTTTAAACATATAAAAAAATATTTGAAAGTATTATTATTATGATAAACAATTAACATCTCAAAAACCTATAAGTTCTTAAATGCTTAATTACTTACGTAAAACGTGACTTACCTCGGATATCTCGGTTACGGGGACTGGGCGCTCGAAAGTTTCCTCTGAACTTGGTAAAGTCAGAGTGCGCGAAAATGCAACAAGTCTTAGTGAACTGGACGCTTACGGTTCCCGCATTTATAGGCAACGTTTGGGCGGGATGAAGGCGGAGCTACGCACGCGTAACCAGAAAACGCCCGGCCATGTAGTGACGGAAATTAAAAGATAAGCTACACAATGGTTCTCCACCAGGCTCCCACACTGTGACGTCGTTAAACTTTGAATTATTTAACGCCCATACAACAATATAAATTTATGAAATTTCTAAAAATAATCTAAAAAATCTAAATTATTAATTCGTGAAAGTCGAATGACATTTTTAAGTATTTATATACCTTTTATTTAAAAGTTAATTAATATTTTCCGTTATATACTGACTAATTAGAATCTATTTATAGAAGTAAGGGTGATGTACGGGCAAAAAGTTCACCTTATGGGAAGTTGTTGCCGTGTACAAAATAACACCTACATCTATTCTCGATTTGTAATCAAAATGCAGATGCCATTTCATTCCAGCGGACAAGGTTTGAAAACCTCTTTTTCGGTAAATAGATCTTCGGTTCTTAACACAGGAGCATTTATCTGCTAAATCACGTTGGTATTGCGTGCAAGCGTAGTCCCCGATCAAGCCGGCCCATTCGTGCCTTTTAACTATTTATAAGCACTGGCTTAGTATCAATAGTGTCAAACACTGGCTTGACTGTCCCACCAGATTGTGATTGGTGATGCAGCCGAAAATGATAAAATGCGCTGACTAAGCATAACAAAACCCGATTCATTCTTGTATTGAGGATATTAACATTATAATTGGATGAAAAGACAGGCAAATTGTTCCACTCCTTTGCTTTACGCATTACGAATGACGAAAAAAATAGCTTGGTTCGAAAGCGTGGTATGTTGAAAACAAAGGGATGTTGACCGGAGACCAACCGAGCGTTGATGGTCTGATAATGGAACGGGGAGCACATACATTCCTGCACATACTCACCGAAATGTATCCTGTAAACCCAAAGTCCACCGAAGAGCTGACTATACATCGACTTATCGACCTTATTAGTTCACCCATAAGCCTCTTAGCACGCTTTTGCTATTAAATTCAAAGCTGCTAAGTGGCATTTTGCAGCACCAACAGATTATATATGGCAGCAATATTCCATGCACAATCGGACTTGCTCTTATACAGTATAAGCAACTGTAAGCATTTGCAGCTATAATACGCTGCAACGCGGCTCTTACACGTAATATGTGAACTTTCAGTATATACTGGTGAATTACATCTTTTCATAATTACGTTTTGAAAGCTCGTATTGCCTGTTAATAAATTGCATCTATCTCATCCATATTTGTTTTAATTGGTGCGATATTTATTAAAAGTTCACATACCTACTCTCTGCTCTCTCTATTCCCTACTCAGGCCAAGAAGGAAAGAAAGGCCAATCGCTGCGTATATTTCAATTGACGCCAAAACAGAAGTCGAAATCATGCTTAACTTATTGTAACAGCACGCACTAACGTACACATTTAAAATAATTTTCAACGAGCAACATAATTTAAATGCATATATGTATTCGCCAGGAGTTAACCTTTATGGCGTGATAAAAAAGAAAGAAAATAGATGTATGCGTGTGCGTGTCAAGTAGTTGAGCATGATTTTGGAGTCACTTGAAATGTACCCAGCGTTCCGTTTAATTTTCTTTGTTGATCTGATAATTCATCCATTCAATACAGCCTATAAAAGTCCACTGCTAATCATACGCCTCCCCCATACCATAGTGAAAACAAAATAGTAGGCTATCTTCTAAGAAATGTACCGAACGCCGCTAATATGTGTACGTGGCGGGCACGAGACAGTACGGACTTACACGCACGAGCCACAGCATGCACACAACGACACTTGCTAAATCGGAAACGTCGGGAGAGCCGGGGACGGCCTTCATCGCGCTTTTTTTGCGCCCGAAGCAAATATGGGCAACCCTCCAGAAAGCGGGGGAGGGAGGCGGTGAATGCTCATAGCATACCACGCAGCCGGCTGCTTGGTTATGTGGAGACTTTTGCCCACTAAACACCGCCTTTATGGATTGGCTTACCGATCTGACGAGAGATCTCTAAGCCGTATACGAACGCGGCCCTCCTTGGCAGAAAGGAGGGCGCAAGCGGTGAAAAGCCGCTTAGAAGTGTGCCTAACTAAGGCAGATTAAGGGATGTGTTATTTAGGCTCGGCCTGAGCCGCCAAGAGGCAGTTCAGGTCAGCCGAAAGCTTGTTGGGGGGGGGGTCCGAGAGAGTTTCTTGGTCTGCGCACACTATAGCGAGTGTGGATAGGGGCTGCATAGGCAGCTGTCTCACAAATGAGATGATTTGGGTGGGACTCTGAGGCTTTGAAAAATTTCTCAGAGAGTGATATAAGGAACTGCTGGATTGTTGGGAGCTCTAAGTCTCGGTATAGGTCGGCATTACGGACATAATAGGGCGAGTTAGTGGCCCTACGACAGAATAAATTTTAAACTATTTGAAGTTCATTTATAACTGGGTTTAGCATGTGCGAAAATGGGGGCCGCGTAGGTCATGAAAGGTCGTATGCAGACCTTGTATAGGGTTCGCTTGTTGCGGAGAGACATGTTACTGTGTCTGCCCAATATGCTGTTGAGCCTACCCATGTAAAATCGCGCGGTGCGAGTTACCTTCTTGATATGGGGCTCGAAAGTGAGCCTTGCATCAAGGGTGACGCCTAGGTTTTTGGCTTTTGATTGACATGGGACAGGGGTTTCTAACATCCTGATTGGCGAAGTGGCGGTGAGACGGCGTCGTTTATATTCGAAGCAAACGGCGGAGCTCTTCTCCAGGTTTACGTCGATACGCCATTTTTGGAACCAAACTCCTAAGTTGTTAACTGACTTTTGGATCTTGTTCCGAATCTGTGGCAGTGAGTTGCCTTTAGAGTAAAGGGCTGCTGTAATCATCTTTGTTTGAGACTTTTTTGACTTTTAATAAAATTTTGCTAGCAGTCTTTTTTCGTTCTATTTTTTTTTTTTGAAAATAAATTAATATATGGGTTTGTTTAAGTAAATTTGCTTTTTGTTAATAGGTTATATTATATCTATACATAAATACACACCTCATAAGGACATTAATTATCATATCACATCACATCATATCGATTTTGAACATTAAACCTGAGCTGACACCATACACTCAGTGTTAATTTACTCGTAATTTAGTTATTTGGCATTTTTTGCAATGTAAGGGTTTTTTTGACAAACATTCATTCTTTGAGAGCAAACTGAAGAAATGATTAACAAATATGATGCATAGGAACGTATCCGTATGTATTATGTTTGTAAATATTATAACTACTTATAACATTACATAATAATTAGGTGTTAAACAAGAAGACAGAGACAACCTTGCAACAGTAGGCATTTAAGTCTTGCCCGGCGCGGGAGATTCCTACTATTCTGTTTTTACTATGCCCATACAATAACCTCATAGATAGGATTTTGACATAGTCAGTACGCTTGGCAGGCCGGTTGGTAACCGCAGTTGTTTAATATTTTGAGTTGTTATCAGAATGAAGTTGCTGGCCATCTTCAGCTTTAATTTCCCTCTGTCGCCTCTTACGACGCCCACGGGACGGTATAGGATAGTGAATATCCTTACACCGCCACTACATGGTTTTCGGTCTTAGCATGCCAATGTAGTATCTATACGTTTTGTGGCCCATAGAGTCCGTAGGATCTGTGGCGTCATTTTAGATATTCAAACTAAGACATTCAAATTTAAGCGACAGTAGCCTAATGGCAGGGCGCGGACCGCGAACTCAAAAAGGTCGTGGGTTCGAATCCACCATTCGACTACTGGCGTGAACCACTCGTAACACAAGCAATTTATGCTTACCACGAGTGGTAAAGGGGAATATTAGTAACGTGGAGATTAATAACGTAAAAACGTGGATATTACCCCTATTTAGTAGTGATTTATATATTACGCGATATCTTCGTTAATGATGAATCGATTTTAATCTTTTTTCATTAAATATATAAAATATATATATATATATATAAGACAACTTGGGTGAGAAGCTACATCTTAGGGGTACCTCGTTTAGAGCTGGTGCGGCCTTAGAGGCAGCTGAACTAAGTAAGTAACGCAAATAGGAGTCTCTGAGTGATAACTACATATTTTGTGCCAAATGCTGTAGGAGCTATCGGTGCGTCGGCCTATGTGATAAGAGGGCCAGTTCTTTTCTCGCTAAAAGGCTAAGTATAGCCAATCAGCGAGGAAACTCAGTCATCGTTCTTGGCCGTGGGGGTAGGACTGTGTGATAATTTAGGTTTTTAGTTTTGGTATTTTTTTTAATATTGCGTATATTAGAATGTTATGTAAGTAAATGATAGTTTAAGTTTAAAATATTATTTAAAACATAATACAGATTGATTTTATTCTTTTGTAAATTCATATTTATTCATGTACAATACCCATACGGAATTGACTTTTTCATAATAGAATGTGACTTTTTCGTACACACAAAGGATATTTTAATGGAAACTTATCAACCGCATCGACTAGCTTTAGGATATTTTTGACAAAACCTTTGTACGGTATGCATTTTACAAGTGTGTTTCATTATTAGGGTTTCGGACTATAAAAGGGAAAAACGGAGGCCTTTTTTTAGGATTTCTTTGTTGACCGTCCGTTCGTCTCACCGTTTGTCTGTCTGTCAGAATTGTAATTTCTCTAAGGAACAGGTAAAAGCAGGCAAGCAAAAGGGTATCAAATTCAAATTAAATCGAAATACTAAGGTCTATAGTCCCTTAGTGGTGTAAAAAACACAACTTTTTAAATCAACTCAATTAAAAAAAATACGGTCAATTATTCCACATATTTTAGACATTGCAAACGCACTCTGCAAAATCTGCATGGTACTTTACGTTGATCTAGAATTGTGAAATTTTGCAAGAAGCTAGTTCTCAAGCTTCCAAGGCACAAATAAAGGAAGATCTTAAAATCTTTAATAGTTAAAAACGTTTTTGGATACATCGGTTGTTATTACGGTCACGGTCACGGTTACACTTGCAGTTGGACCATAGACCATAATACATATTATAGACCGATGTATGTATTTTTCCACTGCAGATTTTAGTTTGTCCTTCAATCCGAATTACCTTTTCCTCTGAGCAATGTTCGGTGCTTACCTTACTTAATTGATAAATTTCAGTAAGTTAATTATTTTAGTAAAACTAAGTACTTATCTAACTGCTTTAATGATTTCCACCTATTAGACCTACGTATCAGCGCTCGTAGTCGCGCCGGACGGATCTGTAGTACTGCTACGCGTAATACTGGAGCAGTTCCTCTCAGAACCACATCATGCTTTATGCGGACAATGGAATAGCTAGCTCTTTTCAGAGCTAACTTTTCTGTGTTTCACTGGACGTCAAGTGTAGCTACATATGTATATAAATGAATATTATTTTGAATGAAGCTATTAATACTGAATTTATCACGTTTAATTAACTTATTTTAATATTCTTTGAATATTATTTTTATTAATTTACAATAGGTTAATTTATTTCAGTTATTTCCATAGCATAATATCTTATGGGATTTTGCTATGAGGAAATGCGGCTGATTTAGAAACTATTTTTGTTCAGCAAAGAGGGCCATAGGAGCTATTTGCAACCTACCTTTTAGAGAGAGTCTCTTAAAGAAAATATAAAGAAATTAATATATTAACTTTGACCCCGCAGTATATTTACGAAAATTTACATAACAAAGATAGTTTTAGTAAAAAAAGGTGATACACTCTCTGTAAATACTAGACTCCACATAGTCTGTAATTTCTTCTTGAGACAATATATACGCTATTACAACAAAGTCCCAGAAAATATACAAGGTAAGCTATTACCAAATTCAAATATTTTTTAAACAAAAAGTGTATCAAAGGGGTTATTATAATATAATGAATACAATGTTGATAATAACCCCCTTGAATGAGGTGGTCGCTTTCAAGCCGTTTCTAAAATAAATTTTGTAAATATTTTGTAACCATTCACATTGTAAAATTTATTTAAAAATGTCCCGCTGGGTTTCTTGTTAGTTCTTCCCAGGACAGAGGTTTTTTCGAACCAATGGTAAAAAATTACTTTCAATAAAAACTACATGTAATCTATATCGAATAAAAAATGTTTCTATTTTATTCTATTCTAATTTTAAAACCTATCGTTACATAAAATCACATTATGTTTTGATCTAAATCAAAATTCGACTTTGTGGAAAGAAAAATATAATGGAAATCGGCCCGAGCGTTTAGTATTAAGATGATTGAATCAATGCTATTTCCATTGTTTTGTAATTGTTATTTGTAGGTCAATATTACTTGTCCCATTGGGTTAATGAAGCCGCAAACCGTGACCGCGATGTGGTCTATAGATATCTACATCTAACTTCGTTTAAGAAATAAGAATTAAAATGCAGATGCGTCGTCACTGTGACTTGCCGCAACTTGTTCTGTGTGACAAGATGGAATACTTCGGCAGCAGCTAAAGAAAGCTATGGTTTTTTTTTCAATCATCATACGAAACAAGAGCGGAATGCAGATATTCAGTGAGACTCTCGTACCAGGTAAACTGACCCAGTCGTGCTGCAGAAGAGCTGCACCGCGGTTTAAATATCTCAACGTTACTTATTGTATGCTGATCAACTGACATTACTTGCATTAGTTTAACAGCATCTGGTTGAGCTAATAGTTGCTAATTCAAATTCGGATCGAAGTAGAAGAATATCACAAATAAGAAAGCAATATTCCGGGACTAATGACCACAAAATTATGGGTGCGCGAATGACGAAAGGTATTGTGGGTTGAACCAATTGGTGGACTGTTTATGCGTGGCTCGTTATGAACCAAAACAAAATGGCGGACGCGGCACGTGGCGATCTTTGGACAAATATACTTGCTATAAAATTCAATTTATAGAAACATGAGATGCTACGGAAAAGGAACAACTTGATAATAACCCCTGGGAATGAGGTGATTGTTGATAAAATAAATTTCCTATATAGTTTGTACAACCTTTCATATTGTAAAATTTACATTAGAAAAAGTCCCGCTACGTTTCTTGCTGGCTTTTCCCAGGACAGAGGTTTTTTTCCGAAAGTAAAAAATTAACTTCAATAATAATAACAGACATGTGATCTATATTGAAAAAAAAAGTTATTGTATTATTTCGAAGTCAAAATGTGCAGTCCGTCCACAAGAATTGCGACATCGCGACGGAATATTTCTTGCTTCAAAACCCACTCAGAAAGAGAAGAAGCCTGTTCTCAGTATCATCTATGTACGCCTTTACTTTACTTATCGGTCTTGATCGCAGTGGGTTTAATTTGGGGATTATTCGGGAACGAAATCAAATAAATAGATTGTACGTGATTTTCCTTACGCATCAGTCATCAACATTCGCTCGACAAGGTTTTGCAGTATAATTATAGAACCCATTAGATTTTGCTACGACTTCTTATTCGGACGCAATTTGAACAACATTTTAGATAAACAGAAATAGAATACTTAATATCCACTTTAATAATGTACAAAGCTACGACGTTTTAAATTTGTTCAAGTCAATTTTCTTTGAAAACTAACTCCATAATTTAAGGATTTTAATGGTAAGTAACAAAATTAAATCAATGATATTTTTTATGACGCGACCTTTTAACGTGCTTTTAGTAAACATGCACCTATTTTATATCTTAAGAGAACCGGAGACTAATTTTTACTGACAACGAGGCATTTCATCTCCTCTTCAAGACAGTCCTCAGGAGTGACAACCCACTAATAGCTCAATTCGTATCGCATCAGACCGCGCGTCAATTACACTTAACCCTCTTTTTTATAGGATAATGTGATAAACGAGCGCACAGTCCACCTGATGGTAAGTGGTTGCTGTGGCCCAAAGACATCTACGTCTATCCTCGATTACTAGCCAAAATACAGATGCGTTGTCACCCGTGAGGACTAAGATGGAATGCCTGTTTTCCAGTAAAAGGGGTCTCCGGTTCTCTACTGTTACCATGCGAAACACAGCAGCATTAAGCTGCTATTCTACGCTAAAATCTCTAAAATCTTATATACTACACTTACCTTTAACCAACTACGGCGATGAAATTAAATATTTTTATTGAAACCTTATACAAATTTTCAAATATGCACAGTAACTTTTTTTTCATAGGAGAGGGGGGCAAACGAGCATATGGCTCACCTGATGATAAGTGATTACCGTTGCCCAGGAACAGCTGTAACACCAGAGGCGCGTGCGTTGCCGGCCTTTTAAAAAGGAATAGGCTCTTTTCTTGAAGGTTCCTAAAACATATCGGTCCGGAAAAATTTCTGGTGGTAGTTTATTCTACAAGGAAAATGTGCGAGGAAGAAAAATTCTTTTAAATCGCTTAGTGGTGGACCGCCAGTCATTCAGATGGTATGGATAGTATCGCGATGTGCGATGGTGAAACTGTGCGGCTGGTATTAGTCCGAACAATTCCTCAGAGCACTCCCCGTGGTAGATGCGATAAAATACCCAAAGAGATGCAACATCTCTTCGCAGTGCCAGTGAGTCAAGCCGATAGGAAAGAGCTCGATTGCCGACGATTCGAACTGCTTTGCGCTGGTTGCGATCAAATGGAAGGAGCTGGCACTCGGCAGCCCCAGCCCATAGATGGCAACAGTATTCCATGTGTGGCCGAACCTGCGCCTTGTAAAGTTGCAGGCGGTGAGCCGACATGAAATACTGTTCTGCTCTGCTGTGCACGCCAAGCTTTTTAGAGGCCAATTTTAGCCTTCTCTTCCAAGTGACACGAAACTCCAAGTGACCACAAAACTATGTATGTATTAATTACATATTTTTAATTAGAGAGAAATAATTGATTAGTTCTCTCTAATTAAAGATATGCAATTAATTAAGTAATTTCATTTATTTTGTTAGTGTAATTAGACAATTTATGTTTTCAACATATATATATATATATATATATATATATATATATATATATATATATATATATATATATATATATATATATAGGCAATACTCCGTTCCGTTGTATCAATAATTAGTGATGGAGCTTGCTTATTTAGGACAATCTCTTATCTGCTGTATGCATAGATTAGTATTAAACGTTGTATGGGAACTAATTATTGTAAGCTAGAGAAATACGTTACGTTTCTTGGTTCATTTGTGGGTACCAAACCAAACCAAATAATATGTTTGTTCGTTTGTGGTCCCGTTTAATTGTTCCTTCATTCGGTTCGTCTGATTTATTGACTAAATGAATGTTGTAATCACAAAATTACAAATTCCACAGGCACAGCTAGTGTGTAATACTTTATGGCCAACTTCCTCCTTGGTCTATCTACCAAATTATCATGGGTTTTTTGACAAGCAATAATGCTCAGAGTCAGAAAGTGTGCGGTATTTCACCCCCGTGTCTCGGAAAACAAGTAAAGTCAAAGCAAAAGCAAGCCGTTGATCCTGAGCCTGATCTCTTTGCGATCGTATCGGATTGCGTTCTCATCGGACTATGAGTGATGGAATAGAGAATGCACTTGTGTTTGCGCACATGCTCGTAACATATAAATTTTTTACACAGTGCAGATGGCTAGCCTTGGTTAAGACTGGCTGCCATGACCAAAAATTGTGGTTTTTAGGTCATTAATACTGTTTTTTAATTTACGTATTATCTTCTTTTATATAAAATTGATAACAACGCTCTTAGATACCATAAGTAAAATATTACATCTGATACCAAAAACATGATTGATTATTCTATGGACGTCTCGTCATCGATTACATTATTTTGTTTAGAGGACATTATTTCTTCCGTGCTCGGAGTTTGCAGTGCGTACACGTCCCGCGATGTTGAAAAGTTTTCAAATTTGTCTGACATATTTCACAAAAGCCATTACAACCGAATCATCCTCAGTTCCAGCTGAACTATTTTCAATTTATATTTGTTTCAACAAGTCATCCCGTATAAACAGGTTAGAGAGTAAATTCGAGCTTATACATACGGTTACTTCACAACGGACATTTGCATAGAATTACGAGTATGACGCTCTCACAGAATAACTACGTAAAATAGCAGAATAATACTGATAAATTTTGTATTTGAGAAGTGAGAACCAAAAACCCTTTCTACTGGTGAAGAGACACTGCATCTTGGTCCATTTTGATTCTTAAACGAGGATAGATGTAGGTTCGTATGCGTTACGGCCTCCACTTACAATCAGGTGGGCTGCGTGCTTGTTCATCATATTTATTTTTATACAAAAATATAGATAAGTAGAGGAGAATATATAAACTTCTTCAAATATCAACTCCACCTGCACAATGTGCAGCCTGCTAATTGACGGATGGGCTCTGGTTCTCACATTTCGCCGACTGGTAACGGAGCAACTAGGGCAAAGGTATCGGTTCTTCGTAAAACAACTTACTATTCAATGTAATGAGCCAAGTCTTATTTTTTTATAGAATAAGGATGGCAAACGAGAACACCGTCCACCTGATTGCAAGTGGATGATGTGGTTCATAGATATTTTCATTTATCCTCGATTAAGTATCAAAATGCAGATGCGTCGTCACCATTGAGGACTAATATGGAATGCCTCATTTCCGGTAAAAAGAGCCTACAGTCACCATACGAAACACAGCAGTATTAAGCTGCTATTTTATGCTGGTATTCCGTGATATTGTGGTTATATCTCGCCCGAACCGACCCATTCGTTCTACAACTAATATAGATGCCGCGTGCCACTACCGCGTACAAAAGTAAAGATTACCTATTAGCGCAACTTAGAAAAGCCTATGTCCAGCATGTTGTTATCATCATAACAGTCCATCACAAATTTACCGCAGAAAATTGGCCTTCTCCATAGATTCCTACAAAGCACAGTCCTGACCCACATGCATCCATCAACTACCTGAATTTTCACCAGGTCGTCACTTCTTTTATCGGGGAGGTCGCCCAACACTACGGTTGCTAGTATGACGCTACTAAAAACGGTTTTAAAAAGAGAGGTGGAAATGTATAAAACTGTAATAGCAATAAGCAAAACGTGTAAGGAACGTAATTGTATATAATAAAACAGAAAAAAATAATTATAAAAAAAAATATGGAAAGAATAAAATCGGATATAAAAGTTAAAAGAAAGAAAAGTCCTGCATTACAGCAGTAGTATAAAAGAATCAAAAAAAAAAGTACGACGCTACTACTCGTGAATCTTTCTATTCCATCTGTCTTCGCTTATCGGTAGTTGGGAGAAACACCGAGCATAGCTTTCTCCACGGCTCGGTAAGTGACCGTGGGCTTCCTCTTACAGCCGGTAATAAAGGACCACGTTTGAACTCCGTCATCACTGGCTAAACGCACTGGTTGTACATATACTTCCTTAAAGAACGTTTTTTTTATTTCCGGTCTGCTGTCCACGAGGTTAAATTCATGCTTCAAATGACGTCAAACATATTTTGCGTCTTAGTTTTATCGACGTAACGTCATATAAGGTTTATGCAAGCTACAATAATTATAAATTTCTTTTAAATTTAGCTACGCGGATGCCCGTTTTTTTTTTTTTAATTGGAAAATGTCAAAAGATGATAAAGACATTCATGATGAAGCCAATACATTTACAGGTTGTAGATTAATTGACGCTACAAACTAATTATCATGGGATGATTTTTTTGTTACAGGTATTAAGGATACTCAATAATTTGAACAAAATTAACATACGAAGCCGCCATTGACGATTGCATGCTACTTCATAGATACAAATTTACTGTGTATGTAAATATCACTACCCACTACAACGTTTCATACCATGATCTTAACAGATTAAGTAAGTGCAAAAAACTATTCTTTTATAAATTAGTATGCTACTAATTCAACTACTAAGTTCATGATGCAATACCGTAACGTGCCATGACCGGCCGAATTCATGCCCCTTGCAGGCAAAAGTACGCGTCTTCGCAGAACCGAAGTACGTAGACGGCCAAATGCGGTACAATGGCGTATGCAATCTTTACTAATTATCTTCCAGATTATTTTACAATAGCCGTCGTACAGGTATTTAAATAGAAGTCATTTTTACAACAACAACACTCTTAGCTCCTACTGTCGCGTCATGAACAATATGAGCTATAATCGAAAAACAGGCATCATAGTCATACATTATGATATGTTCATTGAAATCGTTTTATACGTCTATGGTACATTATCGATAAGTTTAAGTAGGTGTGGTGACTGTAACACTATTTCCCTGCCTGATTCGGTTTCCGAAGAGTAACATCTATCACTTTGTTTTGCGTATGGTGACTGTAACAAAGCCATTCATTCCGTCGAAATTTGTGTGGTGCTGCAGTGTTCAACGGTGCTGATTTGACTGCCGGTATATCGAAGTGCTGAAGTGTTCGTACAGTAGGGTTACGATGGCTATTAGAGTACAGAAAGAAACAGTACGAAACCTATCCAACTGCAAAGTGGTGTAAGACAGGGTGGCGTAAAATTCCCAAAACTCTTCACCGCTGTATTGGAAGACGTTTTCAAGCTAATGAACTGTAAAGAATACGGTATTAACGTCAACGGCGAGTACATCACTCATCTTCGATTTGCCGATGATATAGTCCTTATGGCAGAATCACTGGAGGACCTAAGCACTATGCTCAATAACCTCAATAGTGTTTCTCAACGGATAGGTCTTAGATGAACATGGACAAAACAAAAGTCATGTGTAATTTCCATGTCACTCCCATGCCGGTGGTTGTTGTGGGTACTAAGTTCGAAGTTGTTGACGTGTATGTATGTTTACCTGGGACAAATAGTCCAACTAGTAGGTAAGTCCAACTTCGACCGAGAGGTCAATCGACGGATTTAACTCACCACAAAACCTCAAAACTAGATTGTACAACCGGTGCGTGTTGCCAGTGATGACTTATGGATCTGAGACGGGGTCCTTCACTGCTGTCCGTATGAGGAAGATCAAAGTCGCTCAGCGAGATATGGAAAGGGCTATGCTCGGGGTTTCTCTGCATGTTTTGTGTAACTTAGGAATGAGGATATTTGCAGTAAAACTAGAGTTACCGACATAGCTATAGTGGCTATGGGCCGTTCATATAGCTCGAAGAACTGATAACCGGTGGGGAAAAAGGTTCTCGAGTGGCAGCCTCGTACCGTCAGGCGAAGTGTAGGGCGTCCCCAACTAGATGGAGTGACGACCTGCTAAGATATGCAGGAAGTCGATGGACGCAGGTGGCTCAGGACCGTGCTTTGTGGCGTTCCTTGGGAGAGGCCTACATTCAGAAGCAGACTTGTGAAGGGCTGTAATGTTGATGATGGTGATAATGATGATGTGGAAAAAAAGAAAAAAATTTGGTGCAGTTAGGAGATCATGTTAAATCTAAATAAAAGTTATCCTACACTGTCCCCAAGACAAGAACAAATAACAAATTAATTGTGTTCACTAGTACAATATAAACACGCAACGCATGCAAAATGAAAACTGAAGTGTTACAAAATACTTTAATACTAGAGATTTCATAATCTGATTAAGAACCCTACGCTTACTTAGATACCGTAATACAGACTTTATACAACTTAATTATATTTCATAAAGCACTCTTATAAGGATGCAATCTCTTTTCAACATTCTCCCAAATATTTTGTTTATACATGTTAGAGCCACGCTGCAACAATATAACAGCAGTAGCACGAATGAGTAGGACCACGCTCCCACAGAATAGCAGCGTAAAATAGCAGCGTAATTCTGCTGTTTCGTATGATGTGTGTAGATAACCGCAGATCCTTTTTACTAGAATCGATGCATAACATCTTAGTTCTCAGGGGTGACGACGAATTTACATTTTGATCCTTAATTGAGGATAAATGTGGATGTCTATGGGCCACCTTGGCTATTTTGTTGTTGGCTATTGGCTCCTTAATTTTAGCTAGTAAATTATTATCATATAAAGAACGTAAAGATATTGTGACCCTCTCTGTTGAGTGAACTGTAGAAATGGCACGTGTTGAGTTTTAGCACCTCATTGTTGTGAGCGTTTACAGACCCCCATGTTCTTTATATGATACTTTTGAAAAAATTATGGAGGAAGTTTTCGCTAAGCTTAATAAACAGAATAAATCTGTTGTAATATGTGGAGACTTTAATATCAATCTCCTAGAAGCTTCCTCCACTAATATTAAATTTAGATCATTGTTTAAATCTTATGGTCTTTTTAATTTATTTTTGGAGCCAACACGTATTGCTGAATCTAGTGCAACATGTATAGATAACATTTTTACAAATTTTAAGCCGTTCAATAAATGTATAATTCAAAAATTGAGCTCTGATCACTGTGGACAATTTGTTTCATTACCTTATGTTCACAAAAAGCAAGTAGATAAAAAAGTAGTGTTTGTTCCAGTAAATGCACATCGCTTGGAGAAGTTTAGAAGTAACATAGTAAAAAAACTTCCATTACTTTCATACCAAAATAATCCAAATTTTTTGTATGCAACATTATTTAAGCTCATTTGCAATGAATTTAATAATACTTTTACTTCTAAAACATTCTCCTTGAATAATCGTAAAGCATTTAATGAATGGGCGACAGTAGGAGTCCATAAGACAAAGGTTATATGAACTTTACAATGAAAGGTCATATAATCCTAGCGTCGAATTTAGGGAATATGTAAAAAAATATTCCAAAATATTTAAAAGAGTGTGCTCCTTAGCCAAGTCATTGTATTTAAGCAACAAAATAAAGACTGCTTCTAATAAAATTAAAATGACATGGAGTATAATTAATAGTGAAACTGGTAAGGTCAACTCTCGCAATTCAAACTACCAGTTAAGTTTTAACAATAAATTAACTAAATCAGATCAGGACGTTGCAATGGTTTTTGAGAAATATTTTACTGATATTCCGATCTTAACCACTAAGTCACTGAATTCTTCTCCTACCGTCGCCGAATCATTACTTAAACAAAATGTAAATGTGTGTACAAAGAATTTTACATTTCATAAAGTTTCATCAAAAGATATTGTAAAATATTTTAAGACTATTGATATTAAGAGAACCGCCGATCTGTGGGGGATTTCTGTTAAAGTTATTGCGTCTATAATAGATACAATCGCACCTCAACTATCTATTATTTTTAATAGTAGTATCAAATCTGGTGTGTTTCCTGATTTAATGAAGCATAGTAAAGTAATACCTTTATTTAAATCTGGTAGTACATTGGACCCCGCTAATTTTAGACCTATTTCTGTACTGCCAACACTTAGTAAAATTTTTGAAAAAATTATTCTTGATCAATTGTTAATTTTTTTAATGTAAATAAATTACTTCATAAAAATCAATTTGGTTTCACAAGGGGTCGCTCGACAACTGATGCTGGTGTTGAGCTGATTAAATATATATTTAATGCATGGGAGAATTCACAGGATGCTTTGGGTGTGTTCTGTGACCTATCCAAAGCCTTCGATTGTGTTCACCATGAAACATTAATCAGGAAACTTCAACACTACGGTGTAAGAAATGATGCTCTTAAATTAATTATTTCATATTTAAGTGACAGAACACAAAAAGTTGTTATTAATAGTATGAGTTCTTCCGGGTCGATTGTACAAATGGGCGTGCCTCAGGGCTCAATTCTCGGCCCCTTTCTGTTTCTTGTATATATTAATGACTTACCTTACATAGTAGGGGATAACCATGATATAGTATTATTTGCTGATGATACTTCATTAATTTTCAAATTAAAACGACAGTTATTAAATTACGAGGAAGTAAATAATGCTATAGCCAAGTTAGTCAATTGGTTTAATGTTAATAATTTGCATTTAAATGTCACTGAAACTAAATGTATGAAATTCGTAACTCCTAATGTTAAACATGTCAATACTAATGTAATTTTAAATGGGGAGGAACTGAGTCTTGTTGATACCACCATTTTTCTTGGAATCACACTGAACGCAAAGCTTCAATGGCTCCCCCATATATCAAAACTAGCTAGCAGACTTAGTTCTGCAGCATATGCTGTAAAAAAAGATTAGAACTCTTACCAGTGTTAAAACAGCTAGAATAGTTTACTTTAGTTATTTCCATAGCATTATGTCGTATGGTATTTTGCTATGGGGACACGCGACTGACACTGAAATTATATTTATTTTACAGAAGAGGGCCATTAGAGCAATATATAATTTAAAACCAAAAGAGTCACTGAGACAAAAATTTAAGGAAATTAATATATTAACTCTGGCCTCTCAATACATTTATGAAAATGTAATGTTCGTACACAAAAATAAAAGTAGTTTTGCGAAAATAAGTGATATTCATTCTGTAAATACTAGGAGCAGACACAAGCTGGTAGTACCAGTTACTCGACTCCACCGAGTCAGTAATTCATTCTTGGGGCGATGTATACGCTTTTACAACAAAATCCCAGAAAATATACAAAATTTGTCATACACAAAGTTCAAAAATGTTATTAAACTAAGTTTGTATAAAAAGGGTTATTATAATATTAAGGAATTTATAGATGATAATAACCCCTGGGAGGGGTGATCGCTACCAAGCTATTTCTAATTTGTCTTGTGTTGTTGATTGTAAACATGATTGTAAGCTATTATTAAAAAAAATTGTCCCGCTGGGTTTCTTGCTGGTTCTTCCCAGGACAGAGGTTTTTTTTGCGAACCAGTGGTAAATTAAAAAAGTGACTTTCAATAAGTATTTTTATAATCTACATTGAATAAAAAAGTTTCTATTTCTATTTCTATTTCCACATCATTCACTTACCATCAGGTGGACTGTGTGCTCGTTTTTCACCTGATGCTATAAGAAAACACTCTTATACGTTTCTAAAAGAACTCTAAGTTCTATGTAGGCTGGTATAATGATGTTCATAATGCTTGTGCGTTGCCTGGGCTTTAAAGCTACGCTACGTGGGTAATGTAAGCCTTAGCGATTTATTGAAGACGGGTAGGTTAGTTAATTAATATTTTCCAATTGTTTGGGGGTTATCCGACAAAGGATATCAGTATGTTTAATCTGAATTGGCATATTCAACACTTTATGAATATAACGGAGATTGAATTTAGCTCCCAAAACATTTAAAACAGAAATAGAAAAGCATGTAAATGAGGTAAAATAAAATTAATGCAAAATTCGTTTGAACACATAACAATAAAATCTGACGGGTTTCTTCCAATCAACTTGAGAGGAAAGCTTTCTTTCAATTGTTAACTTTGTAAAAATCCTAATCGGGAAACATTACCTTCACTCTGCTTACGTCAGCGTAACCAAAAGTATAAGAAAAATAATGTTAAGAACATTCTATTATTTTATTTAGTTGTTTAAATCCTACGGACAAAACCCGCAAAATGAAACTGAACAACGGTTTTTTTTGAAATATTTGAAAAAAATAATATTGAAATTAAATGGGACTCATTACAAAATATCTGCGTAAAAAAATAGCTTAATAGCTTGTACAGTCGCGCAAATATGTATGATACATATGTGTAGATTACATAGGTAGGTACATCAAAAGAAAAAGAAAACTAGACCGAATTGCATCCTCCTCCATTTTTTTTTTCAAAACTATTTAAAACAAATTTACATTAACGTGATAGGAGACAAGCCGCAGCTATTATGGTTGCAGCACGAATGGGTCGGCTCGACCGGGGGAAGGACCATGCTCTCGAAGAAGATTAGCGTAAATTAAGAGTATTAATTGTTTCGTGTGGTAAGTGTAGAGAACCGCACATCGTTTTTACTGGTAAAGAAACATTCTATTATATCTTAGTCCTCGGGAGTGACTACGCATCTTCACTTTGATTTTTAATAAAGAATATCTTCAATAATCATTACATGCACTGTGTACTTTTTTCTCACCATTATTGTTTAAAGCGAACATTACTTTAATAGACAAAGTTAAGCGTAGTTTCCCAAAGCAAAGCAAATTAATATCTAATAATGATTTCTTATATTTACGCGAACACTACACATTTAAATAATACTAGTTTTTACAGATATTATCTCGTATATTAACTTTTTTATATACCCAAAGTTGTGATCACTTTACAGTATGGTAACCGAGGGGGGGGGGACTGAGATGTTCAACGTCTAAATGTCATAGTTAACCGCGGTTACCACAAATTAAAATTATTAATTTTTGTTCCGATCTACACAATATGAACGTATAGTATCTTGAAGTCTTGCAGTTATATATATTTTTATATATATATATATTATATATATAGTATCGTTTTAAATATAAACCCCAAACATGGTAGCACCCAGCCATCTTCTCTATTGAAATTTGAATGTTTTTTGATTTCAATGGCCTCGCGAATCATCCATGGAAGGAATCAGGGTTCAGTGACGGGATGATCCTGTACGTGTTCACAGACTGCAGACTTCCCGGAGGGTCGATTCTTTATATCAGCTCTGTGTTCTTGAAATACATAAAAATATTTAAAAAAAACTATAATAAAGAAACACTAAAACTGCAACTTAAATTATCATTCGGTCCTACTCCCCTCAGTATAGTGGCCAAGAACGCTGGCTGCGATTTTTCGCTGAATGGCTGTACCTAGTCTTTGAGAGAGAAAAGAACTAGCCGCCTTTGATTAGATTTATTATGTTTCATAACAGCGAAATTCTATTCTATTCTAATTCTAATTCTAAAAAAGCGAGGTACGTCGGTCGCGCTTGCCTTTTGTATTAAAAATCACAAGTCGTTACAGTGCTCGATCGACCGTACGCACGCGTATATTGCTACGCACTGCGTACGAGGACCGTCGGTCCAGCGCGTCCGTATGCGTACGGTCGGTCAACCGACGCGCTATGGAAACATATTGATGCGTTCAGTGCTACACCGACCGTACGGATGCGTGTACCATCGTCAATAAAATCGAACCTAAACTTTAATAATATTGTATCATTTTATAGGTATTAAGTAGTGTTAGTGATTTAAGTAATTTTTATCAAACATGGTATATGACACTGAACGCCTCGCTGATGTTTTAAGTTGTCTTGTAATTTTACTAATAATTCATCAAAACTTTTGATTGACATTCTAAAGTAATTAAAAAAAAATTCTTGATCTTCGCGCAATAATGAATATAAAGAAGTAAATTCCCCTTGAAGTGCTCTTTGGGCGACGATTGGATGAACCTGATATCTACGTCTTCTGTTCCTTATACCTTTACGAACATAGTAAGGAGCATTAAACAATTTGTAAAGGCGTCCATTTCATGTACGTGTTTGTGACTGTACCAGTCCAGCCAGCTTCGTTGATCAGGAGCGCTCTGAATGCTGCAAACTGATTATCGGTTATGCGTATCGTCAGGACCGATGGTACACACCGACGGTCGGTCGAGCTTTAAAACCGGCCTAAGTAGTTTAGGAGTCCATAGACAAACGTCACGCATTGATATATATATATATATATATATATATATATGTATATATATATATATATATATGTATGCATATGTATATATATATATGTATATGTATATATATATAGACATAGATATTTTGTACTTAGCTCTTTGCATATTGCATCCACAATATCTTAGTCTGCTTAGCCTGGAGGTAGGTAGACTGATAAAGAATGCCCTGTTGCATTAAGTCCAACTTTTTTGTACGTACGTAAATCCTTCTCAACATAATATGTTTAACTTCGGCATTTTATATCACAAGTTTTATTTAACGATTTAATTACATAATTTTTTATAATAAATCTTACACCTTATGAAATATAATTTGGTTTGATTTTATACCAGTATGATAACTTAGATATCTGATATCTGTTTAGCAATTACGTCAGATTCACTTAAAATTAATATCTACGTCGTATCAATATAATACCGGACGCGAGCTCCGCACTAAAGGTTGATAGTTACGCATCGATACTTACTTGAGCTTACCCACTTGTAAGCGCTTGGGGTGGCCACAATTAAAATATTTACGTAACAGTAACTTTTTTATTGGGAAATGGTGACAAACTAGCAACAGTCCACCTGATGGTAAGTGGATGCTGCAATCTACATTTGCATTTGCAGATTTACATTTATCTTCAAATAATAATCAAAATGAAGATGCATTGTCATCCCTTAAAACTAGGATGAAATGCCTTATTTCCAGTAAAAAAGATCTTCTCACCATACGAAGCGCAGCAACACTAAGCTGCTATTTTACAATGGTATTCTGTAAGAGCGTGCTCCAGTCAAGCCGACACGTTTGAGTTACAACCATGACATAGCTGCAGCGTGGCTCAACCACGTATGTAATTTAATATAGTTATGGCTAAGGTTTTTTTTTAAATCTAAAAAAATGAACGATTATTCAAATTCAACTTACTTATAGGTTCACCTGAAAAGTCACCTTTTTGATTTTTATTGATTTATTATAAGTTGATATCAGTGACCACTTAAAATTTGAATCATAAGTTTTCTAAATGATTTCAATTATTATTCACCGCTCACTACAGCCCATCAGAAGTCCGTAACTCCATCAGTCCATCGACTACCTTCGGTTCTCGTCAGAATATTATTTTAAGTGCAGATTTACCACGTGCTCAATGGTAAAGGAAAACGTCATGAAATGACAGGCATGTCTGCAAAAAAAATATTTTGAGAGTATCGTGAAGTCCTCCACCGCACACTGGAAACAGCGCGGTAGACTAACTGCTCCACAATCTTTTTAGACGTAAAAGGAGGATGTAAATATTTTAATTTATTAAAATAAATTTTAAAAAAAGTTAAAAAGAAAAAAGTCTGCAAAAATCTTAAAATGGTGTTACCGTAGCACCTTTTAATTAATCAGGATATTGTATCAAGCTCGCTATTGCGCTATTGTGGTAAAACAGCTAGAGTTTCCTTAAATGAAAAGCCAATAAAGTTCACACTTGACGACTTTTATTTATTCTTAAACCTATTACCACTACCGAATTTTCAACTCAAGTAAGAAACTAATTCAAGTAACTCTTGGGTAAAACCTTTCGCAGATTTTTCTTTTCTATTACATTAGTTTTTATTCATATGTGTTACTATTAAATCCTATCACACTCTGGTTAGCTGTGCGAGCCGTGGTAGCTCAGATGGTTAGCGCTCGCTGTAAATTTCACAATACGCGAGCAAACCGGAAAAAGTTAATTGCAATTTTAAATTCTGATTTACCACGTGCTCGGCGGTGAAGGAAAACATCGTGAGGAAACCTGAAACCTAAAGACATGTGAAGTTGGCCAACACGCATTGGGGCAGCGCGGCGGACAATTCCTTGCCCTAAAACCCTCTCAGAAATGAGCGGAGGCCTGTGTTCAGCAGTGGGACGTATATTGGCTGTAACTTTACTTTACTTTTACACTCTGGCTAGGCATTGAGTTGACATTTAAAAGATGTTCAGCGAATTTTAGGAACATCGATGAGTTATTACGATACGATAGGATATGGAAATATTAATTCAATTCAATTCAAATCGTTTGCAATTGGTTTGCAAGATGATGTTGTGGATAAGAAAGGAATGCTTCGGTGGTTTGGTCATGTAGAAAAAATTAATGAAGAAAGAGTGACAAAGCAAATTAATGTTGCATAAGTTTACGGTAAAGTCGGAAAGGGACGTCCTAGCCAAAAGTTTATCGACCAAATTAGCGTTATCACGGTAATTTTATCTATACAGTATTCCAACTCCATACAAACGGACGAAGTGAGAGCTATGCCTACGCGCCTCGATCTCGGCATGCGCTCGGCATGCAGACAGTCGTGACTGCCACAGTGATGATTTTGTGGAATATATATAAAAATGGAGGAAATGAATAATAGAATAGAAATAAAGAAATAATAAATGCGAACTGCATTTAAAACCAAACATATAAATTGTAAAATAGCTGCAGGTATCTATAACCAAGTAAAAATATTCCTTTTCTCCACCTTGTCCATGTTTCCCAAAACAATTTTTAATTTATATTAGAATGCGTATTTTTATACTCAAAATTTTAATAATAAAGCATTTTGTACGTCTCAGCCGAGGCGCAAATATTTTTCGGTCGCAAATTTATAAGACCGATTTGTTATTCAAACATTAACATGGTTTTTAATTAAATCCACTGATCAAAAAACGACCCGCATATTTATTGAACACTTCCTATTCAATTCAAAAAGTACCTATTATATTTGTTTATATAAAAAGTATAATTACAATCATAAAACTAAATGGAAACACAAAGTAGGCAAATGTAAAAATGCTTGAGCCAGGCAGCCCTATCGCATATTTACGTACCGCGCGACTGTAGGCATTTATTTCAAAGATACGGCCGAGTTACAATACTGTATAGGTAATATTACCGTGGCGTTATATTGAAAATGGGCCCAATTAGGCGTATCCTTAACCTAAGAGCATGTATGCGTAGGTATATGGATGTGGAGGAAGCGACATAGGTGTGCCAGGATCGTCTGTAGTCTCTGCTTACCCCTATGGGTGACAGGCGTGAGTGTTTATGTATATATGTATATGTAATGATAAAATGATTTCGAGATTTTTGAAATTAACGTTGCGGTTGAAATTTTTGTAACTAATTGAAAAGTATTTGCTTGACTGGCTGCAGGTGTCCATAGACTGCACTAAACACTTACTACCATCAGGTAAAAACAACAAACCACAGACGAGGAAGTCTAAAATGATATTGTAAATGAAGGACAGATGATGTTAAACCAATTCATGTAATGTAAGTTTATCAGCTTAGGATAAATAAAGATGAGATGAACCAGTCAATACTATTTACCTAGTATCACAGTCACCTTTAATCTATTTCAGAGAGCACGAGGGATATGTCAAACAAGTCATCACGACATCAAGCTTCGGATTCCGCACCTACGTCACAGTGAACGTTTGAAGCCGGCCAAAGTCGATCGTGTGCCTGCTGTACTGACATAATATGTCAGAGGTATCACTGACAAGATTGGCTACATCTTGTAGCGTGCTTCAATTAAAACATACTTAAAGCCTCCGAAGAAGATTTATCAGTTTTACCTTCAGTCAAGTATAATACCATCCTTCTGTAAGATACAAGACTGTACAAGCTTGACTGTGAATGTGGATTCTTTTACATAGGATAAAGTGAAAGATCAATAAAACTAGCTTTAAAAAATCTTTTTTTTTCTTATCTTTTTTTTTAAACATTAACCCTACACTAGGTTTTTCTCCTGTATCGTGGGGGCAGTTTACAAACATGAATTCCACTAGGACAAACACCCAGACCCGGAACAATAATTTGTAGGCCACACAAATACTTGTTCCGTGCGGGATTCGAGCCCGCGACCCCAGCGCAGCAACTCATTGCTAAGCCACTGCGCCACGGAGTCGTCTTTAAAAAATACATTGCTGATGTGAATAATTGACGCTCCGGGAAGATTGCAGTCTGTGATCACGTACAGGAATACCTACATTCCGCTTTTGACCCATATGGCGATTGAAAAAAACCATAGCTTTATTTAACTGGTAGCGAATCCTTCTATCTTAGACTGCAGTAGTGACAACGCATCTGCATTTTAATTCTTATTTCTTACTCTTAGATAGATGTAGATATCTATAGACCACATCGCGGTCACGGTTTGCGGCTTCATTAACTCAAATGTGACAAGTAATATTGACCAATAAATAATTGTTCCAACTACAAAACAATAGTAATAATATCATCGATTCACGCTCGGACTATTTTCCATTATATTTTCTAGAGATCGGTCGAATATGGATTTCACCGAATACGAATATTCGACCAAAAGTTCAATAAAACTTTTACCGAACCGAATATTCGGCTGAACATTATTCGCCAGTATCACCTCGGTACCTAACCAATTTATGTTGAAACTTGTTACCGTAAAGGGTGCGGGATTAAACCCTGGCCCTCGCTCCCCCCGCCACACCTGATATGTTGTTGCATCATCTAGTACTGAGCGAATTGCGAGCACATACTTATTTTTTGACTATTTTTATGAGAAAAAAGTATTTCGTTGTATTATTCTTAGTGAAAATTAATAATTATATAATAAAAATTAGTGGCAGGAGATCTACTATTTGGACTTAGTTTAGAGAAACTAACGACAAAAGTAAAGTGAAATGTACTAATGTATTTTTTTTGTTTATTAATTGAAATAAAAAAAATACATTAGTACATTACTTAATAACAAGAATACAAGAGCGGACGTAATGTAATGTATGTATATAATGTATATAATGTATTTCTTCGTTTTTTTTTCAAACATTTTATAAGCTTTCTATCTAGTATAGCAAATACTTAATTGGAAATTACCTCAACTCTAAACAAGTAGATTTAATAATATTAGTAGATTTAAAATATACTTTCAACAGAAAAATTATGAAAGACATGACACTACTCAATTCGTACATTTCAACACAGTGGACACTGAGTACCACTTTAAAGAATGTTCGGTGTTTAAGCCGAATATTCGTTAAAGCTGCCGAATATGCCGAATAGTGAATATGAAATGAATATTCGGTCCATCTCTAATATTTTCCACAAAGTTGAATTTTGATTTAGATCAAAGCATAATGTGATTTTATATAACGATAGGTTTTAAAATTAGAATATAATAGAATAATATTTTATTCAATATAGATCACATGTAATTCTTATTGAATGTCATTTTTTACTTTACCACGGTTCGGATAAAACCTCTGTCCCGGGAAGAACCAGCAAGAAACGCAGCGGGACTTTTTTTAAATAAATTTTACAATGTGAATGGTTACAAAATATTTACAAAATTTATTTTAGAAACAGCTTGGTAGCTACCACCTCATTCCCAGAGGTTATTATCAACCATGTGTTCATTTATATAATAATAACCCTTTTTGTAAACGTTTTTGTTCAATTAAATATTTAAACTTGGTAATAGAGAGACCTTGTATATTTTCTGGGGCTTTATTGTAATAGTGTATTCATTGCCCCAAGAACAAATTACTGACTCTATGGAGTCGAGAAACTGGTATCACTAGCTTTTGTTTGCTTCTAGTGGTTTTTTTTAGAATTAGGGTGGCTAACGAACACACAGTCCACCTGATGGTAAGTGTATGGTGTGACCCATAGACATCTACATTTAACCTCGATTAAGAATCAAAATTGAAATGCGTTGTCACCTCTGAGGACTAAGATGGAATGCCTCGATCCCAGTAAAACAGGTCTACACGGGTTTACAGAGTATATATCACTTTTATTACTAAAACTACTTTTGTTTTTGTGAACATACATTAAATTTTCGTAAATATAGTGAGAGGCCAAAGTTAATATATAATTTTTAAATATTTCTCAAAGACACTTGGTTTTAGGTTCTAAGTAGCATTATGGCTCTATTCTGCAAAACAAAAATAGTTTCTAAATCAGCCGCATTTCCCTATAGCGAAATCCCTCATACATTATGCTATAAAAATAACTGAAATAAACTAATTTAGCTGTCTCGACACTACTGAGATATCTAATATTTTTATGGCATAAGCTGCTTGCTAGTTTAGATATATGGGCGCCCACTAAAGCTTAGCGTCGAGATTGATGCCAAGAAAAACGTAGGATTCAACAGGGCTCAGTTCTACCCCATTTAAAAATACATTGGTATTCAGATTTATAACATTAGTTGTTGTAAATTTAATACATTTAGTTTTATTGCCGTTTGAATATAGATTATTAACGTTAAAGCAATGCACTAATTTTGATATAGCATTATTCACTTCGTCACATTTATATGTTTGACGCTTAAGTTTCAAAATCAAGGAAGTATCATCAGCAAATAATACTATATCATAGTTATCCCTTACTATATCATGATATGAGATTCTACTCCAGGGAAGCCACAGTTAACATGTACACAAACGCTTGAATGAATTAGTACTTGGCTGTAATTCATTATCAAAACACCTCTGAAATAACTCAAGCATCTAGTGATAGTAGGACTTTTATTCTTCTTAGGAATACATAAGATTTGATATATATTTAAGCATCAGTACATCCACGTTTTGCTGGCATTTCATCCCAGTGCTCATGTTTGACTACATATTTGAGGCCTTCTAAGGTACTAAGGCGTAGAGATTATATAGTCTCTACTGAGGCCTTAAAACACTATTGTTTGATCATGACACACATGCTGCCTTAGTGACGGCCGATTTAGTTATAGGAAAAGCACCGCCTCGCCACTCATCCTCATTGAAGACTCTCTACTCGATTCTTTGCCTTAATGATCGAACGACAGTGAGGGTCTTTTTTTGTTAATGCCACCACCACTAAGTAAACTTCCGTGCCGCTGGTAGTGACAAGGCCTTAATAAACCTTTCTGCATACACTGCTATAGCTAAATATAGGTATCTTCTAAAAACCGAAAATAGAATTCAACTTAATAAATACTATTATTGATCGAAAACCCGAGAACTTAGTGTTGAAGTCATTAACAACAAATATAAACCGCTCTTACGGTCATACATATATTTATAAAGGTAATGAAAACAATTACTTTGCTTTTATTAAATCTTATATTTAATCAATACGCGTACTTGAACATGCTAATACTGTAATAAGCCCGCAACAACGTTATCTTATTTGCGACAGACATTGTAAACATGGCCATAAACGGGCTGGTCTTAATCGTCATTATATATGTATGTAGTAATTATTTAAAATCATTAATAATTTAATTATAAGTTCATTAATCATACGCCGTGTAGTGGCGGGTTAAGACAATCCACTATCACAGATTAGTATCATACTGTGGGCATCGTAACAGGTGACAGGGGAAGTGCAACAGGAAATGAGGAGTAGTATCTTCCTGATATCAACATGAAATAAAAACTACGGTACCCACCTGCCAAATATGAAACCTATGGCAAATAACTATAAACCATTTAGTTATAAGATATTTGTTACTGGTAGAGCCACCCTGCAGCTATATTAGCACAAATGGGTCGGCTCGACCGGGGAAGGACCACGCTCTCACAGAATACCAGCGTAAAATAGCAGCTTAATATTGCTGTGTTTCGTATGGTGAGTGAAGAGATCCGAAGACCTTTTTTTCTGGAAACGAGTCATTCTATTTTAGTCCTCAGGGATGACGACGCATCTGTGTTTCGCTAGGCGAGAACTTTTCACTGTTAACGGAGTTCCATCTTAGTCTTAACTAAACCTTAATCGAGGAAAAATATAGGTGTCTATATAGCTATATGGGCTACATCAACTTACCGTCAAGTGAACTGTGCACGCCTTCAGCCTTATTTCTATTTTTTTTTAATATAAACTGCTGTAAAACCGACAGTAGGTTTTAACAGACAACAGATAAGACAAACTTGAAAATTATCTGACAAAGAAAAAAATTATAAGGCCTATGTTTAACAAAGAATTATGAGCCCAATTTTTAGTAGCAAACTATATAAGGTAGCAACAGACCACCATTATTATAATTGTATACTAAGGGTTTCATGTCCACTGAATATGTCTTTTCCAGTCTTTTCCCATAGATTGTCTCAAAGCATGGTCCTATAGTTCATAAAAGATAGCTTGATCTCTGCGACAGCTGTCAGTAAAATCACGTCTATGAAGTCCTGAATTTCTTAGTAGTACTCGTACAGACAGTACCTGTCAATGTCATACTAATTAGGTCGGCATGCCACATAAAGTATGACATTGACAGGTACTGTCTGTACGAGTACTACTAAGAAATTCAGGACTTCATAGGCGTGATTTTACTGACAGCTGTCGCAGAGATCAAGCTATCTTTTATAAACTGTAGGACCATGCTTTGAGACAATCTATGGGAAAAGACTGGAAAAGACATATTCAGCAGTGGACTTGAAACCCTTAGTATACAATTATAATAATGGTGGTCTGTTGCTACCTTATATAGTTTGCTACTAAAAATTGGGCTCATAATTCTTTGTTAAACATAGGCCTTATAATTTTTTTTCTTTGTCAGATTATTTTCAAGTTTGTCTTATCTGTTGTCTGTTAAAACCTACTGTCGGTTTTACAGCAGTTTATATTAAAAAAAAAATAGAAATAAGGCTGAAGGCGTGCACAGTTCACTTGATGGTAAGTTGATGTAGCCCATATAGCTATATAGACACCTATATTTTTCCTCGATTAAGGTTTAGTTAAGACTAAGATGGAACCTCGTTAACAGTGAAAAGTTCTCGCCTAGCGAAACACAGATGCGTCGTCATCCCTGAGGACTAAAATAGAATGACTCGTTTCCAGAAAAAAAGGTCTTCGGATCTCTTCACTCACCGTACGAAACACAGCAGTATTAAGCTGCTATTTTACGCTGGTATTCTGTGAGAGCGTGGCCCTTCCCCGGTCGAGCCGACCCATTTGTGCTAATATAGCTGCAGGGTGGCTCTACCAGTAACAAATATCTTATAACTAAATGGTTTATAGTTATTTGCCATAAGTTTCATGTTTGGCAGGTGGGTACCGTAGTTTTTATTATATGTTGATATCAGGAATATACTACTCCTCATTTCCTGTTGCACTTCCCCCTGTCACCTGTTACGATGCCCACAGTATGATACTAATCTGTGATAGTGGATTGTCTTAACCCGCCACTACACGGCGTATGATTAATGAACTTATAATTAAATTATTAATGATTTTAAATGATTACTACATACATATATAATGACGATTAAGACCAGCCCGTTTATGGCCATGTTTCAATGTCTGTCGCAAATAAGATAACGTTGTTGCGGGCTTATTACAGTATTAGCATGTTCAAGTACGCGTATTGATTAAATATGAGATTTAATAAAAGCAAAGTAATTTTTTTCATTACCTTTATAAATATATGTATGACCGTAAAAGCGGTTTATATTTGTTGTTAATGACTTCAACACTAAGTTCTCGGGTTTTCGATCAATAATAGTATTTATTAAGTTGAATTCTATTTTCGGTTTTTAGAAGATACCTATATTTAGCTATAGCAGTGTATGCAGAAAGGTTTATTAAGGCCTTGTCACTACCAGCAGCACGGAAGTTTACTTAGTGGTGGTGGCATTAACAAAAAAAGACCCTCACTGTCGTTCGATCATTAAGGCAAAGAATCGAGTAGAGAGTCTTCAATGAGGATGAGTGGCGAGGCGGTGCTTTTCCTATAACTAAATCGGCCGTCACTAAGGTAGCGTGTGTGTCATGATCAAACAATAGTGTTTTAAGGCCTCAGTAAAGACTATAGAATCTCTACGCCTTAGTACCTTAGAAGGCCTCAAATATGTAGTCAAACATGAGCACTGGGATGAAATGCCAGCAAAACGTAGATGTACTGATGCTTAAATATATATCAAACCTTATGTATTCCTAAGAAGAATAAAAGTCCTACTATCACTAGATGCTTGAGTTATTTCAGAGGTGTTTTGATAATGAATTACAGCCAAGTACTAATTCATTCAAGCGTTTGTGTACATGTTAACTGTGGCTTCCCTGGAGTAGAATCTCATATCATGATATAGTAAGGGATAATTATGATATAGTATTATTTGCTGATGATACTTCCTTGATTTTGAAACTTAAACGTCAAACATTTAAATGTGACGAAGTGAATAATGCTATATCAAAATTAGTGCATTGGTTTAACGTTAATAATCTATATTCAAACGGCAATAAAACTAAATGTATTAAATTTACAACAACTAATGTTATAAATCTGAATACCAATGTATTTTTAAATGGGGTAGAACTGAGCCCTGTTGAATCCTACGTTTTTCTTGGCATCAATCTCGACGCTAAGCTTTAGTGGGCGCCCATATATCTAAACTAGCAAGCAGCTTATGCCATAAAAATATTAGATATCTCACTAGTGTCGAGACAGCTAGATTAGTTTATTTCAGTTATTTTCATAGCACAATTGCGATAGGGAAATGCCGCTGAATTAGAAACTATTTTTGTTTTGCAGAATAGTGCCATAATGCTATTTAGAACCTAAAACCAAGTGTCTTTGAGAAATATTTAAAAATTATATATTAACTTTGGCCTCTCACTATATTTACGAAAATTTAATGTATGTTCACAAAAACAAAAGTAGTTTTAGTAATAAAAGTGATATATACTCTGTAAACCCGTGTAGACCCGTTTTACTGGGATCGAGGCATTCCATCTTAGTCCTAAGAGGTGACAACGCATTTGAATTTTGATTCTTAATCGAGGTTAAATGTAGATGTCTATGGGCCACAGCATACACTTACCATCAGGTGGACTGTGTGTTCGTTAGCCACCCTAATTCTAAAAAAACCACTAGAAGCAAACAAAAGCTAGTGATACCAGTTTCTCGACTCCATAGAGTCAGTAATTTGTTCTTGGGGCAATGAATACACTATTACAATAAAGTCCCAGAAAATATACAAGGTCTCTCTATTACCAAGTTTAAATATTTAATTGAACAAAAACATGGTTGACAAAAAAGGGTTATTATTATATAAATGAACACATGGTTGATAATAACCCCTGGGAATGAGGTGGTCGCTTCCAAGCCGTTTCTAAAATAAATTTTGTAAATATTTTGTAACCATTCACATTGTAAAATTTATTTAAAAAACAGTCCCGCAGGGTTTCTTGCTAGTTCTTCCCGGGACAGAGGTTTTATCCGAACCGTGGTAAAGTAAAAAATGACATTCAATAAGAATTACATGTGATCTATATTGAATAAAATATTATTCTATTATATTCTAATTTTAAAACCTATCGTTATATAAAATCACATTATGCTTTGATCTAAATCAAAATTCAACTTTGTGGAAAATATTAGAGATGGGCCGAATATTCGTTTCATATTCACTATTCGGCATATTCGGCAGCTTTAACGAATATTCGGCTTAAACACCGAACATTCTTTAAAGTGGTACTCAGTGTCCACTGTGTTGAAATGTACGAATTGAGTAGTGTCATGTCTTTCATAATTTTTCTGTTGAAAGTATATTTTAAATCTACTAATATTATTAAATCTATTTGTTTAGAGTTATGTTTTTGAGGCACTGTAAATTAATTTCCAATTAAGTATTTGCTATACTAGATAGAAAGCTTATAAAATGTTTGAAAAAAAAACGAAGAAATACATTATATACATTATATACATACATTACATTACGTCCGCTCTTGTATTCTTGTTATTAAGTAATGTACTAATGTATTTTTTTATTTTAATTAATAAACAAAAAAATACATTAGTACATTTCACTTTACTTTTGTCGTTAGTTTCTCTAAACTAAGTCCAAATAGTAGATCTCCTGCCACTCATTTTTATTATATAATTATTAATTTTCACTAAGAATAATACAACGAAATACTTTTTTCTCATAAAAATAGTCAAAAAATAAGCATGTGCTCGCAATTCGCTCAGTACTAGATGATGCAACAACATATCAGGTGTGGCGGGGGAGCGAGGGCCAAGGTTTAATCCCGCACCCTTTACGGTAACAAGTTTCAACATAAATTGGTTAGGTACCGAGGTGATACTGGCGAATAATGTTCAGCCGAATATTCGGTTCGGTAAAAGTTTTATTGAACTTTTGGTCGAATATTCGTATTCGGTGAAATCCATATTCGACCGATCTCTAGAAAATATAATGGAAATTAGTCCGAGCGCGAATCGATGATATTATTACTATTGTTTTGTAGTTGGAACAATTATTTATTGGTCAATATTACTTGTCACATTTGAGTTAATGAAGCCGCAAACCGTGACCGCGATGTGGTCTATAGATATCTACATCTATCTAAGAGTAAGAAATAAGAATTAAAATGCAGATGCGTTGTCACTACTGCAGTCTAAGATAGAAGGATTCGGTACCAGTTAAATAAAGCTATGGTTTTTTTCAATCGCCATATGGGTCAAAAGCGGAATGTAGGTATTCCTGTACGTGATCACAGACTGCAATCTTCCCGGAGCATCAATTATTCACATCAGCAATGTATTTTTTAAAGACGACTCCGTGGCGCAGTGGCTTAGCAATGAGTTGCTGCGCTGGGGTCGCGGGCTCGAATCCCGCACGGAACAAGTATTTGTGTGGCCTACAAATTATTGTTCCGGGTCTGGGTGTTTGTCCTAGTGGAATTCATGTTTGTAAACTGCCCCCACGATACAGGAGAAAAACCTAGTGAAGGGTTAATGTTTAAAAAAAAAGATAAGAAAAAAAAAAGATTTTTTAAAGCTAGTTTTATTGATCTTTCACTTTATCCTATGTAAAAGAAACCACATTCACAGTCAAGCTTGTACAGTCCTGTATCTTACAGAAGGATGGTATTATACTTGACTTGAAATGACGTTTTAATTGAAGCACGCTACAAGATGTAGCCAATCTTGTCAGTGATACCTCTGACATATGTCAGTACAGCAGGCACACGATCGACTTTGGCCGGCTTCAAACGTTCACTGTGACGTAGGTGCGGAATCCGAAGCTTGATGTCGTGATGACTTGTTTGACATATCCCTCGTGCTCTCTGAAACTACGATTTACCCACGGTGACTGTGATACTAGGTAAACTGACACAGTCATGCTGCAGATGAGCTGCGGCGTGGTTTAAACATCTCATCTTTATTTATCCTAAGCTGATAAACTGACATTACATGAATTGGTTTAACATCATCTGTCCTTCATTTACCAATATCATTTTAGACTATCCTCTAACAGGAAGTCCCATGTGGTACGCGCATTTCGTTGTTTTTACCTGATGGTAGTAAGTGTTTAGTGCAGTCTATGGACACTTGCAGCCAGTCAAGCAAATACTTTTCAATTAGTTACAAAAATTTCAACCGCAACGTTAATTTCAGACATCTCGAAATCATTTTATCATTACATATACATATATACATAAACACTCACGCCTGTCACCCATAGGGGTAAGCAGAGACTACAGACGATCCTGGCACACCTATGTCGCTTCCTCCACATCCATATACCTACGCATACATGCTCTTAGGTTAAGGATACGCCTAATTGGGCCCATTTTCAATATAACGCCACGGTAATATTATCTATACAGTATTGTAACTCGGCCGTATCTTTGAATTAAATGCCTACAGACGCGCGGTACGTAAATATACGATAGGGCTGCCTGGCTCAAGCATTTTTACATTTGCCTACTTTGTGTTTCCATTTAGTTTTATGATTGTAATTATACTTTTTATATAAACAAATTTAATAGGTACTTTGTGAATTGAATAGGAAGTGTTCAATAAATATGCGGGTCGTTTTTTGATCAGTAGATTTAATTAAAAAACCATGTTAATGTTTGAATAACAAATCGGTCTTATAAATTTGCGACCGAAAAATATTTGCGCCTCGGCTGAGACGTACAAAATGCTTTATTATTAAAATTTTAAGTATAAAAATACTCATTCTAATATAAATTAAAAATTGTTTTGGGAAACATGGACAAGGTGGAGAAAAGGAATATTTTTACTTGGTTATAGATACCTGCAGCTATTTTACAATTTATATGTTTGGTTTTAAATGCAGTTCGCATTTATTATTTCTTTATTTCTATTCTATAATTCATTTCCTCCATTTTTATATATATTCCACAAAATCATCACTGTGGCAGTCACGACTGTCTGCTTGCCGAGATCGAGGCGCGTAGGCATAGCTCTCACTTCGTCCGTTTGTATGGAGTTGGAATACTGTATAGATAAAATTACCGTGATAACGCTAATTTGGACGATAAACTTTTGGCTAGGAAGTCCCTTTCCGACTTTTCCGTAAACTTATGCAACATTAATTTGCTTTGTCACTCTTTCTTCATTCATTTTTTCTACATGACCAAACCACCGAAGCATTCCTTTCTTATCCACAACATCATCTTGCAAACCAATTGCAAACGAATTGAATTGAATTGAATTAATATTTCCATATCCTATCGTATCGTAATAACTCATCGATGTTCCTAAAATTCGCTGAACATCTTTTAAATGTCAACTCAATGCCTAGCCAGAGTGTAAAAGTAAAGTAAAGTTATAGCCAATATACGTCCCACTGCTGAACACAGGCCTCCGCTCATTTCTGAGAGGGTTTTAGGGCAAGGAATTGTCCGCCGCGCTGCCCCAATGCGTGTTGGCCAACTTCAAATGTCTTTAGGTTTCAGGTTTCCTCACGATGTTTTCCTTCACCGCCGAGCACGTGGTAAATCAGAATTTAAAATTGCAATTAACAATTTCATTGGTGCCGTCGGGGATCGAACCCGGTTTGCTCGCGTATTGTGAAATTTACAGCGAGCGCTAACCATCTGAGCTACCACGGCTCGCACAGCTAACCAGAGTGTGATAGGATTTAATAGTAACACATATGAATAAAAACTAATGTAATAGAAAAGAAAAATCTGCGAAAGGTTTTACCCAAGAGTTACTTGAATTAGTTTCTTACTTGAGCTGAAAATTCGGTAGTGGTAATAGGTTTAAGAATAAATAAAAGTCGTCAAGTGTGAACTTTATTGGCTTTTCATTTAAGGAAACTCTAGCTGTTTTACCACAATAGCGCAATAGCAAGCTTGATACAATATCCTGATTAATTAAAAGGTGCTACGGTAACACCATTTTAAGATTTTTGCAGACTTTTTTCTTTTTAACTTTTTTAAAATTTATTTTAATAAATTAAAATATTTACATCCTCCTTTTACGTCTAAAAAGATTGTGGAGCAGTTAGTCTACCGCGCTGTTTCCAGTGTGCGTTGGAGGACTTCACGACACTCTCAAAATATTTTTTTTGCAGACATGCCTGTCATTTCATGACGTTTTCCTTTACCATTGAGCACGTGGTAAATATGCACTTAAAATAATATTCTGACGAGAACCGAAGGTAGTCGATGGACTGATGGAGCTACGGACTTCTGATGGGCTGTAGTGAGCGGTGAATAATAATTGAAATCATTTAGAAAACTTATGATTCAAATTTTAAGTGGTCACTGATATCAACTTATAATAAATCAATAAAAATCAAAAAGGTGACTTTTCAGGTGAACCTATATGTAAGTTAAATTTGAATAATCGTTCATTTTTTTAGATTTAAAAAAAACCTTAGCCATAACTATATTAAATTACATACGTGGTTGAGCCACGCTGCAGCTATGTCATGGTTGTAACTCAAACGTGTCGGCTTGACTGGAGCACGCTCTTACAGAATACCATTGTAAAATAGCAGCTTAGTGTTGCTGCGCTTCGTATGGTGAGAAGATCTTTTTTACTGGAAATAAGGCATTTCATCCTAGTTTTAAGGGATGACAATGCATCTTCATTTTGATTATTATTTGAAGATAAATGTAGAATACTGCTGTGTTTCGTATGGTGAGTGAAGAGATCCGGAGACCTTTTTTTTCTGGAAACGAGTCATTCTATTTTAGTCCTCAGGGATGACGACGCATCTGCGTTTCGCTAGGCGAGAACTTTTCACTGTTAACGAGGTTCCATCTTAGTCTTAACTAAACCTTAATCGAGGAAAAATATAGGTGTCTATATAGCTATATGGGCTACATCAACTTACCATCAAGTGAACTGTGCACGCCTTCAGCCTTATTTCTATTTTTTTTTTAATATAAACTGCTGTAAAACCGACAGTAGGTTTTAACAGACAACAGATAAGACAAACTTGAAAATAATCTGACAAAGAAAAAAAATTATAAGGCCTATGTTTAACAAAGAATTATGAGCCCAATTTTTAGTAGCAAACTATATAAGGTAGCAACAGACCACCATTATTATAATTGTATACTAAGGGTTTCAATTCCACTGCTGAATATGTCTTTTCCAGTCTTTTCCGATAGATTGTCTCAAAGCATGGTCCTATAGTTCATAAAAGATAGCTTGATCTCTGCGACAGCTGTCAGTAAAATCACGCCTATGAAGTCCTGAATTTCTTAGTAGTACTCGTACAGACAGTACCTGTCAATGTCATACTTTATGGGCATGCCGACCTAATTAGTGCATGCCCATAAAGTATGACATTGACAGGTACTGTCTGTACGAGTGTACTACTAAGAAATTCAGGACTTCATAGGCGTGATTTTTACTGACAGCTGTCGCAGAGATCAATCTATCTTTTATGAACTATAAAACATACACTTCGATCAACTCCCTAGATTCATGAAGTCAATGCTTATCTATAGCAAAATTATTTTGAGGCCCGTGAGCGGGAGAGAGAGCGAAACACCCCGATGATTTATGTTTATGACCCAAACTGCACAGAGTGTTATAGTCAGAAGTCAACCTTCACTGCGCTTGCTGTTACCAGACTGTCAAGAAGTTTGTTCCTAGAGCTACTCGTATATTTAAGGTGACTCCCTGACCAAAATGTTGCGAAAGTGCGTTTTTCAGACTCTATTATCTCATTAGTTATGAAAAATAAACTACATCTAAAAGTACATTATTAATGTTCGATATCTTATCATCGCATTCCACGTTCTAATTTATTTTTATGTGCTATAAATACATTTAAAATCAACTTTTAAAAAATGACTAAAATTCTTGATTACATGCATCTGTTGCTAAACGCAACGCTCTAATCATTTGAGGATAACACTAATGGATAGATAATTAAAAAATCTATATTCTCCACGTTTTATTTAAATTTTTAAGTTCGTTTTTTCTCTTTTAATTGAAATAATTCCGAAAATTGTGTGACTTCTATGATAAAGGGGCGTGCGCAGAGTGCGGGCGGCATTACGTTGTATGCGTTCATACGAGGTGGCCGCTCGCTGGTCGCCGCGCGTCCGTATTTCGCCGCAAACATAATATTATTTGAGTACCTACCAACCGATGCGCTTACGTCACGGTATATTGTAACTCGGCCGTATCTTAGAAATAAATATTACAGCCGTGCGGTACGTAAACATGCGATAGGGATGCCTGCCTCCAGCATTTTTACATTTGCCCATTGATTTATGTGTTTTATAACTCAATGCATTTTCCTACTTTGTGTTTCCATTTAGTTTTATGATTGTACTTAAATATAATTTTTTATATAAACAAATATATAATAGGTACTTTGTGAATTGAATAGGAAGTGTTCAATAAAAATGCGTGTCGTTTTATGATTGGTAGATTTAATTAAAAAACCATGTTTATGTTTGAATAACAAATCGGTCTTATAAATTTGCGGCCGAAAAATATTAGCGCCTCGGCTGAGACGTACGAAATGCTTTATTATTAAAATTTTAAATATAAAAAATCCGCATTATAATATAAAGCTTAATTAAAAATTGTTTTGGAAAACATGGACAAGTTGGAGTAAAGGAATATCTTTTACTTGGTTATAGATACCTGCAGCTACTTTACATGTTTTTTATATGTTTGGTTTTAAATGAAGTTTGGATTTATTATTTTTTTGTTTTTATTCTATTTTCAGAAAGGGTCCTAGGAAAGGAATTATCACTGCGTGTTGGCGAACTTTGCATGTCTTCGAAATATTTTTTTTCTTATTTCTCAGACATGCAGGTTTCCTCACAATGTTTTCCTTCACCACTGAGCACGTGGTAAATCAACACTTAAAATTGCAATTACAATATTATTGGTGCCGGCGGGGATCGAACCCGGTTTGCTCGCACACTGTGAAAATTTTAGCAAGCGCTAACCATCTGAGCTACCACGGCTCCTCTCCTCTCGAGCTAGAGACTTTATTTTATTTATCGTCAGGCCTGTTGGTCTAGTGGTTAGTGACCCTGACTGCTATGCTGCAGGTCGTGGGTTCGATTCCCACCCAGGACAAATGTTTGTGTGATGAGCACGATCATTTGTTCTGTGTCTGGGTGTAATTTATCTATAATATTTATGTATTTAGAAATATATAAGTATGTTTATCAGTTGTCTAGTACCCATAACACAAGCTCTGCTTAGCTTGGGACTAGATGGCGTTGTGTGATAGTTGTGGAATATTATTATTATTATATTATTATTATTGGGGTATCTGTATAGTTTCTCATCTGGTTGGTTTTTATAAATATAAATTAAAATGAAAAGATAAATATACATAAATATCAATAAAATAAAATAAATACAAAAAAATATACAAATAAATAAAGATCCAACCATATTAAATAAAAAATAGTCTCCTATCTTTCTCTCTATGTTTTGATCTCCTAAAACGAGTTTGAGTTGGTAAAATCAAGGCAAACTTAGGGTAGGGTTGTCAATTATTATTTTGATAATAAAACTAGTGAAATTCCGCGGTTTTATATGCGCAAGCGTGAACGTAGTTAGAACATAATATAACCTTTATGTTTTACATAAATATCCTAAAAAACTTATTATTTTAATATTTTACTAAGTACCTATAAAATTAACAAGTTTATTGCATTTTTATTTGAGTAATTTTTTATGCAATTTCTTTATCTACGTCTATTTTTAGGAACCTTTATTTAGTCTGAATCATACATAACACTATATTACTGATTTACTTACTTATACGTAGTTTTCTTTTTTGCAGTTACAAATATCTTGTGAGGTTGAAAAAGGCAGTAATGAAAAAATAATAAGAATAATAATAATTGACGTCAGCCACTTCTTTTCATAAAAATTTCAGATCATGGTCCATTAGGTTGCAGCTTCAGCGAACCACAACTTATAATAATAATAATAACAGTAATAATATAATATTATTTTGTATTTATATTATTTGATATTTATGTATATTTATCTTTTCATTTTAATTTATAATTTTTATATATTTAAATATTTATATAACCGAACCAGATGAGAAAATTATACGGCTCCAACGATTTTAGCGACGAACGCTTGGATTTATTTTTAGAAAATGTCCTTTTGTCCATGTTTTCAGGCAATAAAAAAACTGCTACAATATAAGAAGGTAAATTTCGACAAATCACTAACGGTCGTTATAGCTCAGGTGGTATGTCGGTCGTGCGTGATATCGGAGTTCCGTGGTTCGCGTCTTGGCTTTGGTCCCGCTTTTTTTTTCCTTTTTTTTCAAGTTCTCTTCTTTTGTGATAAAATCTATTATTTCAAACCCTTTTTTTAGTAATTTTTAAAAATACGAAAATTTTAATTTTAAAAATTTTAAAAAAAATATCTATTTATTTACTAATGCTATATTTATTATTTTAATAATTACCTACCCAGTAGGTAAATATTAAAATAATAAATGTAGCATTATAAACAGTAAATCTCCCTCAAACTCAATTTACTAATATTGTTCCTAAATAAGGAATAGCAGATAAAAGATTAGTAGGTAATAACTATTGCTCCTCAAAATTATATTTGACCTCAAGGTAAAACATATCCTAAAATTCAGAAGCTAAATAAAATAATAATACATACTATTCAAGTATATTTTCAATATGTAAGTAAATGAAAATAACAAAAATGAAGCACCATTAGCATGTAAAGTTCGAATCCATAATTAATATTTCGACAAATATTATAATTTACACTATAAAAAGCTAATTCAATATTAGCAGTATAGTATATAGTTAAAAATAATCAAAATAGTCTTTTTTATTAATTAGATAATATATTAGAATACATAATTCTAATATAATGCAACTAATATATCGAATAAAGAAAATTAAAATACATTTATCATTGTACGCCGTGTCTATTTCCATAGAATAGTTCATTGACATCGAAAAAATAATACTACGTTCGTAGCAGTAGGTGGCGTCTTTTGGCGATTTCTTACGCGATATATTGTAGCGAGCTTCGACAGACCAAACGCTCAAGGTCGTTCGCTGGAGGTAGCGCCTTAACCAGCTCATTGCCACGTCAATTTACTGATTAAAATAGCCAATATTAGTTTTTGGTAAAAGTGGTTATTTTAATGGATTTTATTGCGTTTGATTTTAAATTAGTTTTCACCATAGTAGCTCAGGGCACTCAGTTTTTATTGTCGTACGCTTAACTGTTAATAATAATGACGTTACTGCCGCTTGTAAAAATAAATATTCTTTGGTTCGAAAATGACAAACGATAATGATTTCTTATATTTACGCGAGCAATACACATTTAAATAAAGCTAGTTTTTACGGATTCTATTGCGTATATTAACTTATTATATATTTCCGTCGTTTCGAGCACTTCACTTTACCCATGGTCACGAGGGGTGGGAGTCTGAGGTGTTCGACATCCCAATGTCATTCTTTTTTGTATTATTATTATACGAAACAGTTATATGGTAATGATACACATAAGTTATATGTTTTATATATATATATTTGGATATATATACATCCAACAATCCATGTGGAAGGTTCACGAGTGGCAGCTTCGTACTTCGGTACACGAAGTTTGGAGCGGCCCCCCACTAGACATAGTGACGACCTCATAGAACATTCAGGAAGTCAATGGATACAGGTGATTCAGAACCGTGCTTTGTGGTATTCCTTGGTGGAGGCCTATGTCCAGCAGTAGACTTGTGAAGGGATGTCATGATGATGATGATGATGATATAGTATTACACTTTCTTTGAAATTCCTCGTATTACATAATAGTAGTAGTAAAGTAAACCACGGCTACCTCCAGATTCAAATTATTAATTTTTGTTCATGTATGATACCTACTATAAGTACATACTGCGTCGATCGGGACAAAAATTAATAGTTTCAACCGAAAAAGTCAATACTAGCACAGCTATTTAGCGACAGAAATAGGTAAGAGGTAGGTAGGTAGGTAGGTAGGTACCTGATAAGGTGGCAATCCTAGGTAGAGGACGAATCCAAATACATAAAATTTTCTCATACAAAATTTTCATAATCTCTAAAAAATCTCATACAAACTTCTAGGTATCCTTACTTAGTAAAAAAATATAAATTTATCTGCCAGACGTAGAGCTTATGAGGAAATATCTCAGAAATAACATTCATTTCGGTCATAGTTTTCGATACTTTTTTCGACAAGAATTGCTGACGGAGATACATGTTAGAGTCATGCTGCAGCTATATTATGGTTGTTGCATGAATGGGTTGGCTCGACAGGGCAAGAACCACGCCCTCACAGAATAGTAGCTCAATGCAGCTGTGATTAGTATAGTGAGTGTAAAGAACCGGAGCCCCTTTTTACTGGAAACGAGGCATTCCATCTTAACCCTCAGTGGTGGCAACGCATCTATATTTTGATTCTTATCGAGGATCGATGGACTACGGGCCGCAGCATCCACTTACAGTCAGGTGAACTGTGTGCTCATTTGTAATCCTTATTGTATAAAGAAAAAAACAAATACGACAATTCTTTTAGAAAAAAAATTAGGCTACAGCCCCTATTATATACGTTCCATTCTTGTGCCTGCTCTCGTTTCTAAGTGGGTGTAAGGGCAAGGGAGTATCCACCGCGCCGTCCCAGTGTGTGTTAGTGACTAGACTATCTTGAAAATTATCCAAAGAGATCCCTAACAAATTCAAAGAGATCCGTGGTAGCTCAGAGGCTAAGAGCTCGCTGTATTTGACAGTACGGAGGAGCGGGACCAAAAGTTCCGTTTTTGATTTAAAATAATATTTACATAAGAAAAAATAGCTGTAGCATTAGTTTTACCAGATCACAGTCTGGAAACATATGTAACGATGATATAAAGAAGGTTTTTTTCGGACGTCAAACGTTCGATTTTTAACATTTAATATTAGAATACATAAAGTCAGTAACAACTTACCCCGTGTTGGGGTAAGTTGTTACTAGGATGGGGTAAGTTGTTACGGGATTAATAAAAGGTATAATTTGTAAAAAAAAAAAACAAATTCAACTTTTTGAGAACTAATCAACAATATCTTACGAATAATCAATAGTTTTCTCTTAAATTGTTAGTAAACTAAACATATTTAAGGTTTACGTATGGTATTTGTACTTAATGGTTCAACATTACCTAACCATTATACATATAATTAATAGCATCAGTTGATTGATAAATTAGTTCAGTCTTTACTTTCAGTCATATCAGAAAGTCGTCTTTGACCGGAAATAACAATAAAAACATTAATTAATCATTACAGGATTAATCAGGTTGAGAATTCGGACAAAATATATATGTTAACAAGTCTTCATATTTTTTACCAGTGGAATAGGCCCAGTTCTTACATTCTTGATACTGAATCCATTCTTCACTAGATCATTAGTTAGAATAACTGACATAGCAGACTAAACAATAATAATCTAAGCTGTCCTCTTCATCCACAGAACTTGCCTAGCTCATTTGAAAGACCTGCCGTTTAACAGACTTCCCTTTTCTTGTGCCCTTTCCCTTTGATTTTCTTTTTTATTTCTTGCTTCTGCATTCTCAGTGCTCATGTTTGTTCTCTTGGTTTGTTGTTTCTGCTTTTTTGTTTTGGGTGTCTGTTAATATTGTGGACTTTCTAAGACGCCTCTTCTTTGTCAGAGAGGGATTGATGCACATTTTAACAGATACTCTACAACTTTATTTTCTTATTTTCACTAACTTCTACTTCAGATTTTAGCTTTTTCATAAACCTGTGTAATGTCATGAAACAAATATCTAATTCCTTAGCAACAGTTTTTATTTTATTTTTCCGTCTTTCATGCCTGCATCCGCCGCCCTTTGCATTAACTTCTGAGATACAGAACCTCGTGTTGTTTTCCGAGCATAAATCCGCATACTGCAATAGAAAACAAACAATATTTTTACTGTATTACAGGTACAGATGAACTGTGGTAAGTTGTTCTGAGGTCACAACGTGCCCCAAAAGAAAGGAACTTCTAGCCCCAATAACACGTCTTCAAAAAAGTAAATCATAGGTTTATGTAACAAAATATACGCAGTTTTAGCGTAGTATATCGATATACTCGATATATTTATTTATTATTGAATATAAACACCAAAGAATTAAAATCCCGTTATTACAGTTAGCGAGATTGACCATAAATATTAAAAATTAAAATATTAAATGATTTCTTGTATTTACGCGAACACTACACATTGATTAAAAATATCAATAAAATTAAAACTACCTATAATCAATAAAATTAAAACTAAACCGTAAAACGTAACCGTAAACGTAAAAAGTCGTCTATCCCACTAATATTTTTCGGCACGTTCTTTAAAATTTAGCCCGTAGCTATAGTGGCGCCACCCTTATTTAACTGTTTTCTATGGACACTTGTTAATACACAGCCTGTAGGTACTCCTTACTTCTGCACTCCATAACTGCGACACTTCAAAACACAGACAGTTCGTCAGTTAATTTTGCATAGATCGGACCATAAACAATAATTAAAAAAGCTGAAGGTTGTAGTGTTATGTTACATATCATTTTACATTACTTTAAATTTATTTTTCCTTTCTGTTTTTGATGTTCTGCATTCGCCTCAAACTGGATATTTTGCATCACCTTTATTTTCACAGGATCCTGTAACGTTTTTAAACCATAAGAACACAATAACAAATCATTTTCACATCGTATTTTCACGTTATCAGCACTTTTTAAATCGGTGTCAATGGAGTCTACCTTTTTCGGTATTTTATTTAGTTCTCCGTAACTCTGCAATTTCGGGCTTCGTGCGCACTGTTGCGCTACCTTTTTTTCCTATATCAATAATATCTCATTTTTCACTTAAATCTTGCCGTTTCTCTATTACGAGCCTAAAACCAAAATTTGACATGTTTTGACATCGTTGTTTATCTGGTTGTCATGGCAATTTTTATTCGAATATCGTTACCGGCCTGATGTTTTTACTTCAAAATACTCTTTTCTTCTTGGCCGTTTACAAAAATTTGCTTTTAATTTAAATAATTTCAAATAATTTCTCGTTCTTATCCCAGATCCGTCAAAAGTATAAAAGCCGAGGAATCGGCGAATAGAGGTTCTCACTTCAGCTTTGATACGAGAAGCACCTCTTAAAGGCTTTATCCGCACTGCCTCGGGATCTTGCAAGCCTCTGCCTTCTCCTGAAGTCGTCGCCTAGCCGCGCCTACGCCTCCACCTATTAGTGCCCGCGCTATCTTCGGCCGCTGTGCGTGCTTGTCTTAAGCACTGCGTGTTCCTGCTCCAGACGCTGCGTGTCTCCGGCGCTCCGGGCGCTGTTTGTGTCTACTCCGGGCGTTGTGTGTGCCTACTTTAAGTGCTGCGTGTACCTGCTCAATACGCTGTGTGTACCTACTCCAGACGCTGCTGGACCTACTCCAGACGCTGCGTGTCTACTCCAGGCGCTGTGTGTGTCTACTCCGGGTGTTGTGTGCGCTCATTCTGGTCGCTGTGTGTGCCTACTTCAAGCGCTGCGTGTACTTAGATTAGGCGCTGTGCATGCACCGCACCGCACCGCATAGCCTGTACATACATTGTTTCCGTACTCATTTATCTTTATTAACTTTTATTCTTTTTTTTAAAAAAAATTGTAATTCACTATTATCACTACAGCCCATCATCACCCTCATACCTTTTTTTTTATAAAAAAAAAGCTGTAAATATCTTTACAAATTTTAAATAAATTATTTTCTTTTTGGTTGTTTCGTTGTTAGGTTAGGTTCTATAGTTTTTAATTGTGGCTTTACATTTTATAAAAGAAACTGTAAATATCTTTACAAATTTTAAATAAATTATTTTCTTTTTGGTTGTTTCATTGTTAGGATAGGTTCCTTAGTTTTTTAACTGTCGCTTTACGACATTTTGGCGCCCGACGTAACAGTTCTCTCTTAATTTTTCTTTTTTCTCTCTTTTCTTCACCTTAACTACGCCTTATCCATTTCCTTTTGATTTAATTGCTTTCTCTTTCATTCTTAACTCTTTATTTACTCATCCTTATCATATCTTCCAAATTCTAAAACAAAACTTCATCTAGTTTTTCAACTTATCTGGATTATATTTAGACCTACATATAACACTTACATTCATCACCTTAATATTTTTATTCTAGAGAACTTAAAGAGGTACAATTTTTAATTAAAATTTTATTTCTTAAACTTAACTTTGCACTTAAAACAATGAAAAGGGTTATTAAGTACAAATTCCTTAACAAGGTCGAACTCGAATACGAAGTGAAGATTAGATGTGAGAAACCAGCTAATACTGTTTTGCATGACACTACATTTGTATATATGTTTGTATATTTGTATATATGTTTGTATATATGTATAATTATTACCTGATTAATTTCTTTATCTTTATCTTCACTCAGGAACGGTTGACAACTCCTTAAATAAGCCTGAATGTCCTTTTAGTGATGTTGCTCATCTCTGGCTTTGAGCCCTACCGCTCTGGCCGTTCTTAACGTTTACTTAAGTCATAGCGACTAAAGCTTGCTTAAGATTAATTTCTTTAACTTTATCTTCACTCAGGAGCGGATGACAACTCCTTAAATAAGCCTGGATGTCCTTTAAAATGTTTTTTTTTCCACGCAGGAGCGGATGACTACTCCTTAAATAAGCCTGAATGTCCTTTCAAAAACACACTTTTAGTGTGGTAGTCATTGAATGTGAACTCCACCCTTACCTGAATGCAGATGATGAATGTAAGAGATAGTATATCTGATTTTGCCTGGTGATGTCTGTTTCTGCAAAGCTGTGTTTTTATGGTTTATTTTAGAATGTACATGTCAAAATTTTTGCTGAGTCAAAAATTTTCCGGGGTCGGGGGGGAAAATGTAGTGTTATGTTACATATCATTTTACATTATTTTAAATTTATTTTTCCTTTCTGTTTTTGATGTTCTGCATTCGCCTCAAACTGAATATTTTGCATCACCTTTATTTTCATAGGATCCTGTAACGTTTTTAAACCATAAGAACACAATAACAAATCATTTTCACATCGTATTTTCACGTTATCAGCACTTTTTAAATCGGTGTCAATGGAGTCTACCTTTTTCGGTATTTTATTTAGTTCTCCGTAACTCTGCAATTTCAGGCTTCGTGCGCACTGTTGCGCTACCTTTTTTTCCTATATCAATAATATCTCATTTTTCACTTAAATCTTGCCGTTTCTCTATTACGAGCCTAAAACCAAAATTTGACATGTTTTGACATCGTTGTTTATCTGGTTGTCATGGCAATTTTTATTCGAATATCGTTACCGGCCTGATGTTTTTACTTCAAAAATACTCTTTTCTTCTTGGCCATTTACAAAAATTTGCTTTTAATTTAAATAATTTCAAATAATTTCTCGTTCTTATCCCAGATCCGTCAAAAGTATAAAAGCCGAGGAATCGGCGAATAGAGGTTCTCACTTCAGCTTTGATACGAGAAGCACCTCTTAAAGGCTTTATCCGCACTGCCTCGGGATCTTGCAAGCCTCTGCCTTCTCCTGAAGTCGTCGCCTAGCCGCGCCTACGCCTCCACCTATTAGTGCCCGCGCTATCTTCGGCCGCTGTGCGTGCTTGTCTCAAATGCTGCGTGTTCCTGCTCCAGACGCTGCGTGTCTCCGGCGCTCCGGGCGCTGTTTGTGTCTACTCCGGGCGTTGTGTGTGCCTACTTTATGTGCGGCGTGTACCTGCTCATGACGTTGTGTGTAGCTACTCCAGACGCTGCGGGACCTACTCCAGACGCTGCGTGTCTACTCCAGGCGCTGTGTGTGTCTACTCCGGGTGTTGTGTGTGCTCATTCTGGTCGCTGTGTGTGCCTACTTCAAGCGCTGCGTGTACTTAGATTAGGCGCTGTGCATGCACCGCACCGCACCGCATAGCCTGTACATACATTGTTTCCGTACTCATTTATCTTTATTAACTTTTATTCTTTTTTTTTTTTAAAAATTGTAATTCACTATTATCACTACAGCCCATCATCACCCTCATACCTTTTTTTTATAAAAAAAAAGCTGTAAATATCTTTACAAATTTTAAATAAATTATTTTCTTTTTTGGTTGTTTCGTTGTTAGGTTAGGTTCTATAGTTTTTAATTGTGGCTTTACATTTTATAAAAGAAACTGTAAATATCTTTACAAATTTTAAATAAATTATTTTCTTTTTGGTTGTTTCATTGTTAGGATAGGTTCCTTAGTTTTTTAACTGTCGCTTTACGACAAGGTACTCCGGGTTTAACAATGACATCGGGACGTCAGTCATCTCAGTTCCCAGTGGTGACCATGGGTGCTCGAAAACACCCGAAACGTCGGGAATTAAAAACAATTAAAATTAAACGCGATAAAATCCGTAAAAGTGGTTTTAATCATTAAAATATTTACATACGTGGATCAGTGACGCACGAACAGTCTTTCCGATTGTCGGACGCCGGACGCCACTAGTCTAAATTAGATGGTTGCCCTCGGTGCGCTATAACGTTCAGTTTCACGACGAATTTACTACATATTTTATCTTATTTTCTCACGTAGCTATTTCAATTGGAAAAATTTACCCCGGTAACTTTTACCTCCGATTTTCCCTATGGGAGAACCTAGGTACGATCCTCACCGGCAACAATGAAAATTTTAATTGCAACTTTAATTTTTACTACGTGTTTAGCAGTGAAGGAAAACATAATGAGGAAACCATTACTTTGGCTTCCAAAAAAAAAACTGTATTGTAGCGTCAGATTGACGAAGCAAAACGAGTATTGTGTAGGCGGCACGTGTCATTCCATGCACAGCATAACATGATGACACTACGGTTATTATATTTTATGCACCGCTTCACTACAATATAGGTATAAAGAGCACAATTTTTTGCATCGTCACGCTGCCATGTGTACATATATTAGTCTGTCCTTCTACATCTTTGATATTATATACGATATCACAAAACACTTTTCTTATACTTCTGTTTATTTTCTGTTCAGTTTGTTTTCGAGAGTGCTACCTGAGAAGCAGGTGGAAGGCGGTGTGCTCTATGCTTATGAGCACCCTCAAGTTCATGATCCCTTAAGCTGACAAGGGATCTGAGACTCTAAGCACCTTGCCGCCGAGCTAGCCATGCAAGTATTGCGCAACGCCGTCAACACAGACTTTGGGACCCGTGAGTGAAACCGGCCACGGTCGAGCGTGAGCATGCTTTACTACCTACCTAAAAGATCAAAAAGGACCCGCTTATAAGAACGCAGCTGGAGTTTTGGCGATAACTTGACCGCCAGCGGATTGTTTGCCCTGTTTTATCGTTTATATAATGGTTTCATGTGGATATTGATACGTAAAAGTATCTGTGATCTTTTAATGCTCCGATTTTAATATAAATCTCAAGTTATTTTGTCCACTTAGACGCCTTAAGAACTTGAAATACTGTCGTAATCGTCTATCCTTTAAGTCAATGTGACGTCAAAATCTACCAAGAACTTCTCAATGTGGCGCATCGGCATATTATTGTAAAGAAGATTATGAAATAGGTAAATGAAATTATGATTTTAAATAATAATTTCATATTATTTGACATTGGCAAAAGTATAACCATACGAGTCCATAACCAAAGAAATATCATAATTGTTGATATCTGATGTGAAGCACTGATGCCCCGAGAAGTTTGCAGATGGTATGTGAACATGTTCAGGGTATGTGAACATGTTGTCGTAGCCAATACATCAGATTATTACCAAAGATGATTCGCAAGGCTTTTGAAATTATATAAACATCTAAACTTCAACATATAGCTGTTTGCTACAATCTGCTGGGGATTCCTTAATTAATAAAATTAAATCAAAAAAATCAAAACCCTAGCATACTTGGTACTTCAAAATACTATAAGGTAAAAAATCATATTTTAAAAGTTTATAAAACGTAGTGATTATACATATTCTTTGGTTAAAACCGTCTTTATAGTTGACATATAGACATGGGCAAAATCGTTATTTTGTTATCAGTGAGAGTCTAGTTTCAGTTACACAAAATTTACAGTGAAAAATCATTGTGACTTATTCACGTTGGTAAATTCAGAAACTTGGAATACATTGGAACATGTATTATGTAAGGTTTAGTTATTTGTTCGGTTTTATTTCAGTAGTCATTTTTTTATTACCAAACTTACCTAGTTTTAATTAAAAAACAATGTTTATATATGCGAATTTCATCGAGCCTAGCTGATTAGTCGAGTGAACTTTTTGGGTACCTTCGCGTCGTTCCTTTATATTTTTTTATTGACTCAGTGACTGGAGCAACAGAGAAAATAATACGATGGTGGCGCAAACGCAAAAGAACAACGTGTTTAGGACGACTTAGAATATATAAATTCCATATGGTAATAATGCAAGATAGAAAATAGCCAAATCTCATGACTCTGTAACCGATTTTGAATGGCAGGTCGGCAGAAGTAGGCACGCAAGAAATAAGCTCCTGGATATTTTATAATTTTTTGAGCATTATACTGATGTCGTGATGACGTCGTCTATTTTTGGTTAAAATTTACGATATACTCTTTAAAATATTAAATATTTTCGATTACTTTATTAATTTTGATATTTGGCAAAGAAAAAAGTCACAAAGTTGATAATATGTGTATGATATTGGTGAATTTATTTTTACACAAAATATTTTCCATATACGCTAGGGATTGACTCAACTATGTCAAAATTAATGTCGATATTTATCTTAAATGTTCATAACGAATCATTGGACATGCCCACACATGCACACAGTACAAAGAGGAATTAAATTAAATATTCGATTTGCGTTCTAAAAACGTAATTTTATTTTCCCGTTTATTAAACAGAATCCGTTAATAGAAAATTTTTACGATTATCCTGTTTAATCCATTATGAACCCAACTATCGGCTATCTATTTATCGACCAACAAAATGTATGTAGGACACTCAATAAGTTTTGAGATATACGAAAGGATTCCAGATACTATTAGTATTTATTTTACATCTTTTCAAAATATTCTCCATCATGCTCTATACAAAGTTCCATTCGCCTAAATCAACTCTGAAAACACTTTTGCCAGTCTTGATCTGATAGGTCGGAAATCACTTCTTAGTATGCAGCCACGGCTTTTTCGGCGCTTGAAAAAAACTTGCCTTTAATTTTTTCTTTGACTCTTGGGAACAAAAAGAAATCACAAAGAGTTAAGTCAGGGCTGTAGGGTGGTTGATTTAGAGTTTCAACACCACATTCCTCAATAAATACTTTTGTTCTAAGGGAAGTATGCGACGATATGATATGATGTGATATGTCTTCTCTCCCGCACAGCTTGAAAAGCTTTGGGTACTGCAACTGTAGTATACCATTCAGAGTTGACTAATCTACAATTTTCCAGCATTGACGTCGACAAATGTCCGCTCTGCGAAAAAAAACTAGCCACCATTTTTTTGCCGACGTAAAACCTCGTAAAGACCTCGCACTTTGCAGTTTTATCGGTAACTGTCCTTCTGAGTAGACCCATACCGGTGATTGCCTTTTATTTTCCGGATCATATTGATAGATCCATGTCTCGTCACCAGTAACGATTTCTGAATCACGCCTAGATGCCCCGTTTTCAAAACGTAGACGCATTTCATAGCACCAACCCACACGAGTCTGTTTTTTGCTTTCGGAGAGCAAACGAGAGATCCATCGACAATAAAGCTCTCTCACTCCAAGATGTTGATGTAGGATGGTATGAATGCTCCCCGAACTAACTACAATATTTTTGATGTTCGTCTATGTGATTCGTGGTTCTTCTCGCACCAACATTTCAGTAGTCCATACATTTTCTGCCGTTACTGCTGTTTGCGGGGCCCCGATTCTTTGGTCATCTTTAAGGTTAATTTTACCACTTTTGAATTCAGCAAACCACCTAAAAATTTTTGCGCGTGATGGAGGAATGACACAAAGCACGGTCCTGAGCCACCTGCATCCATCGACCCACTGCTTGTCTTGCCAGGTCGTCACTCCATCCAGTAGGAGAACGCCCTACATTTCGCCATCCGGTATAAGGCTGCCACTTGTGAATCTTTCTTCCCCATAGGTTATGGATTGTTCGAGCTATGTGGCCAGCCCATTGCCATTTCAGTTTACTAATCCGTTGGGCTATGTCCGTTACTCTAGTTCTACGGCGGATATCCTTATTCCTAAGTTTATCACGCAGATAAACTCCAATCATAGCCCTTCCCATAGCACGCTGAGCGACTTTGAGCTTCCTCATACGGCCGGCAGTGAAGGACCACTTCTCAGATCCATAGGTCATCACTGGCACCAAGCACTGGTTGTAAAATCAAGTTTTGGGATTTTGAGGTGTGCCTGACGAAAAGATGTGTCGCAATCTCCCAAAGGCTTTGAGTTGGATCCTTCGATTGACCTCTCGGTCAAAGTTGGATTTACCCAGTTGGACTACTTGTCCCTGGTAAATAGACTCGTCAACAACTTCGATATTAGTGCTCCCAACAACCACCGGCATAGGTTGGACATTATACATGACTTTCGTTTTGTTCATATTCATCTTAACCTCTCAAATGCCAAGCGTCCAAATTTGACCGCTTCGATATTCCGTCAAAATTCAAGAGGTCAAATTTGGCCGCACCCACCCACAGCACTTTAACCCATAAATACTTATGTTTAGAGACTACTTTTCTATGAAGAAGTTTGGCATTATATAATCAATATGAAATTTTTTATCCTCTAGTGGAATAAAAGAACTGTTATTCTATGGATATTAATTTATATTCTACGTTCATTAAGTACGCTATTTTAATTTGGATGTTTTGTTACTAAACTTAGTATATATACAGTAATCTATGATATATACCAACATGTTTGGCTGTATATTATTGAGTTTTGATAAACAATAAAATTCAATAGTGTTGTCGAGTTCCTTGTCTATAATACTTATCGATGTTATCTGTTAATAAACAAAGTCGCCAGAGTCGAGAGAACAACAGATGATTATCAAATGTTTATTAATTAACAGGTTTCCAACAGAACCTAGACTAAAATTATGGCTTAAAAGCATAAATATTGTGAATTGGAGTCTGTAACAAAATGATCATATTTGTTCCGAACATTTCACAGACGACTGTTGTGCAGTATTTCGAATATATTTTCTGGTAGTACCAGTACCAGTAAGTATAAAAGTATTAGATTGTTGTTTATTATTTCTTCTTTCCTCATTTTCCCCCAAACTCAAGGGCCATAGCCAAGTGTCGGAAGGTCACCTGATGATGTCGAGCCACGTTGGATGTGTGTTAGTGGGCTGCGGCTAGAGGAAATTCCTCTCCCAGTACCGCTGTAGTCGAGGTGGAGTCTTCAGGTAAGAGGAGTGTTGGTATGGCGATTGGCGATGCGATGCCACTCGACTATCCTTCGCGACTTTGTTGAGGTTGCACCACTAGATGCTTCCAAGTGCTTGTTTTTTCCTGGATTCATTCACATATCGGGCTCGGGGATCCCGTAGTGCAGGTGGAGTCAGAGGCCGCATAGGACAGTGTGCCTTGTGTTTCTGGTGCGCCTTATCTGAGAAGAAAACGGGGGCTAGAAGTCAGTAACTAAGGAGGAGCTGCCATTGAAAGCGTTTCCGTGGCCACGGATGTGCATGAAAGCGTTTCCGTGGCCCTGTCAATTTGCGGCGGAGGTAGAACATCATGGGGTTTTAGTAAGTGCGAGTCTATCATCATCATCATTACAGCCCTTCACAAGTCCACTGCTGAACATAGGCCTCCCCCATTTAATTATCTCTCAAGTTTCAAGATTTAATTTGTGCTTTAACTTCGTAGTGGCCATACTTTATTTTATTTCTTGTTTACGAATTCTGGCCATCGTTTACATTCACGGTTTTTGGCAACGTCCTCTTTCGCAACATTCACCGACAAAGGCAATTAAGTGTTCGATCAAGAACTTATGGATTACGATATGTCAAGCCCCCTAGAATACGTGGAACTGCCGAAGCTGGAAAGCTTAGGAGAATAAACTTAGGAATGAGGATATCAGCAGTAGAACCAGAGTGACTGACACCGCCCAATAGATTAGTAAGCTGAAATGGCAATTGACCGGCCATATAGCTCGAATAACCGATAACCGATGGGGAAAAAAGATTCTCGAGTGGCAGCCTCGTACCGGCAGGTGAACTGTCGGAAGTTCCCTCACTAGATGGAGTGAAAACCTGGTAAGACATATAGGAAGTTGATGGATTCTAGTGGCTCAGGACCGTGCTTTGTGGCATTCCTTGGGGAGGCCTGTGTTCAGCAGTGGACTTGTGAAGGGCTTTAATGATGATAAATGATAGTGGCATTATATTAATATGATACATAAATAGAATGGACGTTACGGGTAGAGTCCATTTATCCAAAGAGTCCATTCTATTTATTTAGGTATAGGTAGGGTATAGTTCAATTCCGTCCTCCATGGTGGCACTACTCCGGAGGCGTGGAGCAGAAGTGCGGTGGTTTTGTTCTTTAAGAAAGGCGACAACGCTCTCTTGAAGAACTACAGACTGATTTCCCTTCTGAGCCGCGTCTACGTGCTGTTTTCGAGAGTCATTACGAATCGTCTCGCACGCAGACTCGACGACTTCCAGCCTCCCGAACAAGCCGATTTCCGAAAAGGCTTCAGTACCATAGACCACATACATACCCTGCGGCAGATTGTACAGAAGACCGAGGAATACAATCTGCCACTTTGCCTGGCGTATGTGGACTTTGAGAAAGCCTTTGATTCCGTCGAAATTTGGGCGGTGCTACAGTCCCTTCAGCGGTGCCAAGTTGACTGTCGGTATATCGAAGTGCTAAAGTGTTAGTACAGTAGGGCTACGATGGCTATCCGAGTACAGAACCAGAGTTCGAAGCGTATCCAACTGCAGAGAGGTGTAAGACAGGGTGACGTTATATCCCCGAAACTCTTCACCGCTGCGTTGGAAGACGTTTTCAAGCTATTGGACTGGAAAAGATACGGTATTAACATCAATGGCGAGTACATCACTCACCTTCGATTTGCCGACGATATAGTCCTTATGGCAGAATCGCTGGAGGACCTTAGCACTATGTTCAATGACCTCAATGGTGTCTCACAAAGGATAGGTCTTAAGATGAACATGGACAAAATAAAGATCATGTTTAATCTCCATGTCACACCTATGCCGGTAGTTGTTGGGAGCACTATGCTCGAAATTGTTGACGAATACGTTTACCTGGGACAAATAGTCCGACTAGGTAAGTCCAACTTCGACCGAGAGGGTCAATCGACGGATTCAACTCGGCTGGGCAGCGTTCGGGAAATTACGACACATCTTCACGTCAGGTATACCTCAATCTCTGAAAACTAAAGTGTACAACCAGTGCGTGTTGCCAGTGATGACTTACGGATCACAGACGTGGTCCCTCACCGCTGGCCGTATGAGGACGCTCAAGGCCGGTCAGCGAGCTATGGAGAAGGCTATGCTCGGAGTTTCTCTGCGTGATAGGCTCAGAAATGAGGATATCCGCAGTAGAACCAGAGTGACCGACATAGCCGAACGGATTAGTAAGCTGAAGTGGCAATGGGCCGGCCATATAGCTCGAAGAACCGATAACCAATGGGGAAGAAAGGTTCTCGAGTGGCAGCCTCGTACCGGTAGGCGTAGTGTAGGGCGACCCCCCACTAGATGGAGTGACGACCTGGTAAGACATGCAGGAAGTCGATGGATGCAGGTGGCTCAAGACCGTGCTATGTGGCGTTACTTGGGGGAGGCCTATGTTCAGCAGTGGACTTGTGAAGGGCTGTAATGATGATGATGATGAGGGTATAGCATCTTTATCGATATTTTTTGTCACACTGTCTTGTCACTATTATTAGTTCCGTCGACGTGCACTTCTGCTATCAGCGCCAAAATGGCGCAAATCAAATTGCCTTATCATGTCACGGTGTATAGCCAGTCCAGCGTACTTGTATATATAGAGGTCAGTGGTTCAATTACATATCTGTCGATGTGACATAATTTACGTCATTTTAGAGATATCTTATCAGGCCTTGTCAATTAATGTATGGGATCTCCGCTAGGAGTAAAATTATTCTGTGTATCATATAATGAAAGAAACGTTTTACTACAATTAATTTTATTGATGTAGGTATTTAGGTAAAATAAATATATTATTAATAATATAAACAAAGTATTGGAAATAGTACGGTACTTAACAAATTTTAATATGTCTTTTATTGAGAAACTAATTTATACAGGATATACAATTATGTCTATTCAACTTCGAACAATTCAATAATGAACTTAGTTTTGGTCATTTCCTGGACATATTGCAGAATTTATAAGTTACTAAATATTATTTAAAACGAGGAAGGAAGAAAGTTTAACATGGTTTAAATGCCTGCGCCCTCCTTTCTGCCAAGGAGGGTCGCGTTCGTATACGGCTTAGAGATCTCTAGTCAGATCGTTAAGCCAGTTCCTAAAAGGTTGGGTTTAGTGGGTAAAAGTCACCACATAACCACGCAGCCGGCTGCGTGGTATGCTATGAGCATTCCCAACCTCCCTCCCCCCGCTTTCCGGAGGGTTGCCCGTATTTGCTTCGGGCGCAAAAAAAAATGGTTTAAATGCAATACAAAATATGATTTTTGTTTAAGTTTGTGTAAAAAGTAATGAATGCTATGTTACATTATGAATATATTTTCTGTTACTAAGAACTGTACTGGGGGTGGAAAGGCGTAACAATCAAAAAGTGAATTCCGATTATCCACCCTGTCTAAGGTGGATAAACGGAATAACCCCTAACGTTAGTTAATACTAAATATATGAAGAGTATTTAATCACCTAATCACCAAGTATTATAACTACGTTTTAATACCAAGTGATTATGGACTATGTGAAACTACGTTTCAATAAGTTTTAATACTAGGTAATTAGGTGATTTATACTCTTTGCCTAGTATCATATTAAAGGTTAAGTCGTGGCTTAAAAGACAAGTATCCAAGCCTAAAATCTAATTAAGGTAGTTATTTTTTAACGTAAATGTCAACTTCTGTTTTCTGTGAGAAAAAACGCGGGAACCTTGAAACATGATAGGCGCCTTTTTTTAAATTAAAATTTTAATTTTGTTTTGTTTAGTTAAGACACTAAACTTTTATTGTTTTGTCGTTATTGGGTTTCCTCATCATGGGGAATGATGGGGAAACGTAGTAAAAAAAAGTTGCCGGGAGAAGAAGTCTTTGAAGAAACAACTGAGGAGGAAGAAGTTGACACCAGTGCTGAGGAAGATTCTGAGAAAGAGCAACGCAAGTATAAGCCGTACTTTGTATCTGACTACAACAGGAGGTACCCTGAGGACTCTGTCCTCGTGGAATTTGTTGTCTTTGTTGAATCAAATGATGAAAGACCAATCGGCACACGGGACATGAAGTCTCTGTCCACACATATGAAGAGGTTCAATAAAGGCATTAAATATTTGCAATCTATGAATAAATACAAAATAGGCATTAATTTTGAAAAGCCCTCTCTAGCGAATGCATTTTTAAATAATGTTACGTTTCTTAATGAATACAAAACGAAGGCATCTATCCCAGCTGTAGGGACAGAAATATCAGGAGTCATAACTAATGTTCCCACTAATCTTTCTAATTCAAGAATTTTTGGTATGTTAACGGCACAGGTGTAACGTTGCACGTACATGTATGCATAATTATAATTAAACGGTTTATTAAAATTAAATAAACATTTAATAAACTAAATAAAAATAAATTAAAAGTTATTAACAAAAATAATTCTATAATTAACTTAGGTATCCTATTAATAAAACAAATCAGTAAACTAAAAGAACGAATTAAATAATAAATCAAATATTAAAATATTGTATTTCGAACAAACACTCTGACGCTTCGTTACTCTATGCGCCTTGCAACTCTCGCGTCAGAGTTTTACCCGGCCGGTATTATTCCACGGCGTCGCGCTCCCGACCATTCTCCGCCCGAGCGCCCTGGGAGGCGCACACTACCACTGCAGCCGCGTTCACAAGCTCTGCTTTGTGTCCTCGTACGCGCTTGCAAATTTTAATCCCATTTTGGAAAAAGTTTAAAATAATATAATAATTCCGGCACTGTGGCCGTATAGTTTTTTCGTTAATTCTCGTCACCGAGACCTCCGTATCGTCTTGCACCCCGTAAGGGTAAGTGTTGAAACGTTACCTAGTTTTAAGTAGTGAAAGTGTTTTATAGGTAGTGTAATTTGATCATGCCAGGCTGTTTGCTTTTAGCTATTTAATTGCCACGTTATTAGTGTTATTTGCATGTAAGTAATGTATGTAGCCGCTGTGCGCGTTGGCAAAAGTACCGTTACAAAATGGCGTCTCATACATTTCGCACCGCGATCAAATATCGCAAGTCACCATCATGTTTCAACCAATGCACAGCCTAAATTAGTTATCTTGGTACATTTAAACAGTATTTTACACTTGCCGTAATTTTAATTCATGTGTATTTTAATTGCGCCTCACCGCTATGACGCTTGCCTTCCATTCCGCCTTGTAACTCCGTTCTGATTATGAACACCCGCCAGCTACTCTCTGTGCTCCCATCTACTGCTAGCCTGCGATATACCGGGGGTTCATAATCGGCGGCATTTTATTACCTGGACCTAAATTTGGACGACGTTGTTTCCAGGGTGCAATTTTACGACTACAACCGTGGCGGTCGCCCCTTTTTTTAAGAGGGCCTAGGCCTCCCCTCGACGCCGCCACCGCCACAGCCAGCTGCCCACGGCGCTCCCCGTGAACAGTCCAACCCCCCGGCCCTGCTCGACCACCTCGCGGCCACATAGGGGAGTACCTGACCCTGCCAGTGAAGCCAGACGGGCACTTTTTTTTTAAAATTATCGGAACCACGCCCACGACCTTTTCTTTTACCAATATACAATTTTTTTTTATGACTGGTTGTTGCCTTATTTTAAACCCCGACCGCCACACTGGCGCCCATAAACGTGGTAAAAAAAGGTCTGGTTTCACTGCGTAGGAGTAGTTGGTGTTTGTGTCGTTTTGTGTTTGTGAAACGTTTTTGTTTTTTTTGTTTTTTGGTTGCAGCAACTAATGTGTACGAATTTCATTATTGTGTTTGTTTTAGGAATTTTATTGAATTTCAATTGATTTATTTATTTACTTTTATTATTTGAGAGATCATAAACTTTAATCCCTAACTAAGAATTTGTTTAGTTTCGAACAACTTTTCGTAATCACTCTATGCCGTGCACTACCCTATGTTGTTTACGTTCTATCATTGTACAGAGTAGTTAGCGTGCAGAGTGGTCACTGTGTAATCTGTGATAGGGTAAATTTAATATTGTTCCGAGGTATTACTATTCTATTCTGCAGTAGGTTTTTTTTTCTCGTGGTTTTTTTTTCTGTGATATCATTATTATTGAAATTTTATGAATTGTAACTATTCCCTATTGTTGCTGCAGAACTCTAGTTCAGTTGAGTCACGCATGCGTTGGTAGTATTTTAAATTATTCAATCAATTGTTTTTTATTTTAATTCTTAGGCATATTATTATTATCTTGTTGTTGTTTTATTTAATTGTTCGAGTACACATTAGTTGCGTATTTTAATTTTTTGTTGCGCTGCTTCTTTTATTTTGGTGGCAGTTGCTTTATTCTTTTTACTGCTTCTTTTATACGCCAATCGTTTTAGTCAACCAGAACGTTCTTAGTACCTGATATTATAATTGTAACGGAACGGAGTAGATTAAGTCAGTAACGACTCAACACTTACCTCTTTGCGGTTATACGCGTGTTATAATGGCGCACTCGGTTAAATTCCTATCGTTGCAAAAGTCGGAGTTAGAATACGAAGTTGCCATTAGAGGTGCCACCCCGGCTGACACAGTCAGAGAGTTACGCGAGCAGATTGCTAAATTAGGTCCACTCTTTCCTTCGGAGGACATTCTCGAGAGCGTTTTGTCTGTCGGCGATGATTTAAAGGGAGTCAGCGATGCTTTAATTAAGCTAAGAGCATATATCGAGGCGCCTAGCGATGGGAATGCGTTGCTTCGTGCTCGCAACCTCATTAACCACCTCCATCATCGACTCAACCGTATAGTTTGTGATAGCACGACCCAGCAAGGGGTGGTGGATACGTGTGTTTCGGAATACAGGCAACTTTTGGAACGCTATAATGCTATTACTGCTACTGATTCCACCCCTTCTCTGGCATCTAGAGACCCTCAGTCTACTGCTGCTTTACCTCTCAACGTTAACGTAACTTGTGAGCGCGGCGTGGCTAGTGAGTTCACTAAGTTTAAGTTCGACGGCAAATCTTGCGTTCGTGCATTTATCCAGCGCATCAATGAATACAGCCAGTCGAGGAATATACCGGGGGGAAAAACTGCTGTCTTACTGCGCTGAGATTTTTACCGGCGATGCCTTGCATTGGTATCGTGCCATTCGGGACCAGGTATCTAATTGGGACGAGTTAGTTTCCCTTCTTAGAGAAGATTTCGACCAGGCCGATTATGATTACAGACTCTTGTCGGAGATTCGGGCCAGAACTCAGGGCGAGTCTGAAAATATAACTATTTACATTTCTATTATGACTGGGCTATTCTCACGTTTGTCCAAGAGCCTGTCTAACGAAGACAAACTTGAGATCATTTTACATAACATCCGCCCATGCTACGCCAGCACCTTAGCTTCTGTCCCGAAGATCTCAGACCTCGACACCTTGCGTTCGCTCTGTCGTAATTACGAGAACATTCAGGCTCGCCTAGTGGGATTCCACGAACCTCCGAAGGTCTCTTCAGGAACACTGGCGCCAGAGTTTGCTTACGCTGGTCAGTCTGCAAGTAGGTTTAATCAAGGCAGCGGCCAAAGTTTCAATAAAAGACCTTACAATAACTTTTACAATAAAAGCAACAATAATTACAATACAGGTAATAAAACTTATACTAAAAATGATAATTATGTGCATGCGGTGCAACAGCAGTACCAAAAGTCTCCTTATTGTCCTAGGTGTCGTAATAACACCCACAACCTTCGTCAATGCAAAGCAAATAGGGATAGAATATTTTGTTTTGTTTGTGGCCAGGAAGGCGTCAAGTCACCAGACTGTCCGAAGTGTGGCAAGGATAAACCGAGCACTTCAAAAAAACTGATAGACCAGCAGAATTGTACTGAAGTCCTGCCACCCAAGTTTGACCAAGAGGATTGGCAGAGCTGGCTTAACACTGTTAATGTTTTCTTCAATTCTTATAAAGTTGATACAATTCTGCTGGACAAACCATTGCATGATCCTAGACCTTACGCTTGTGTACAAATCAATGATTTTAAGCTATTTGGCCTCTTAGATTCAGGCTCAGCTGTGTCCATTTTAGGTGATAAAGCTTATAGGAAGCTAGAGGAGCGGGGTTTACAGCTGCATAGGGACAACTTAATTACAGTCACGGCTGCTGGGGGTCAATCTATGACCAGCATTGGCTATATGTTTCTCCCTATAAACTTTGAGAATGAGTACCATATAATTAAGTCATTTGTTGTGCCAGACATCAATATTGATCTCGTGTTGGGGATCGATTTTTGGCGCGAGTTTAACATTTTTCCTAGACATTTCTCAAGCATTACATTTTCTAATGCCGCAGTATTGAATGCTAGCCTTAGTACCGATTCCACCACTTTCATACAAGCGTATGACCACTTAACTGTTTCGGAGAGATCAGTGGCGGATGACATCATTTCTCAATTTAGCGACATTTCCGCCGAACGTCGGGGTTTGGGCGAGACGAGTTTGGTCACTCACCGTATTGATACGGGAGATGCTGAGCCAGTTCGTCAAAGGTACTATAGGTTGTCTCCAGAGAAGCAGCGGATCCTTGCCGAGCAGGTCGACGAGATGCTGGCTCTGGACGTAATTGAGCAGTGCGAAAGTGCTTGGTCATCACCAGTTCTCATTGTTACGAAGAAAAACGGTCAGCCTCGGTTTTGCCTCGACAGCCGCAAGCTCAATTCCATCACGAAGCGCGACGCCTATAGTCTACCCTACATTTCAGAGATCTTGGATAATCTTCGCGATGCTCGCTACTTATCTAGTATCGATTTATCCAAAGCTTTTTGGCAGATACCTATAGCACAGGAGGACCGGGACAAGACTGCTTTTTATGTGCCTAATCGCGGTACCTATCGTTTTAAGCGCACTGCTTTTGGTTTAACTAACGCCCCGGCTACACAGCAAAGGTTGGTTGATCTGTTATTTAGGGAATTTGACCTCAAAGTCTTTGCATACCTAGACGACATTATTATCGTCTCAAACGACTTCAATTCCCATGTTTCCCTGTTACTTCGGGTTCTTAATAAGCTGAAACAGGCCAACCTCACTGTAAACCTAGAGAAATGTCAATTCTTCCGCAGTCAGCTCAAATACCTGGGTTACGTCGTTGATAGTAGTGGTTTACGTACCGATCCCGAGAAGGTGGAAGCAATCCTCAATTACCCGACACCTACATGTCGTAAGGACGTTAAGCGCTTCCTCGGGACTGCTACTTGGTATCGTCGTTTCGTCCCCAATTTTAGTACCATTGCAGGCCCCTTAAACAAGTTAACTTCGAGTAAGAAGGGTGGACCACCTTTTGTCTGGTCTGCCGAAGCTGATGCTGCCTTCAAGAAACTTAAGGAGTGTTTAGTTTCCGCTCCTGTTCTTTCCTGCCCTGACTACGATAAGCCATTCGAAGTACACACCGATGCCAGCAATTACGGCGTGGGTGCGATGCTGACGCAGACTATAGATGGTAAGGAGCACCCCGTTGCTTATATGAGCAAGTCGTTGTCAGCAGCAGAGAGGAACTACAGTATAACGGAGCGTGAGACATTAGCTGTCGTCATCGCCCTGGAGCACTGGAGGTGTTACTTGGAGAACGGTAGGCCATTCACTGTCTATACTGATCACAGTGCGTTAAAATGGTTTCTGTCTCTCAGGAACCCTACCGGTAGATTAGCTCGCTGGGGTGTAAGATTGTCCTCATTTCATTTAGAATTCAAGCATCGTAAGGGTGTGGACAATGTGATCCCCGATGCCCTCTCTAGAGCTCTTCCCGTCTCGGCGATTAGTACTTCCGGTTCGAACATGGTGACATCGGATTCTTGGTACAAAAATATTTATAATTCTTGCCTTTCTAAGCCGCAAACTTTCCCGAATTTCATTATCAAGGATGGCAAGTTATTCAGGCGTGCCAAGAATAATCACTCACTTTCATCCGAGTTCTTATGGAAGGAGGTTGTACCTTTTGAGCTACGCGAGCAGGTGATCAACGAGAATCATGCGGAACCCACGGCTGGACATCTCGGCGTTTTTAAAACATACCATCGTATTGCCTTGCGCTACTTTTGGCCTGGTATGCACCAGGACGTGGTGAAGTTCGTTGCCTCCTGCGAGAAGTGCTTGTCTTACAAGACTCAAAATCACCAAACCTTGGGAGAAATGGGCCGCCCGAAGCAGTGTTCTAGGCCATTTCAAATGATTTCAATTGATTTGATGGGCCCCTTGCCTGTCACTAGGAAGCAGAACACTTATATCTTCGTAGTCACATGCTGCTTCTCGAAATATTGCCTAATTTTCCCATTAAGAAGTGCTACTGCCACTACAGTCACGAAGTTACTGGAAGAGTCTGTTTTCCTCATCCATGGTGTCCCTCAGACCATATTTTTGGACAATGGCAGCCAGTTTATTTCGAAGGTCACTGAGTCACTTTTCCATCGTTATAAGGTCCCTAACGTGTTCTTCACGCCAAAGTACACCCCTCAAATTAATTTGGTAGAACGACATAATCGTTCAATTATCACGTGTATCTCAACTTTCGTGGACAACGATCATCGCAGTTGGGATACATATATTCCGAAGGTTCAGTTCGCCCTCAACAATTCGGTGAGTGAGGCGACTGGTTTCACTCCATCCTTCCTGGTGTTCGGCAGGGAGCTCGTTACATGTGGCTCGCATTATTTAGATAACGATTTAGGCGATGAGGTTTTATTCCTTCCCCGTGACATCTACGCGGAAGATTTGGGTTGTCTTAAGGAAGTTTTCGATACTGTAAAGGCCAAATTGTGGCATGCTCATGCTAAAAACTCAACCCACTATAACCTTCGGCGCAAGCCTATGGAATTTAACATTGGTGACACTGTAATGAAACGCGCATATGTTTTAAGTGATAAGGATAAGTTCTTTAGCAAAAAACTTGCGCCAAAATTTATTAAATGTCGCGTCATCGGTAAAAAGTCACCCCTAGTTTACATCCTGGCTGACATGTCTGGGAAAGATATTGGCACCTGGCACATCAAGGATTTGAAATTAACAGGACACAATACTTAGTCATATACGTATACACTTTTTTTTTAAAGTGTGTACTTCCCCGTGTGGTGTCGGGTTAGAATAGCACCACCCCATTTCTTCCTGTGGGTGTCGTAAAAGTCGACTAAGGGATAGGGTAGTAGTGTGTTGTGGGAGATGCGCTAGCAACCATCACTGCAACATCACAAGATCTCCATGTTACACCTACAAGTACACTTAATTAAGTTGCATGTGTTCTGCTTGTTACTTAGGAATACACTAGCGTTATATTTATATATATACATGGTGCTCGTTTTACCCTGGTCACACTTTTACGTCTTTAGCTCTAGGTATTCGTATGGGTCTTCCAGTCTAGCCGATGCTGGAACACCTTGCCAAATGACAGGATGCGTCAACTACCCTATTGATGTTCGTTGACGCTGATATAATCGCGTGAAGTATGAGAGATGTTGTATAAAAGGATAATGCGAATACATAACAATTTAGAGCGGATTTTATTAATTAAGAGTAATAAAATCCTTATGTAGCGCGCGGGGTACTGTAACGTTGCACGTACATGTATGCATAATTATAATTAAACGGTTTATTAAAATCAAATAAACATTTAATAAACTAAATAAAAATAAATTAAAAGTTATTAACAAAAATAATTCTATAATTAACTTAGGTATCCTATTAATAAAACAAATCAGTAAACTAAAAGAACGAATTAAATAATAAATCAAATATTAAAATATTGTATTTCGAACTCTGACGCTTCGTCACTCTATGCGCCTTGCAACTCTCGCGTCAGAGTTTTACCCGGCCGGTATAACGGGCTACACACGAGACGATATCGGTGGCGATCTAGGGTGGAAAGAAATCGGGGCTTTTATCGGGGCAGACCCTACACACGGGCCTGCCTAGCAGTACGCGTTCGGACTTGGAGCGGAACACATATGCGGTAGAGTTCTTCAAAATAGCTTCAACTCTCTTAAAACACCAATGTATTGGTTTGGCATTAGCCCTCTCGGTAAATTTATTCGAAAATAGAAAAAGAGGAGTTGCTGGGTGAAAAAATGGCTCCAAAAGAGACAAAAATTAAGCCACATAAACGTACTAAATGATCTGTATTCCAAAGACATGATTAATTTTCTCCGGATGGATGAAGACAGTTTTTATAACCTTCTAGAAATGATTTCTCCACTTATATAAAAACATCAATTTCTCCTATGTACCTATGCTATTTAGTTATTTCTTCTCTTTGTTCATTTCTGCTTTGGTCAAAATCTGGTTATGTATTACACACAACAAACAAGGAAATAAAATACTTTTGTATAATAATATGTATACTTTTTTTAATGTGATCTTTATTTATGGAGTAAAACTATCAGAAAATAAAATAGCTTATATCTTTTTTTAAACATAAAGAAACCTTTAATTTCGGACATACTCCCTTTTATATAACTTGTTTGTTGATGTGGAGATGGTGAAGGAGTAGAAGTTCGTTGTTTATAAGAGGATGAAGGCACGTAAGAGATCGAATTGTGGTCTTGTGGAGTTGTAAGATATATGAGTGCGGTCTTGTGTTGATAGTGTTGGAATAGGAGTTAGTTGTTGAGGAGAGGCTTTATCTTCTCCTTACTTACATCATACACTCTACTTTACGAACGGCAATAAAAAATTAGTTTAGTAGGCATTCTTGACCATGTCACTTCGCAGGGTCACAGGCTAGGGTGGATATGATTTGAATTTCGATAAAATTTCATTTAATTTATTTATTTTATTCACTTTTTTTTTTGGTTTTTTGTAAAATATCAGTGCCATAGGCTTCTGCTCCGTTTATATGATTAAAATGTAAAAATTTTGTTACATAAAAAAAGGTCATTCAGTATCACTGTTTTGTTAACTTCCTTCCGCGAGGGTTGCCGGCAGCGACTGCCAAAAGAAATCGGGCCGATGCGCCTACACACACGTAGTAAGGAGGGGGCGGTGCCCCGATCTAGGAAGCATCGGCTGATCTAGGAAGCATTTTTTGCTCCTGCCAGCCGATTAAGGAGGCGATATCGGCTACGACTTAGGATGGCTCTACATACGACACGATTTAGAGGCAATCTAGGAGGCATCCCCACTACTCTACCCTAGATCGCCACCGATATCGTGTCGTATGTAGCCCGCTTATTATTCCACGGCGTCGCGCTCCCGACCATTCTCCGCCCGAGCGCCCTGGGAGGCGCACACTACCACTGCAGCCGCGTTCACAAGCTCTGCTTTGTGTCCTCGTACGCGCTTGCAAATTTTAATCCCATTTTGGAAAAAGTTTAAAATAATATAATAATTCCGGCACTGTGGCCGTATAGTTTTTTCGTTAATTCTCGTCACCGAGACCTCCGTATCGTCTTGCACCCCGTAAGGGTAAGTGTTGAAACGTTACCTAGTTTTAAGTAGTGAAAGTGTTTTATAGGTAGTGTAATTTGATCATGCCAGGCTGTTTGCTTTTAGCTATTTAATTGCCACGTTATTAGTGTTATTTGCATGTAAGTAATGTATGTAGCCGCTGTGCGCGTTGGCAAAAGTACCGTTACAAAATGGCGTCTCATACATTTCGCACCGCGATCAAATATCGCAAGTCACCATCATGTTTCAACCAATGCACAGCCTAAATTAGTTATCCTGGTACATTTAAACAGTATTTTACACTTGCCGTAATTTTAATTCATGTGTATTTTAATTGCGCCTCACCGCTATGACGCTTGCCTTCCATTCCGCCTTGTAACTCCGTTCTGATTATGAACACCCGCCAGCTACTCTCTGTGCTCCCATCTACTGCTAGCCTGCGATATACCGGGGGTTCATAATCGGCGGCATTTTATTACCTGGACCTAAATTTGGACGACGTTGTTTCCAGGGTGCAATTTTACGACTACAACCGTGGCGGTCGCCCCTTTTTTAAGAGGGCCTAGGCCTCCCCTCGACGCCGCCACCGCCACAGCCAGCTGCCCACGGCGCTCCCCGTGAACAGTCCAACCCCCGGCCCTGCTCGACCACCTCGCGGCCACATAGGGGAGTACCTGACCCTGCCAGTGAAGCCAGACGGGCACTTTTTTTTAAAATTATCGGAACCACGCCCACGACCTTTTCTTTTACCAATATACAATTTTTTTTTATGACTGGTTGTTGCCTTATTTTAAACCTCGACCGCCACACAGGAAAAAAATATGTGTTAAAAGGATAATGAGAAAACATAAGAATGGCGCAGGATGCAATTTGATGCAGCTGACGGGCACCGTGGCCATCACATTCGCTTCTAATGTTTTGCCGAACACGTCGACCTTCATGATTGGCGGTTCGTGGTAAATCAGTATATTACACCAGTGAAGCAGTGCTACAACTCTCTGAGGTATGGCCACTTAGCAAAGTCCTGTAAAAATTCTGTGAAATACTCAGTTTGTACTGAAAATCACAGCTACAAAGATTGTCAAGTCTCTTCAGATAAAGCTATATGTATACATTGCAAAGGAAATCATCTAAGCATATCTGGACAGTGTCCTGTCAAGAAACAAAAGATAAAAGAAAATCAGGCTAAAATACATAAAACCCTGTTTGTAGATCTTTTTAATAAAAACGATTTCCCCGAATTAAACAAAAAAACCCTAAAGATGCTCTTATGTCACTGCTAAATAATGATGATATTATTAATATAATTTTAAATACAGTCATTAAAATACTCTTGCTTATAATTAGCTTGTTCAAGATGTTCTCATAGATACCTAAATAGATATGCAAATGAAACCAAAATTAATATGCAAAATTAAACTGATCCATATAATCATTATTTAGCATTTAATATTTTATGGATCAGTTTAACATTTTACAATGGAATGCACAGTTTAATTAAAAATTGCTTTCAATTTACACAATTTTATATGAGAACACTATAGATGTTGCTCTTATATGAGAAACTTGGCTTCAACTTAGGCACAATTTTAGAGTAAAAGGTTATAATATTATATGATAAGATTCAGGTAATGATCATAAAGGAGTAGCAATACTTCTACATAACAAAATTGGATTTCGTGTTATCAATACATTCTCAGATGACTCATTACAAAATATAGCTGTACAAATACAATATAATGATAAATTATTAACTTTAGTTAGTGTTTACTGCCCTCCTAATTCATCAATTAATTACAATAAATTCAAATTGGATAATTTAATCCAAAATTTGCCACAGCCAGTCTTTATAGCTGGTGATTTCAACGCCCATCACACATTATGGGGATGTACCGAATTGGATTCACAAGGTAGGGACATTCTTGCAAGTATAGTTGATAACAATCTTGTAATCTTGAATGATGGTCAGATGACTACAGTAGGATCTCACAGATGGAGGCAGAATGCATTAGACTTGACACTTGTCTCATCTACATTGGCTCTGTCTTGTGAGTGGCAAGTATGTGATGATGATTCTCTAGGCAACTATCATTTTCCTGTTAAGACAAGAATTATGATCAATAATCAAAGTTTTCAAGAAACAGCTGTATCAAATAACATAAACTTAAAATTGGTAGATTGGTCAAAATATCCAAAATTAATAGATAATTTAATTAAAAATTATAGTTTTGATTATAGTAACCCATTACAATGTCATACAGATTTCATAGAACTAGTTAAACAAGCCATGCATGAATCCACACCATCCAATCTGTCTTCTAATCGAAATGTTAACATCAATGTGCAATCTTTTAAAAGAAATAAAAAAAAATTCTCTACCTTGGTGCAATTTAAAATGCAAAGAGGCAGTATTAAATTGTAAAAATGCATATTTAGTATTTAAGAATATTCCCACAGAACGAAATTATATTAATTTTAAAAGACTACAAGCTGATAAAAAGATTACTTTGAAGACTGAAAGAAAGTTCAGCTGGAAAGCACTATGTGAAACTTTTAATAGATCTACTCCATTGACTAGAGTATGGAATTACATTAAAAAGTTTAACAAAACTTTTGTACATAATAACACATCAGTCATAGATTCCAATTGGGCTAATGAATTTTGAAAAAATATACTCCAGAAACGGATGTATCACCTCTAACTCCTCACTCTGCAAACAATAATCATTGTGATTATCTCACCAAAACTTTTACCTTGATAAAATTCAATTCAGCTGTTAATTCTAGAAAGGACACTACTTGTGGTTTAGATTCTGTCCCATATAAAGCTTTAAAAAATATGAATACTGCGTGTAGAGAACTAGTTTTGAAAATATATATGTTATGGGTTTATTCACTTATTCCTAATGATTGGAAAGAAGATTGTTTGATACCTATTTTAAAGCCCTTACATCTTGTATGGGAAAAATATTTGAGCAACTTATAAAATCTTGATTATAATTTTATCTAGAAAAAAATTGTCTTTTACCATCAAATCAGTTTGGATTCAGACGCTGCAAGTTATCTAAAGAAAGTATGCATTTCTTCATTTAGACATCTTTTAAGCTATGGAAAATAATGAAGTATTAATTAGTATATTCCTTGACATCATCGGTGCATTTAATAATGTTAATCTTCAGGTACTCGTTGCAGAGTTGAGGTCTTTGGGCATTCCTGAAAAAATTGTAAAATGGATATTTAACTTTTTACGTGAAAGGAGAGTTTTTGCTAAAGTTAATAATAATAATACAATTATTGGTCCCAGGTCAGTTACAAAGGTGTTTGTCAAGGAGGAATATTACGTCCTCTTGTCTTTATTTTATACATATTTAAATTAAACAATATTTTAGAATCAAATGTTACTAATTTATAATATGCAGATGATTTGGTCATATATGCCTCAGGAACAAATGTCGAAATATTAAATGAGGAGAAATTCCACATTTACTTTTCACATTTAAATTTAGATATTAGTACTGAGAAAAGTAAAGTTGTAATATTTAATAAAATTCGTCCATTTAACACTAGAATCATTTATAATAATACATTTTTACCAATAGAAAGTTAATATATATAATAATTCACAGTTTTTAAAGAAAAATGCCGAATTGTGTTGTAAAAGGAAGTAAAAAACAATCTTCCAGAAATAAAAAACAGGATGGAATCACATTTCATACGTAAGTAAACATAAAATTCCCAATTTTTATTAAATCATTTTTATTATTTATTATGACAGCTTGGAAGTTGGAACATAAAGGGTATGTTCCGAAATACAACGCAGTGTACTGTCCAATGCAATTGACGTCATAATTTGACACTTTATTGTACTAGATTGCCGCCGCCATATTGTGTCGGATATGCGGCCAAAATAAAATAATTTTTAATTGTGTGTTTGCCGAATGAAGCATGCCAAAATTTGTTTCTATTTATTCAAATACAAAAAATTATAGAATAATTGATGGTATATCCATTAGGAGGATATAATGATTTTTGGAGCACAAAATGACAAAATAATCGCCAACACTTTTCCAAATGGCGCAAAAGTATGACGTCATATACTGTCCAATGTTTTGGAACGAATCACCAGTATAGCGTCGATTCATGACGTCATTTGCATTGAACAGTACACTGCGTTGTATTTCGGAACATACCCAAAACCTCCACAAGTGTTGCCACTAGTAAGCGTCACAGTAGTCCCCATTTATTTCAGTAAGTTATTAATGTGACGCGAAACTTATTGTAACAGGTTCATTTACCTATTTCTATTTTACTTTTAATATTCATAAAATGAATTTAAGTGTAAATAGGCATTTTTTTTGTTTTTCATGTTTTATCATCACTTCAAAAATTTATATTTTTAAGGTTCCCCATCAGAAATAAAGGCATTACTTAAAGGAAAGTAGATAGAAGTGATTCGAGTGGGCGGGAATGAGCCATTGTGGAATCCAACGGTGCGCAGCGTAGTTTGATCGATAAAGAACTTCGTCGTGTGGTAGGAAACGGATATCCAAAGGTTATTTCCAATGTTTCTATAATATTATATTTAGTATTATATAATAATAAATTTAAAAATGTTGTTTATTATATTATATGAGATATTTGACTTCCATAAACAGATATCTTTAAAAGATAAACGTGGCATAATCTTTCTATCGAAATACCTTTTTAAAATTAGCGTAATTTGTGAAACTATTTTGCGTAAATTATAAAATGAAAGCATAGTGATAGTTACTGAAAATCAACACAAATCAGCTGTTATTAATATTTTAAAACAATTTATTGGTACTGACAACGTTTTCTCTAAATTAGAGACTGAGCACAATTATGCTGCCCAAGAGCATAAAATAAGCTTATTAAGATGCATAATTGACAAATATTTATCAATTCGTTTTCACCATATTTCTAAATTGGTAACAGTTTCCAAAACGGTGGACGGACGGCTATATTTCGAAAAATTGACCCAACAAAAAACTATTAAAATAAAAACAATGTTTCTTTCATATTACTATTGTTTTATTTTGCCCCTACTTAGTCGATATAAACATACTTACATACTACATAAAGTGAGGTATAAAATTTAAAAAATTGCCAACCTTTCTTTTTACTTATCCATTCAGCACTCCTGATAGTACCTACTTAGACAATAATATATTAGGGTAATAAGTTTTTACTGCACGCCAACACTCACTTAGGTGCACGCACTAACATGTTAACCAAACCGACCTCACTTCATTGTTGACAGCGCTCTGTCTTGAGTTTTTATTTCGTCTGAGTTTGAGTATGGCTTCCTTTGTTTTGCATCAAATAAAAAACTAGTAAACAAATTAGACACTATACAAAATAAGAATTTAAGAATTATGATCGGCTCCATGAGAACAACTCCTTTTGCTTCTCTTCAGGCTGAATGTCTTACTCATCCTATTTTACTTAGGTTTAAATATCTGTAATTTAGGTTTTTATTAAATATTAATTTTTTGTCTCATCATCCTCTTTTTCAAAAAGTATTATTCCACTATAATAGTATGTCTCCTATATCTAACTTAGTCCCATATATACTCCATGACACTCATGAAGTGATACAATATGATGAACAATATAATATTCACAAAAGCACACATACATGGCCTTGTTATAAGGGGAATTATGAAAGTAAATTCAGTAATATACACATAAACATTGATGAAAAATTGAAAAGAAAAGAAGAGGTTTATGAACTTATATCTACATATGATGAATATCGACAAATTTACACAGATGGTTCAAAAGTAGAAAATAAAGTAGCCTATGCATTTTACATCTCATCTGAAAACTGGACGTGGCCTTTCCATTCCTGCATCAGCAAGCATATACACTGCAGAATATTATGCTGTCTCAATCGCTCTTAAATATATAGAAGAACATCCACATTTATCTAATAAATGGTTACTGATCTCCGATAGCATGAGTGCCTTGGTCATAGATTATTATATGGTCTTGGTGTACAATGGTGTAGAAGTATCAAGTAAATTAAAGATAAGCGCAGATCTTAGTTCTGCTCAGATCATTTATAAAAGTATAGTCACAGCCATAGATAAATAAATAGTCACAGCTGCTAGTATATATCACAGATCACAGAACACTATTATTCCTATCGGAGCGTAAACAGAGAAACCAAATCGGAGGTATTATCCGTTCTCTTCCTAGCCGTCATATTTCTTTGAATTTGATCGATTGCTACTGTGCTCTTTTGCATTTTAATTATGTAATCTTAGTTTTAAAAATGCTGAAAGTGGTTAAAATTGCTAGACGACAAACTATTCATCAAGTTTACGCAATTTTTTAAAAGAAAAGGCTGAAAACAAGCTGATTTAGCCATTGAAACAAGTTCGTGTCCGAATTGCTGCCATGAACGATATGTTTTAGGGTGACCAGTTATATATATATACATAATGGGTCCCACATATATGCAATAAATGAAACCATATACTTGTTATCGCCTTTGCTGACGATATACAAAAAATGAACGTAATCGGTCCAGTAATTAGGTCAAAAAGTAGAGTTTTAATTTTAAGCAAATTTGAACACTCTATAGAATTGGGTCACTAAGTCAATGATTCAATGAACTTGAATCCTTGAACATTAAAAAGCGACGCTGCCACACAGTGCAAACTATTGGTATTGCGACATATCGACAGCGGTGTCTTTTGTCGGCGTGCCACCCGCGTGCAACGTTGTCACTCTTCCAAGGGGTCAAGGTACGTTGTCTAAACAGAGTGTTCACTTTTACTGAATTTATTTTAATATTTATTTTGTTTGAAAATTTCACTTTTTTTATTTTACGGGTTTTAATTTAATATTTAATTTTTCTACACTTCTACGGACTAGTATTACTTGTGGTTTCATTTATTGCATATATGTGGGACCCATTCTGCATATATATATACGCGATAACTGTATGAAAAGAAATGAACAAATTACTTGTCGAATTGCGATATGAAATAAATTTTAAAGTTGTGTATACTACACTATGGAAAATGTTAAAACGCCTAGGATATAAATACAAAAAGTGTTAATCAAAACGAAAATTTTTAATGAAACTGACAGATATATCCTGCCTGGCGATTTAATTATTTGAATGAAATTAAAAGAATACCGAGAAGAGAGGCGGACTATTGTCTACTTAGAAGAAACATTTATTCATTATTCATATGGGGTCCAAAAATTTGGCAGTCAGTTTCTGAAGAAGGTGTATTGGTCAGAGGATTCAGGTACGGGTAGGCGATGGATAATTGCACACGCTGGAACTACAGACGGCTTCATTAATAATGAGTTACTGCTATTCAAGTCACAAACTAAATCATCAGAGTACCATAACGACTGAGTTTTACCAAACCTGTCACGTAATTGTGTGATTGTGATGGACAATGCACCATATCACACTGTTCAAACAAATAAAATCTCTAATATGGCAAGCCTCAAAATAGATATGGTAGAGTGGCTTCAAAACTAGGGACTGTTGTTTTCACCAAATTTGCCAAAAATGTTTTATATGAATTAATAAAAAAAACAAAACCCATGTATAAAGCCGACAAATTAATAAAATGACATGGTCATAATGTTTTGCAACTGCCCCCATATCATGCGCATTTAAATCCAATTGAGGTAATATGAAGAGATGGCTAGCAGAGAAAAATGTGGCCAGAGAGATGATCAAGTGTAATAACTTATAAAAGAATTGTTTGGCTCAATAAGCAATCAGCTTTGGAATAAAGAGTGTTCACATGTTATAAAAATTGAAGATTAGTACATAATGAAAGATAAAATATTAGATGAAGGAAATAATCGGTTTTTAGTGTGGATTGGCAGTGACACTGACGAAAGTGATAGTGACAGTGAGCACCCAAGTAATATTGACGAAAATATGATGCCTTTACACCTTATTGATCATAATTATATAAAGTGATTCTTTTAACCCTGTCTTAATTAATTTAACCTGAATGTTCCCATTGATATATGAATTGTTTCAGGGAGTACACTATGACACTTAAAAAGTCACATAAGTATAGTCTTCAACACCTCCGTAGTAACAGTTGAATTACGAAATTAATGCCCTTACTCATACAAAATAAAGACGTTCTTAAGGCTTAACTGTTAGCGCTAAGTGCGTTAGACTATACATGCCAAGTTTGAGCCCGCAACCTCGTTCTTGAGATGCATGCACACATGCTATTATATTCCGTTCTATAATGCCTGTCCCTACATTTCGGGAACGCCATTCGCATTGAAACATGCAACACTGTAAATTACAGGGCTACCAATCGGATCACGCGTCAAGTTACGATGAACCGTAGACAGAGAAACCTATAGACAACTTGACGCCTTCTTTCGCATTCGCACACGAAAAAGATAGATTTATGCATACGTCTTGCATAGAAATGAGATAGAGCGGTGTGATTGTTTGTCCCTTTCTCCGTGCCGGTTTTTTTGTTTAGCAAACTCTACAGTTTGCTAAACAACTTTAACAGCGTAGTGATTTAAGGAGTTTACAAGTTGGTTTAAGTGAGAAAAAAGTGTTTTGTGAGCTTAAGATTGGTGAATCTTGTTCAGTTCAGTTCTTAGAACAATTAAAATTTTTATCTAAATGTGTTTAAAAGTTAGCCGTGTAGTGGCGGTTGAGAATATCCCCTACCCAATATCTTCCCGTGGGTGTCGTAAGAGGCGACAGAAGGACACAGAAAGGAGATGGGCAGCAGCATCTTCCTAATAACAACAATAACATAATAAAAAACTGCGGTTGCCAATCCGCTCGCCAAGCGCGGCAAGTATGACAAATATCCCCCATGAGCAACGACATAAATAAACGGCTCCTAGTCCCCGGCAGCCCCGCTATTCCTGGCTACGGTGGCGACCATGGTAACGGCGGGGCACGGGGTGCTCAGAATCTCCGGTGGAGGTTCGGTTGCCACCTACGACGACTCGACCTGGCACGCACGCACCCTGAGGACTGACGAGAAGATACTGGAGCTGGAAGAAGAGGTAGACAAGTTGCGCTGGCATATTATTGGATTATCTGAGGTCCGAAGAGAGGGGAAGGACACGGTAATCCTCGAGTCCGGCAACTTGTTCTATCACCTGGAGGGCGACCATCTGTCCAAAGGAGGTGTCGGATTTATCGTCCACAAGTCTCTCGTCAACAACGTTGTAAAGATTGGGAGTGTGTCGACGAAGGTCGCGTACCTGATACTCAGAATCACCAAACGGTATTCGCTGAAGGTCATACAGGTCTACGCACCAACCTCGGCACATCCCGATGAGGAGGTGGAGGAAATGTATGAGGATATTTCTAGAGCCATGCATTCCTCCAAAACCCACTACACGGTATTGATGGGAGACTTCAACGCAAAACTAGGCACAAGAGAAAGCGGTGAGCTGAAGTTAGGGAAATTTGGAGTAGGGCAACGGAACCGTAGGGGCCAGAAGCTGGCTGACTTTATGGAGAAAGAGGGACTCTTTATGATAAACTCTTTCTTCAGAAGCGGAACCACACAGGAACTGGACCTGGTCGAGCCCCGACGGTTCGACAAAAAATAAGATTGACTTCATTATGACGACCAGACGCCAACTGTTCAGTGATGTCTCAGTGATCGCTAGGGTGAAAACTGGCAGCGATCACCAAATGGTTAGAGGCACACTGAACCTAAACGTTAAGTTGAAGAGGTCTCGTCTAATGAGGTCAACGTTCGTTCCCCCTCGTGCTCTAATCCAGAATCCCGAGACTTTTCAGCTCAAGTTACGTAACCGATTTCAGTGCCTAGAAGATTGCAATGCAGTGGACGATATGAATGACAAGCTCGTAGAAACTGTCCATGCGGTCGGAGCTAAGTTCCGCAAGACCCGCCGCAGAAGAACACAAAAACTCTCCGATCACACTCTTAATCTCATGGCTGTTAGACGGGAGATGAGGGTGCAATCGTCAACAGATTTGACAGCATACAGGCAACTGAACAGATATATCTCCAAATGCATGCTGCAAGACTTACGCAACTTTAATACTGCTCATATTAAAGAAGCGATCGAGCGGAACCAGGGCTCCAAAGTCTTTGCCAGAGATCTGTCTGCCAGAAAGAGCCAACTGTCAAAGCTGAAGACTGAGTGGCATCATCGTTTCCGGGATACCTGAGATTTTGAGTGAGATTGAGAGGTTCAATGGGCAGCTGTACACATCATCGTTGGAGCCACACGCAAGTGTGAGTAACGATCCAAGAGCAAGTCTTACCCGACACTATTCCGATGATATCCCGGACGTCAGTCTGAGCGAGATTAGAATGGCTCTCCAGCACCTTAAAAACGGCAGGGCCCTAGGCGAGGATGGAATTACAGCGGAGCTTCTGAAAGCGGGTGGAACACCGGTACTTGAAGTCCTTCAGAATCTCTTCAATTACGTCGGCACTACTCCGGAGGCGTGGAGCAGAAGTGCGGTGGTCTTGTTCTTTAAGAAAGGCGACAACGCTCTCTTAAAGAACTACAGACCGATTTCCCTTCTGAGCCGCGTCTACGAGCTGTTTTCGAGAGTCATTATATATCTCTCTATATCTATAGTCTATAGGTTTCTCTGTCTACGCGATGAACGGACAATATATACCTATTCAGTAATTTATACATAGCTGATATTGACAGGATAATCGGTGTTGCAATACCACATACAGATTTATATTCAATTTTAAAGCAACAGTTAAAAGAATAATGGAAAATGCAATGGAATGCTGTTTAGAGACAGGAAAAGGTCGTATGCATCAATTAATTCACAATTAAGTATTCCTTGGTTTTCTCGCAACGAGAGATATCATAGCAGAAAATTGTATACAATAATGTGCAGACTTAGTTTTGGCCACTATCGACTGAACGCTCATCTTTCCAGGATGAGAATAGTAGCATCTGTAATATGCAAGTTCTGTGATACAGAAGCAGATCAGACTGCAGAACATATATTATTTAACTGCCCAGCGTATGCCATAGAAAGATTGCTACTCATTGAAGAACTTATACAAATTTATGAAAACTCAGAAAGCGTCCCGCGTGCCCTGCAAGATGTTCTTAGGAATACTGTTCGCGACGGCCTAACAACGCTAAGAAACAAAGTGATAAAGAATATTGTTTGTTTTTTCTATTAATAATGAAATTACCGACAAAACTAGGTGAAAATGTGTATTAATATAGTTGTGTAGCATGTTTATAACTCTTAGTATATTTGTATAGAATGTAGTTTTGATAACAAGTGATAAAAAAAACTTTTATTATATTAAGAAAAATCGACCAATCACAGCGCGTCTTATCGTAGAACTCTCTAGAAGTTTTTAATTAACTGCGTAATAGTTCATACTAAAAATAATGAAAATAATTTTATGTTCTAAAAGAGTTGTAAATATGACATTGAATTAGCATATGGCTTATAGATTAAGGTAGTTTAGGAATATTTTGTATAATTAAACGCATTTCGTAGTTATAGAAAAATCAAAGAATTAATGTACCCAAATATTATGAAAATTTGGGACATTTCATTTAATAACTTTTTACAATGCTAATGTTTTGAGTAACCTTTATGATATACTAATAAAGTACCAGACTACCGATTTGATCATGTATAGCATATTAGTGTAGCAATTAGTTTTGTAAAGAAAATATTGTAATTTATGCAATTTGCATAGTGAAAAGTTTATGCAATAAAGAGGCAAAACGGAAAATGGCAAGCGGCTCACCTTAAAGTATAGCCAAAGTCTACCTTAGGGGCTCGTGACTAAAGTTGGGCGTTATAACATACAACAGATAATATATTTCATTATATATTTTTAATCTTACAACACATTAGAATAATGAACCATTGACTGTTATAATATTATATTGATTATCGTTAGAAAGCGTCATCTGTTTACGTTTACGGTCCAACCGTCGCGTCGGCCGAGACAATGGGAGTCAATAAAATACTACCTACATTCATTATGCCACAAGGATTGCGTATAGCTTACACTAATTTAAACTCCAAGCTAACTTAATAAGAGCTTATTTTACTAACACTAAATTATAACGGTAAACAAAAATATATTATTTCCTTCATTAGTTGCCTGTTGTGCCTGTTATTTAATTTGGCTGTTGTAATATATAATATATCAGTTTAGTGTCCAGTTAGCTGTCTAGCTGAGATGACAATGACACTGTTATCTGTTAAATTATATACGTAATGTTTTGATAGCAGGTCCCCATATTACGTGAAAAAGCTATTGTTGTTTTTGTTTATTTTTCGTTAAACAAAACACGAACACAGCCGACGACTGAACTGAACTAACCACGTGTACAATGTAATATTTAAAACTGTTATAATATATTATAACAGTTTAAAACAACAGTTAGAAAAATATATTACAACAACATAACGAATTAGAAAAATATAACAGTTTCGCCCATCTTTACTCGTGACCCAGTAGGAGTAGTAGTGTGAAGAACTACCAGTGACAAGCAGTGGTATCCGGTGGTAGCTGAAGTGACTAGTAGCAGTATAATATAGTGAATAGTGAAAATGTTAGCTAGCCGAAAAAGGTCGTAACTGATATTCGCAGTTACACATAGTGAAAGGGTTAGCTAGCCGAAAAAGGTCGTAACTGATATTAGCAGTTACATATAGTGAAAGTGTTAGCTAGCCGAAAAAGGTCGTAACTGATATTCGCAGTTACATATAGTGAAAGTGTTAGCTAGCCGAAAAAGGTCGTAACTGATATTCGCAGTTACATATAGTCAAAGTGTTAGCTAGCCGAAAAAGGTCGTAACTGATATTCGCAGTTACATATAGTGAAAGTGTTAGCTAGCCTAAAAAGGTCGTAACTGATATTCGCAGTTACATATAGTCAAAGTGTTAGCTAGCCGAAAAAGGTCGTAACTGATATTCGCAGTTACATATAGTGAAAGTGATAGCTAGACGAAAAAGGTCGTAACTGATATTCGCAGTTACATACAGTGAAAGTATTAGGTAGCCGAAAAAGGTCGTAACTGATATTCGCAGTTACATATAGTGAAAGTGTTAGGTAGCCGAAAAAGGTCGTAACTGATATTCGCAGTTACATATAGTGAAAGTATTAGGTAGCCGAAAAAGATCGTAACTGATATTCGCAATTACATATAGTGAAAGTGTTAGGTAGCCGAAAAAGGTCGTAACTGATATTCGCAGTTACATATAGTGAAAGTATTAGGTAGCCGAAAAAGGTCATAACTGATATTCGCAGTTACATATAGTCAAAGTGTTAGCTAGCCGAAAAAGGTCGTAACTGATATTCGCAGTTACATATAGTGAAAGTGGTAACCGATATCCGCAGTTTCACAAGTGATAAAATCAGCTAGTTTATGTGATAATAGCTGCTAGTCAGTAGTATTAGAAAACCAGCTACTACCAATAGATATTTGATACTACCGTACAATTTAAAGAAATCTTTTGAAATATACGGTGACCAACCAATAGTTAACAACCGTAGTTCAACAACCGTGGTCAATAAAAATAGTTATAAAATTTCGCGACTAATCAATCAGTCGAACCGCTGGCCACTACCTTGCTATTTGTATTTATTAATCGTGCATTTTGATTTAAACTTCAGTCCACAATATCTCAGCGTCACCCACAAAGACGGCAGTGAAAGTACCCACCGGAACCTATAGGTGTAGGACGTGAGAAACTCGCGAAGTATCTTCGACAACATTTACTCCGGAGAGTTTCGCCCGTCCGGCACAAATACTACGACATATTTAGCACTTTGAAATTTTATTCATAATACTGTAAAAGAAATATGAAATATGGTATTCCTGTTTTTGTAAATATGGGACTGATAAATCTATATGGATTGAAACTTATAAAGATTATAATAAAGAAGACTTGGCTTTAGTCTTCATGTTTTTTGAAAATATGAAGAATTAAAGAAAATAAGACTTGGCTTCGGCCTTTATGGATTTTGAAGAGATGGAAAGAAGAAAAATCAGACTTGGTTCCGGCTTTTACACTTCAAAATTCTATATATTCAAATTAAAAAAGACAAGGCTGTTGGCTTAGTTCCTTTGCCTGCTCGCTCGAGGGAATAATAAAAATAACAACAACAACAACTTTTTTGTGAATTGTCAAATTGTTCAACGGTCAAGAGGAGGATTTGAAAATTCTCTTTACATTTTTTGTACAATTTAATTTTATAATGGTTTTAATAAATTTTGTGCAACCGCTTTTAGAAAGTTTTCCTAAATTCGTTATCGAAAAGCAATCAAGTCCTAGTTATGTGAAAATGTACACAGGGAACAATAAAGATATTGTATTGGTTTATTCTAAAGTAAGCTTGAATGAATAGGTGTTTAATTAACATTTATATACCTATAAATACATTAACTTGCATTGGAATTGTGCCTTAAATAAAATTTAAGCTTTAAATGTCTTTAAAACATTTTTTTCTACTTAGGCGAAACAGTCGAGTGCTACGGACTCAAGGGGAAGAAATATTAAAGAATCAGGTATGAATTTAAATTTATTTTATTGTTGAATTTTACTTCTTAAAGTATTAAAAATTAAAGAAAAAATAAATTTTAAATATATGCTGCTAATTATTTTTATATTCAACGAATATTTTTAATTAATTCAGGTTATTTTATTTGCTTTATTCTTCCTATTTTAAGATGATTTAGAACTTACTGGTTCTCCTTTGAAGCTGGATCTAAGTTTACATACAATATTAGATGAAACTCTACTTCCTGATGAACCACAGTTATGGAGAAAAGAAGAAATTGCTCATGCACCTATTGACATAGAGAAAGCAATTTTTTTTTTTTTTTTTTTTTGGGAAAAAACCACACCCCTCGGTGTCCGCCCCCAAGAGAAAGACGTGGCACACCCCCCCCAAAAAAAGAGGCTTTCTCAACACACCACCACCCCCGACCCCCCGCCCGCACCCACCCCAAAAAGAAGGTTTATTGTTTTTAAATTATTTTTGTCATTGTTGCACAATAACAATTATGATTAAATTAATAAAATTGTTAATCTGGAGTAAAAGTAAAGTGGCCACAGGCCTCTCACTTCTGGTAGGGTTTAAGGGCAAAGTAAATGTCTGCTGCACTGCCCCAATGCGTGTTGGCGGACTTCACATGTCTTAGAATTATATTTTTTCACATGGTAAATCTTCACTTACAATTGCAATTGACAATTTCATTGGTGCCGGCTGGGATCAAACCCGGGTTGCTCACATACTGTGAAATTCGCAGGTATTTACTCTGATATCAGGATGTACAACCACATCAAACACCCCTTTATATGCCATAGATGCTGTAAAGGTCCTAAAATGTCAGGATTTTTTTATTATTAAAATAAGTAGAAATAAAACACAATTAAATCTATAAAATTAGTATTCAAAATATAATTTTATTAAATTGTATCTTTTTTTAAATAGTTATATTAGTGTAGTGGCAGTGTAAGAATGTAAACTATCCGATATCATCCCGTGGGTATCGTAAGGGGTGACAGAGGGAATCAAATCAGGAGATGGGCATCAGCATCTTCCTAATAACAGCTTAAAAAACTACAGTTGCCAACCTGCTTGCCAACTTGCCAACTATGGCAAATATTCCCCCTATGAGGCGATGTATAGACGAGGCATATGTTCAGTAGTGGACTTCAATATGCTTTAACCGTAATGATATCATTATAATATTACATATTTGTTTTTATTTTTCTACTGGTTCATAAAATAACTTTCTAATGTATCTAAATTTCACTCTTAAGTGATGTAAACAAAATTCTAACACAATATATATTTTTTAACTTTCAAGGGAAGTTGCAAACCTTTATAGCAAAAGCTTATCTCAAACAAATAAAGAAGAAGTGACACCTATGTGGGTACTTTGTAATCCATCATCTACGGGCAAACCCATATTGTTAACAGTACAATCTGATGAGAATCATTTTAATAGAGGGCTTGTTACATATGAAGGTTGTATGACATTAGAAGAGGTGGATGTCGAGAAAATAATTGAAGATTATGCAGCTAAAGAAGGATTAGAAGAGGAATCTGTAAGATTTTAATTTCAATTATGTACTGTGAATTATTTAAAACTAAAATATAGTATGCTGCAAACTGCATTTAAAACAAATTTATCACTTATTAAATTTATTTTATATCAATTTGTGTTTTTAAAAAATGTATTTGTTTTTGAGTGTAAAAAAATAAAAACAATAATAAAAATTCTAATTGAATTTCTTACATGTAGTAAGAAAGTAAGAAATTGTATAGTAATAATAATAATTATGGTCAGCCTCTCGGGTCATCTGAGGCGACTGGGACTCCGTGACGGACCACTGCAACCTCAAATGCAGAAGGCGGTGCTCCTCGATACCTCTCACATTGTTAGTCGGTTTTTTCCCTTTCCCCCAAACTCTCGGCCGCTGGGTCTCCCCTGCCGAGGGCTTCCATCTGGTTGGGTTTTTATTTATTTATGTATTTATTTTATTTTATTTTATTTGTATTTATGTATATTTATCGTTTTCATTATATATTTATAGAACCGAACCAGATGAGAGAACTATACAGATACCCCAAATTGATAATAATAATAATGCTTTATTTCACTAATAAATTTTGACAAATAAATTTAAAATCAAAGCAAGTTAACAACATTGTAGAATTTTAGGTTTTCAAGTAGCAAACTAGTACTGGTAAGCAAATTGTAAGCAGACCTCCCACTAAATGGTGTGACCACAAAGACGCTGGATGTCGATTATTGGCTCGGAAACATGCTTTGTGGGCTATGTTCTTATGTATCATACTTGATGGGATGTAATAATAATATATTTTTTAGTTCTTTATTAATATGTGGGTATAGTTTGAGAATTTATTAAAGTGAAATTGAAAGTCATATGTGTAATTAGAATTTTTTTATAGAATAATGGTGAAAAATGAGTACACAGTTACCTTATTTTAAGTGGATGCCCATAAACATCTACACCTATAAAGAATCAAAATGCAGATGTGTTGTAACCCCTGAGGACTAAGATGAAATGCCTCTTATCTAGTAAAAATGGTCTCCGTTTCTCTACACTCACTGTATGAAACAGCAGTATTATTCTGCTTTTTTACTCTGGTATTGTATGAGAGTTAAAGAGTGTGGTTCTTACCTGGTCAAGCTGACTCATTTGTGATACAACTATAAGATACCTGCAGCATGGCTCTACAACATTAAATATCTTAACCAAAAGACGTATATTATGTTTCTCTAAATAATCAATTTTCATATTACATTTCAGGTGGCAATGTCAGTTGACTGTAAATATGTGCTATCAGGTATAACATACGGGTCTTTAAATGCAGATGAGCTTTTGAATGCTCCACATGGAGGAGTCACTGAGTTACTATGCACATGGTCTGTTAAGACATTACTCACTCCATATATAAGCTGCAAAGTGAACTATGTAAGTTACCTACCAAATATAAAATTAAACAAGGCAGAGTGCTCATACATATTGCCAGGCTTATGATAATGCTTAAATACAAATACATCAATACAATCACTTCATAGTGGTGGTGTAAAATAATCCAATACTCCATATCATACTATTAGTGTCATAAGAGGCGGTGATAAAGGGAAATGAAACAGGAGATGGGAAGCTTCTTTGAGAGTATTGTCCTTTCTCGGTGGAGCCGACTCATCCATGAAGCTATTATGATATAGTTGCAGTGTGAAGTGGCGTTGTAAGCATAGCCAAGTGACAGAAGGGTAGTTGAAAATAATTATAAAATCGAGTTGCCAACCCACCTGCTAAGCGTGACCAGGGAAAATATCCCCCCTATGAGACAATTTATGTTCAGTAGTGGACTTGTGAAGGGCTGCAATGATGATGATGATGAATGAATGAAATGTATGATTGAACATTCTGTTAGAGACCACAAAGTTAGATGTGATATATTGTGTAATTCATTCTGCTTTTTAAAACTTAATTAGGCATATGTTTTGCCTTCGACTGGACAAATTTGCATAATTTATATATTTTATGTTCTTATATTAAAATTGTTTCAAAGTGTTTCTTCATAGTGCTCTAACAGCTACTGTAGGGCTAGCCATGTTGACTTTCTCCAATCAAAAACGCTAATCGAAAACTATAAAAATGAATGAGAATGACATTGAATCCATTCATTTTTTATAGTTCAATTAGCGTTAACAAAAAATGTGTATTGATTGAACTACAATTTTAAGTGTTGTCACAGTATCAGTGTATAATCAGTGGAACCAATATAATTAGTGTAGGCTAATAATTAAATAGGTTCCACTGAATCTTCAAACTGGATCACAGCTATGGGTGCACTGCAGCTTACTCGAAATAGGAAAAGGTGTTACCAACTCGGACCCACTCCTCCCTAGTTGATGCAACTGCCTTCCTACCCTTAATATGTATTTTTTGTAAAAAAGGGTACAAACAGACACAGTCTACCTGATGGTAAATTTTGTGGCCCATTTGTCCTCTATTAGCAATTCAAATTTAGATACAATGTCCCCCCTGAGGACTCAGATGGAATGGCTTGGTTTATGGCCCTTCCCCATTTGCGATAACCCATTTATGCTGCTACTATATCTGCAGAATAGCTCTACCACATCATGAGAACGTACTACTCTTCACAAATTCAAAACCTGTGAACTACAATAAGTTTTGTACAAGTTATAGTTTTATGTTTTAGTCTCAAGAAGTTATAGTTGGGCATTTGGCAAGTCCATGTAATGCTATTTGGAAATCGGTCAGTGCTCTACACAATATCAATCAGCTTCTGGTTGAAATGACTGCAGCAGGTTTCAGTTCTATCAACTTAGAATCAGCTGTGATAAGGTAATGAACATTTGAAAATATGTTGACCGCCCTTTTTTTTCCGACATTGCTATCCAGCCGACTTCAATTTTATTCTAAAGCATATTTTATAGGCAAGAATAAAATTGCAGTGTAGAGACTGCCGAAGAGCTCACTCACCCCTTTTTGTACCATGTTTTCTAGTCATTAACATAGCCAATGTTAATGACAAGATGATGGGACAAGACAATGTTAATGACTTATGGCCTGGGATAAGTGGCGGTATACCATCACGTATATGATCGATATGAAACACACAGACCTAGAATGTGAAAAGCTGCAAGACATCTGATACTGCATACTGAATCCACATCTAGTCATAATCAATCAAATCGACGAATAAGAGAATGTGTCATCTTATCTTGTATTAGTCTAAAGAGTCGATTATAGAAAATGTTAATATCTCACAGGCTTCAGATTTTGCGATGTAACCATCTCATTTATGCTCAATTCGCCATGTAGTGGTGGCTTTAGTGAATCCATTACCCCATAATAACATCCCATGGGTGTCGTAACAGACAACGGAGTAAAACTAAAACTGAAGACAAGCAACACCACCTTCCCGATCACGATTCAAAATATTAAAAGAAACACAGCAGTTGCCAATCTGCAAGCATAAATGGGATGCCTACAACGAGGGCAGTAGTTTATTCAATTTTGATTCAGGGTGGTGTTTCGATGCTGTCTTAAGTGAAAACCGAATTAATCATAAATGATGGACAATATCTAACAAGATTGTGATATTATATATGATAGTGCCTATCACACCTGCCTAGCGTGGTAACTAAGGTGAAGCAAAATGGTATCCACTTACGAGGCAATCTGTAATATGGGAAGCATAATGTCCAGCATTGAAAGGTTGTAATGATGATATGTTTAATGTAAAATACCTCGATCAATATAGGCAACTGCTTTGTCTGGTACTGCACTAATCCACCAGCTAAGCAAGGCAAGTATGGTAGATTCTCTTTTATGTTTGAGTCCTATCTTCAATACTAACAGTATTTTTATATTTATGTTTTAAATATTTTTTTATATAAACATTACATCCACACTAGGATTTTCTCCTGTATCGTGTGGGCAGTTTACAAACACATATAACCTTTCAGCTGCGGAGACTAACCGTAATTCTCCGTTAACTGCGGAGCTGTTTAATAAAATGGACGGCTGATTGGGCCCAATCCGTTTAAACGTAAATATCTTGATTTTGGTATATCGAATACTATAATATGTATACATTTCTGAATTCTCTATGAAATTTCCTATAAACGAGTACATATATTTAATAAAGTTTAAAGTGGTTAGTATAACTAAATATAGAATAAAGTCAAAACTATCATATTTATCAATGACACAAAGTTTTTAATAGTTCAATTTTATTTTATTTTAATCTTACGTCTATTGTTTACAATATTTTATGTGCAAAATCAAAGGCTACAATACAATTTTTTATCGTAAAACGCATTAATAATAAGCTTACAAGAACCCACAATCAATTTACACCGATGTAGCATGTAGTTCGGACCAGATGCGGCATAATGCGGCGTAATGCTTTAGTCAATAAAAATAGTTTTTTTTATTTCATTACAATGATTCAGTCTTGAATCTCTCTTTTTCTTTACATGATTCAGTCATTTTACAATAGGTATTGCTAAGTTTTAGAAATCCGATAAAGTATTTCATAAGTACTCTTAATGCCGATATCAAAATTTTAGTCGTAAGTGCCATATTTATTGAAAAATTAATTACTTTATTTGAGCAAACAAACTTTAACAGCACTTGTACAGAAATAAAGATTCATTCATTCCTTTAAAAACCATAAAACCACTCAAGAGTCACTCCCGCTGATGTAGAGTTATAAATAACGTTTTTTGTAAACAATACCCAATGCACCATAATATGTATCGAGTGACAGAGGCGCCGCGAGGTGCGCAGCGGTTATGTTACATTTCCAATAACCAATAACATTATTTCTCGTAACGGTAACATATTTCCTTTAACACAAACAATAGCTACGAAATAATAAAATTTAAAATAAATATATCTCTTTCTGAAATAAAAAAAAATATTATTTATGTATATTTTTAAAGAACCCACTTCTTATGCATTATACAAAAATATGCCAAAATTAAAGTTCGATTCTGAACTTTTTTTGTGCATCATGTACTAGTACATTAAAACATTTTTTGTACGTGGTAGAGCCATGCTGCAGTTACATTAGTAGTATAGTTGTAGCACGAATAGGCCGGCTCGACCGGGGAAGGACCACGCTCTCACAGAATACCAGCGTGAAATAATAGCTTAATGCTTCTGTGTTTCGTATGGTGAGTGTAGAGAACCGGAGAGCCTTTTTGCTGGAAACGAGGCGTTCCATCTTAGTCATCACGGGTGACACGCATTTTTGCATTTTGATTTGTAATCGAGGATGGATGTAGATGTCTATGGGCCGCAGAAACCACCACAGGTGGACTGCGTGCTCGTTTGACACCCTATCCTATAGAAAAAAAAAACATACAAAATAAAGAGGTGTATTCATTTCAACGATGAGAGCCGTGGTGGCTCGGAAGAGCCGTGGTAGCTCAGATGGTTAGCTCTCGCTGTAAATTTCATAGTACGCTAGCAAGCCGGGTTCGATCCCCGCTAGCAATAATGAAATTGTTAATTGCAATTTTAAGTGCTGATCTACCACGTGCTTGGCGGTGAAGAAAGACATTGTGAGGAAACCTGCACGTCTGTGAAATAAGAAAAAAAATATTTCGAAGACATGTGAAGTTCGCCAACACGCATTTTGGCAGCGCGACGGAAACTTCTTTGCCTTTGCCCAGCTGTGGGGCGTAAAAAGGCTGTAAATTAACTAACTTAAGTATTCATTTCGACGATGAGAGAGCCCTGGTAGCTCAGATTGTTATCTCTCGCGTTAAATTTCACAGTACGCTAGCACACCGGGTTCGATCCCCGCCGGCATCAATGAAATTATTAATTACAATTTTAAGTGCTGATTTGCCTTTGCTCGGCGGTGAAGAAAAACATCATGAGGAAGTCTGACTGTCTGAGAAATAAAAAAAAATATTTCCAAGGCATGTGCAGTTCGCCAACACGCATATGGGCAGCGCGGTGGATACTTCTTTGCCGTAAAACTCTTTCAGAAGTGAGGGAAGGCCCAGCAGTGGGACGGAAATCGGCTGTGTAACTTAACTAACTTAACAATTTCGACGATGATAGTCTGAAATAATTAACTGAACAAATTATAGCTAGGCAACAATAAAAACTAAATGGATGGATAGACATAAGTATAAAATTGAATAAATATATAACATAGGTACTTATTTCTTTAAAAGGCTCCTGGTACTTGTTGGATTTACTGTATCTACAGTACAATTCATTTACGAATGGTACTGTAGGTAACAACAATCTTGCTATAGGTTGAAACATAACGCAACGTTACACGATTTGCAAAGTAAATACAGATAAAATGTACATTAAAAAAAACCAGTATAAGAAATATGTGTCTGAGGTGACCTTAAAAACCACAACCTGTTCATATTAAATTAAAAAAATAAAAATTTCAAATATTAAATATTAAAAAATATTAAAATAAAAATATAAAAAAGCATATTATGTAAATACTATCTAACTTTCTGTTTTAATAAATTGTTTAAAAAATTCCGAAGTCTTGTGTTAACATACATGACATATCCAAATGCCAAATTCAATTTTTTATAAATCATCGAATAATCGTGCAGTCAACCAAGCTCCATTTCTCTGCTGCTGCTGCTCGAGGGCGCTAGATTCTTTACCATTCTAACCATTCAACCGAATTTGAACTTGATGCAGTATGGCAAACTTTAGTTCCTTTTTTCGCCACCCGCAAAAAAGAGAACTAGAATTCACTTCTACGGACGTCTCAAAATGGACACTATTGCACCTATTGCGTATATACATTAAAATTTTGAAAATATTGCACTTTATCCACATTTTGATGTACTAAAACTGTGAACGATGAACAATTATACATATTTTAACACAAAACTGACAGTCAACACTAAAATTTTACGTACATTTCAAGTCAACTCTCGTCAACCAGCATGTTAGTTTTAAGATAGCAGTTTGCTTCATACATATTAAAAAACGATTTTACACGTACTTGATAAGATAAAACACAAAATGAGATTACAAATAAGAAGATTACTTACCCAGGCATTGTTTTAACACAATTCACCACACAATAAATATAAATTAATACAAAATAATTACAAACAACTTCGTTGTTAGCGCGCGTCAATCACACTAATGGCTGACTCAAGGAACGGACGACATTTAAGAATAATTTAAATAAAATATACTACTAAAGTGTATAAGCTGTGGGGTTTTTATGCTAGCCTTTTTTATCCTGTACACATTGACATATGGTAGAATGAGTTAGAAATAGCGCATAATGCTTTGTTTCTTCATTAAAAGAGCGGGTAAAAAATGTCTAACACTTGGACGCCCGCAGTCAACGGAGATATTTTCGTGTCCAAGTCTTGGACATCCGCAGTTGAGAGGTTAACATATAAATTTCACAAGGACAAACATCCAGACCCGGAACAATTACTTGTAGGTCATACAAATTCTTGTTCCTAGCGGGATCCGAACCCGCGGTAACTCTACTAAGCTACTGCGCAACGGAGCTGTCAAACAATGTGACTGGATATGAGAATGAAGAAGATTAGAAAAATAGATAATCTTAAGCTACCCAAAATTTTCAGATACACAGTGCAAGGCATGAAGCAATCCAATGTAACAAACCGTCTGAACGAACTGCTGAATGAAACTGAGACATATACATATACTGCAGAATGCCCTGCTGGCGGATGCATCTGTATCACAGAAGACACTAATACCTTAAAGCAGTGTCTGTCCTCTATGTGCGCTAATGGCTCTAGTAATGACTTTACATATAAACTTTGGGATATTTTGAGAGGTATGGCATAATTAATTGTGGTATAAAATATTAAGATTAGCTTACAGTGTTTGAACTTTTGATAATAATAAACGATGCATAACAAATTTTGATGAGTAGGTTTTAGAGTTATGTAACTTCGTAAAAGTTACGTAAATTTTATATTTTTTTAAATATGGCAAATGAACCAGATGCTCGTTTGCCCCTTCTTCTATGAAAAAAATAATAACAAGCTTATTCCTGATTTTTTATAATTTCAATTTAAATCAGTCTATTAGCTATGAGCAGATTTGTTTAGTTCAATTATTTTAGTACAGTTTGTCGCTTATATCTAATGGGGTAAAAAATTTCTCGAGTGGCAACCTCATACAGACCACACTATAACCTATAGAGGCCGGCCTATGCTCAGCAATGAACTTCTGATAACTGTAGTGACCATTATAGTGTGTATACTTACACACATTTTTAGGCCCATGATTGCTTGCTTGACTACAATAGTAGCTCGAATATGGAAGGTTAATTTAGTTGCTGTAAACTGAAAAGGATTTGATTTTATTCAATAAGAACATTAAAATTATGTCATCCAGACCGAATTTTGGTCACGGCGGCTTATCTCAACGGAGACTAGCTATCTGCACAGGACACGATTAAAATGCTCGAATTTGTATGTGCAAACACTCATAGTCCGATGGGATACAATTCGACTCTACCGGATAGAGATCAGGCGTAAACCAACGGCTTTATGAGCTTCCCGAGGCGCGGTGGTAAAATACCGCCAAATTCCTGACTCCAAATTGTGATACAAAAACTGATTTTGGCTTGAGCCCGAATTGAATTTGAACCCGTGATCGTCAATGAACCTCATGATCAGCAGTCACACTTAGCGGACCACTATACCAACAAGGCAGTCAGTACAACTATAGTAAGGTGTATACAGGTTTATTTTTCAAAGACTAGTCAAATTTAGTAATTAAGTTAAAATATATATGCTGATATACACATTTTTCAGTTTTTAAAAATACGCGCAAATACGGTCTCTACATTTATTTGAAAAATTTCTGAAATTGAATGTGATTTATGGGCAACAACTACAGCATACGAGCTCTCGTATGTGAACGAGTTAATGCACGGAGTTTTTATCTACTATTTACTTCCTTAATGACACGCTTACTACTAAGTTGATAACTGTGTGACGCGAATTATGATTTCCAATTTTTCCTTCATAAGTAAGAAAAAAGAAACGGATTTAGGACCGTCATAATAAAACAAAGTTTTGTTACGAGCTTGAGGTTCGTGACAATAAAAATTGCCGATAGAATTACCTAAATTAACTCTTTAATTCACTTTACACTAATTAAACTTAAAACACTAATAATTAATCACACTGATTCACTTTATTCCGCTCCGAAGCTTCGCTTGTCTCGCCAAATTCAATACTTCCCCCTATCGCATCTTGCAGCGCCTATAAATACAAATTAGCATCGAAACATCCAGAATATTCAAGTAAACACGCGCAAGGGGCCGAGAGTTCGAGTGTCGACTTCTAGAAGCTTAGTTCTTCGTTCCGAGACTAGATGGCGCTGTCGGTTGAAAGATTAGTGATGTCATTTTCTGGAAAGCTCCCCTCGCTATCGTCCCTGACACTAGATGACGCTAGTGCCGGATACATGACGTCGACTTATTCGCGCAACACTGCCCCCTCCTGAGACATGCTCGTCCCGAGCATTATCGGCCCCATAACAACGCGCCAGGCGATTCACATGGACGATCTTAGGAGTCCCTCTTGCGCCTTTCTGTAACGGCTCCGTAATGTCAAGGGCTGTCCTATCCCATGGTGCACCAACATTGTATAATTTCGATGCTCCTCTACTACGTGTCTGAGGTCCCCTCACAGCCGCACAACTTGTACATGTACGATACCAATCCTCGACATCGTCACGATAATGGACCCAGTAAAACTGTTCTCGGACCTTCTTTTTACCTCCCAGATGGACTCTTGAACGACCATTATGGCACAGCTGTAGAACATTCGGCACTTTAGCTTTAGGGACAACCATTTGCAAACGACAGCTGTCTCCTCGACCATTGTCCCATTTACGGCACAGGACTCCATCCTGAATCAGCAAGCTGTCCCATTGGGCCCAATAGCTTTTCGTGGTTGAACTCATCGCTGAGACGTCGCTCCACTTAGGCTTGGTAGCACGGGCCTTCATCCATTCCAGAATCGGCTTGATGTCCGGATCTTCGTGCTGTTGCATGTCGTAGGCTATCCTTCCACTCGTTGCTGAGGTGGTGTGTCCTGAGTATCCTCACGGATACCACTTCCTTACTCTCTTGCCTAGTACAATGTTTCCAATCTTCAGGACAAGGTCTTCTTGATAATGCATCTGCGTTGCCATGAGATTTCCCGCTGCGATGTCTGATAGTAAAGTCATATCACGTCTTCTGCTGGGCGTTGATGTTAGCCGCACTTCCCTTCTGAGGTCGTTCACCTTCCCTTTCTAGGGTTCGCTTAGGGCAGCTGGATCGAAGATGGCCGCTTTCCCCACAGCCATAGCACCTAGGCTGTATCCTAGGGTGACACTGCTGCAACCTCCCTAGCGCCAGGGGAACGACGATCCTGCCACCGCCAGGCGGTGCCGTTAGCTGCACTACCCTCTCGAGATCGATCAACTTCCCTTTCTACAGTTCGCTTAGGGCAGCTGGATCGAAGATGGCCCCTTTCCCCACAGCCATAGCACCTAGGGATGTATCCATTATTACGGTCGCGAAATGTAGCTAATGCAACCTCACTGACGCGATGGAAACGATGATCCTGCCGCACGGCTTCCACCTCCAGTGCATGGGCCAAGGCGTCCTTAAGCGTCTCGTGGTGCCCGAGCCTCACAGCAGCTCTGACTTCCAGGTCGCGGATGCCGTCGATGAATGTCTGCACCAGGTTCCCTTCAATGAGCGCAGGTACAGACCGGTATGTTTTTCGCACCAGCTTCTCCACCTCTAGAGCCCACTCCTGCAGGTTTTCGTTGATGCGCTGCACGCGATCTTTAAGCTGCGCACGGAAGACGTGTTCCAGGTGGGCGTCACCATATCTCGCCTCCAATGCCTCAACTGTTAAGGCCTGGTCGCGCAGGCCTAGTGTGAGAGCAGTCATGGCCTGACTTTTATTCCAGGCGTTCGCCTTCATAATGGCTTCAAACTGGATTTTGTAAGCTGACCAGGAAGAAGTCCCGTCTAACGGTGGCACTTTGAACCCACGTAGCGAAGGTGTTGTAGCTACTACGGGAGCTGTAATTCCATCCCCCAGTTTGAGGTCGTCCAGCGTTTTCTTCACGTCAGCCATCACGTTGTCAACCCGATTGTTCACTTCGTTGATTCGGGTTTCAACTTTCTTGATTCGGGTTTCAGCTTTCGCGATTTGTTCCTCTTGTCCATCCCATAGCTGCTCTTCCAAACGACGGACCTGTTCCTCTTGTCCGCCCCGCAGCTGCTCTTCCAAACGACGAGCCTGTTTCTCCTGTCGGCGAGCCTGCTCCTGCAGCATCACCATCAGAGCACCTAAGTCAGGTGCTGCAGATGTAGGAGCTACTGACGGGCCTGCAGCCGGCGGCTGGCCCTCCACGTGTGCGGCGTTGTTGAGTCTCGCCAAATTCAATACTTCCCCGATCGCATCTTGCAGCACCTATAAATACAAATTAACACCGAAACATCCAGAATATTCAAGTAAACACGCGCAAGGGGCCGAGAGTTCGAGCGTCGACTTCTAGAAGCTTAGTTCTTCGTTCCAAAACTAGATGGCGCTGTCGATTAAAAGATTAGTGACGTCATTTTCTGGAAAGCTCCCCTCGCTATCGTCCCTGACACTAGATGGCGCTAGTGCCGGATACATGACGTCGACTTATTCGCGCAACAATATATATATATATTGTTGCGCGAATTCAACGACTTAGCCGATGACTGTCTTTATTATGGCGTATTGAAAAAATTGGAATCAAGTATTTACAACTATTAACAATTTAATACGATTAACTATTTGCAACAACGAACTATTTACAACTTAAATATGCAGTCACTTAAAATAACAATAACCCTTTACAAAAATGTTTTCGAGGTGTACCATTGTTATTCACAATCCAGACGTATTGCAACATGTGCACATATGTGTTCCGGACAGATACGTGTGGCAGCGGGGGCGGCCGTAGCTGCTAGCTGTGCCGCGCGGCCGCACCAAGCTTGTGACTGAAGCGCCGTTTACGTTCCCCCCTTTTGTATCCTTGACTGTATAGCAGAAGACATAGATCTATTTTGCACTCTGGATGGGTTCATAGTAAGAGTATTAATCGTTATTTGATGGGTAATGAAGTATATGATCATTCATCATCATTACAGCCCTTCACAAGTCCACTGCTGAACATAGGCCTCCCCCAAGTAATGCCACAAAGCACGGTCCTGAGCCACCTGCATCCATCGACTTCCTGCATGTCTTACCAGGTCGTCACTCCATCTAGTGGGGGGTCGCCCTACACTACGCCTACCGGTACGAGGCTGCCACTCGAGAACCTGTCTTCCCCATCGGTTATCGGTTCTTCGAGCTATATGGCCGGCCCATTGCCACTTCAGCTTACTAATCCGTTGGGCTATGTCGGTCACTCTGGTTTTACTGCGGATATCCTCATTTCTGAGTCGATCACGCAGTGAAACTCAGAACATAGCCCTCTCCGTAGCTCGCTGAGCGACCTTGAGCGTCCTCATACGGCCAGCGGTGAAGGACCACGTCTCACATCCGTAAGTCATCACTGGCAACACGCACTGGTTATACACTTTAGTTTTCAGAGATTGATGTATACCTGACGAGAAGATGTGTCGTAATTTCCCGAACGCTGCCCAGCCGAGTTGAATCCGCGATTGACCTCTCGGTCGAAGTTGGACTTACCTAGTAGGACTATTTGTCCCAGGTAAACGTACTCGTCAACAACTTCGAGCTTAGTGCTCCCAACAACTACCGGCATAGGTGTGACATGGACATTAAACATGATCTTTGTTTTGTCCATGTTCATCTTAAGACCTATCCGTTGGGAGACACCATTGAGGTCATTGAGCATAGTGCTAAGGTCCTCCAGCGATTCTGCCATAAGGACTATATCGTCGGCAAATCGAAGGTGAGTGATGTACTCGCCATTGATGTTAATACCGTATCCTTTCCAGTCCAGTAGCTTGAAAACGTCTTCCAACGCAGCGGTGAAGAGTTTCGGGGATATAACATCACCCTGTCTTACACCTCTCTGCAGTTGGATAGGTTTCATACTCTGGTTCTGTACTCGGATAGCCATCGTAGCCCTACTGTACAAACACTTCAGCACTTCAATATACTGACAGTCAACTAGGCACCGCTGAAGAGACTGTAGCACCGCCCAAATTTCGACGGAATCAAAGGCTTTCTCATAGTCCACATACGCCAGGCAAAGTGGCAGGCAGATTGTACTCTTCGGACTTCTGTACAATTTGCCGAAGGGTATGTATGTGGTCTATGGTACTGAAGCCTTTCCGGAAACCGGCTTGTTCGGGAGGCTGGAAGTCGTCGAGTCTGCGTGCGAGACGATTCGTAATGACTCTCGAAAACAGCACGTAGACGCGGCTCAGAAGGGAAATCGGTCTGTAGTTCTTCAAGAGAGCGTTGTCGCCTTTCTTAAAGAACAAGACCACCGCGCTTCTGCTCCACGCCTCCGGAGTAGTGCCACCATGGAGGACGGAATTGAAGAGCTTCTGAAGGACTTCAAGTACCGGTGTTCCACCCGCTTTCAGAAGCTCCGCTGTAATTCCATCCTCGCCCGGGGCCTTGCCGTTTTTAAGGTGGTGGAGAGCCATTCTAATCTCGCTCAGTAATAAGTATATGATATCAGATACAATTTCCACACGTACTGGTTAACCCTGAACTTGAGCTGCATCATTGGTGCTAGCGCGGAGGTTTCGCTCGAAAAACTCGATCAGTGAGTTTTCGACCACTGGGCTACATGTAACGGAGTGGTGAACTACTCCAAGTCTGACAGACTTTGGTTAGCTGCCAAAATTGTTCTCCGATTGGGTGGTTCACGTACGTTAATTCCTTGTCTTTTCAAAGGCGGTAAAGACTCGCTTTCGTAAAATCTTTGCGCACCACGTAAACTTTTATCGAATTTTTTATAGGAAACACGGCGCTAGTTTATTCGAAATATCAATGAATCAGTATATATATCCATCAGTATATATACTTGCCCTTTTTATATATATCTATATATAACACAATAAATGTTTCTACATATTATGTCCGTTATACACTTTAAAACTGGCCGAATGCGACCGACTGCTTCCGAGTTCAACACTCCGTTACGAATGTGTGCGTGCGTAATAAAATAGTGGGTGCTACATATTTATGAATGACAATCAGTTAAAATAATACATCTCCACACATTTTGAATATAAAAAATAAAAAGGACAAAATGTTTGAGCTTTTATTCTTTTTTTTCATCATTCGCATATATTACCTATACCTACTGAACTTTCTCTCCAAATTTGGCCGTATATTGCAAAATAACTCTGTATAAATAATACAATTAGGTATTTATCTTACTTGTACGTTCTATTTAGTTAACAGTTTTTTTTTTATTGCCAGTCGATAAAATTACGGTACGGTAAAATTACCTTATAAAAGTAATTGAGGAGACTGTAACAATACAATTGGTCTTGCATTAGAGAGGATCGTGATTCCGATATTGCATTTTTTGTATTATCTCTGCAATATTTCGTATTGATTTGATATTGACTGGTAGAGTCGACTAGGCAGAAAATACCTTATATTGAAAGTTAAAGACTGTGGTTAGCTATCGCAGAGTCTACTTCGTGTGGAGGTGAAACACGTGTCGTATTATCGACGGTGGTGTGTCTTTCCTAGTGTAATTGTGTTGGGAGTGGTGGTGCTGACTGGTGGTGACTAGGATAGTGCACGCAATTGAGGGAGGCTGGGAGTTGCTCCTCAAACTATGTAAGACACATCATTTTATTTTATTACGCGGATATAAGCAAATTAATTTTTATCAAATTCAATATAATGGATTTCCGCAAAGTAACGCCTGACTGCAATATCTCAATAGTATCTACTCCTTTAGCTGCTATTTTAGTTTTTACTATATATACAGTGATTTTTTATACATATAATAACTATAATATGAGAATAAAGATGTTCATACTTTAAATACTAGGAACAAACATATGCTTGTAATACCAGTTACTAGACTCCACAGAATTAGTAATTCATTTATAGGGCAATGAATACGCTTTTACAACAAAATTCCAGAAAATGTACAAAATTGGTCATTAAACAAGTTTCAATGTTTTATTAAGGAAAAATTGTACAAAATGTGTTATTATAATATAGAAGAATACATAAATGAAAATAACCTCTGTGAAAGACGTGATCGCCACCATGCTGGTCTGTAAAAATTCGTTCAAAAAAAAAAAATTGCGAAAATTAAATTAATTTTAAATAGAAATGTGTTTAAAAAAAGTCCCGCGGGGTTTCTTGCTGGTTCTTCCTAGTACAGAGGTTTTTTTTTTCGAACTAATGGTAAATAATAAAATGACTTTCAATAAGTATTATTCAATAATCTATTGAATAAAAACCATTCATTTCATTCATATATAATCCCGAATTCGTGTGACAAAAATAAGAATTATTGACGACTAAAATTTCATTAAATTTTGTTTACAGATTGCGAAACAGCAGAAGAATTAATCACGTTACTCCTGCAAGCATTAAAGTTTGTGTCCTCTGGAAAAATACGACCTTTTGTAAGTTTTTTTTATCATGCGTTTATATCATGCCTTTATATCATGCGTTTTTATCATACTTTTCATAAAAATTACATAGTGAAAATACCCTTTACAGAAAACTGGCAGAATGGACAGGTTATGTGTGAGGTCGGTAGCCTTATTAGTATACCGATGGGTCGAAAATGCGCCTCGACGTAGGCTTTGTAATTCATGGAGATCACCCCAAATTCAAACTTAGTATGAATTTGGTTAGATTCATCTCTATCTTCCAGGGAGAAATTTTTGGCACACTTCAGTGTGCGGAAATCAATCTGCAAAAACACTACATCCATATTATATACGTAAACTCTGATAGTCCAGTAGCACCGATAGCACTGAGATCAAACTTAGTAAACTCGAAGTTGGAGTCGGAGATTGTTCATGTGCGGGTGTTTGTAGGCCATGAACTTGCCGACAAGCTTGCACGGGAGGGCTCAAAGAGAACAATTTGGACCCGAGCCATTTTGTGGAATTTAAAAAAGCCTACCCCGATTGACCCTTGAAAGTTTTTATCACAATAAATCACTTAAGGTCTGGTCTGATACACCAAGCTTAAAACATTCTAAAACCTTAATCCGGGCTTATGATCGTAAATTCGCTCTCAGAAGTCCTGGGATTAGGTGAGAATAAACTGCGAATTCTGGCAAGAACTCTAACTTGAAATTGTTGTCTTAAAAAGCACAACATGTCCATCCTGGGCATTAAGCAACTCAAGGGTGTGCCGGTTCTGTTCCTTAATGGATGAAACACCTTTGCGCACCCAGATTGTGGACACTTAATGCGCAAACGCGTAACAATCGTCAGAAGTAAAGAAGGAGGGAAATTGCTCACAGCTAAGCACCTCCTATTCATTGAAGACACAGTGCTATAGTAGTGAACTATAGCTATAGCATGATCACAAAATATATTTTATGGTTTTTATAGACCTGCGTAGCTGCTCGCAGAAAAAAGTTTCTTTTATAGATTAAGGGTGACAAACATGTCGAGCACACAGTCCACCTGGTGGTAAGTGGATGCTGTGGCCCTGTGGCCCATAGACATCTGCATTTATCCTCGATTAAGAAAAAAGTAAAGAAGCGTTGTCACCTTTGAGAACTAATATGTAATGTCTCGTTTCCAATAAAAAGGGTCTCCAGTTCTCTACACTCACTGTACGTAACACAGCAGCATTAAGCTTGGCGTCGACTACAGTAGAAATGCGTCGAATCGAAGTGAATCGCATTTATTCCTGGTGCGTCCATCTCCAAAGAATCGAATCGCTCATTCATCACAAACTCTTCATCAAATTAGGTCGTTTTTGCGTCATGGACAGCTCACATGAAGAGATGTGAGATTTATTTCAAATACTTTTTGATGTAACATAGGAGAATAGAAAAAGAAAATGGCGTGCTCCCTACTGGATACACGACATTTATATGAAAAGAAATAACTATGGCGAATTTCATCATTTATATCCAGATTTGAAAAGGGATCCTCATAACTTTGTCAATACTTTCGTTTATGCTACGGAAAAGTTCTTCATTAATTTTTATTCAAAAACAAAAAGACTTTTATGAAAACTCAATAGAAATTTACAAAAATATGTCGGCGCGCATCCACTTCTCCGCGTCGACTGAGGCGCGCCGAATTGAATCGAATCTCATCGGCGAAGAAATTCGCCTTTTAAGCAATTCGCGCGGTCGATTCAATTAGGCGCGCCGCGGCTCGTAGCTGATGGACGCAGTTTAATAGTAAATATATAGGAGGCGACTCGACTCGGTTCGGCGAGCATAGTGGACGCGGGCCTTTAAGCTGCAATTTTACGTTATTACTTTTCTGGTCTGGCTCTCACTGATGACTCTACCAAAAAATATCAGTTAAAAAAACAAAACATTTACAGCTTTGAGTATTCAACCAACTGGAAAGGCCTTGCGCGTTAATTCCTAAACAAAGAGCTGTCAATTTCAGAGGGAGGCGAGGAAAACACACTACTGTGTACTTCACTACAAATGCAATTTTGAATCGCGTAACTATACACACACTACAGCATTTGTGTTGGTGTTCGTTGCATTTACGCATACCAACAAATTGTACACGTGTCGATACACTAGTGCCGCTGTCTACATGCGTAAGCAACGTAGGACGGAGGACTATGTCGATATTTTTATCGATAAACAAATCATCATAGTCTGCATAAGTTCAGCATTGGTAAAACTGATATTTAGTGTTTTTCATTCAATACTGCCCTTTACAAGTCCACTGTTGAACATAGGCCTTCCCCAAGGAATGCCGCAAAGCACGGTCCTGAGCCACCTGCATCCATCGACTTCCTGCATGTTTTACCAGGTCGTCACTCCATCTTGTGGCGGATTGCACTTCGTCCACTGGTACGAAGCTGCCACTCGAGAACCTTTTGTTCCCTTCGGTTGTCGGTTCTTCGAAATATATGGCCGGCCCATTGCCACTTCAGCTTAATAATCCGTTGGGCTATGTCGATTGCTCTGGTTCTACTGCGGATATCCTTATTTCTAAGTTTATTATGCGGAAAACCCCGAGAATAACCGTCTCCGTAGCTCACTGAGCGACTTTGAGTTTCCTTGTACGGCCAGAAGTGAAGGGTTTTTTAGTGTAATACAAAACTATGATTTTATTAGTTAATATAATTGTGGCCAGTTTTGGAAAAACTGATAAACTCAAATTTTAATTCAAATTAAATCAAAGAGTTGGCTATGGGTACTTTCACGTTGTGTCTATACCGGCCAACAAAAACACTAATGCGTCAATAGCTTCATCGGAATTAATATAGCACTTGGTCAATGTCCGTAGTGCAGCCAACATGTTTCAAAAGTTTTCTTACATAGCGATAGGCTTTTCGTTAATAATCAAGTGTTAGAACAAAATGTGTTAACTCTGTGAAATAGTTAGTTCTGGGTAGTTTTACAGTCTTACTTTTAGGTAATTGTCTCTTCAAAAGTTCGCTTTCTTTAGTTCCTATCTTTTCCAATACCTGTTTGTTTTGTTTATTTAACAAACATACCCCTGTCATCGAATTTAGAATTTCTTGCAAACTTGTAACTTTTTTCTTTAAACACCGATACTGCGATTGTATTTTTTTTGTATTTCTTATACTATTGCTTTTTATTTTCGAGGTGTTTTTTTGGTAATTTTTCTTGGTGTATAGTTTGTTCGCTTAGATACGGTTGTTTATTTGCTGCGTCGCGTCGCCTCAGTACGTGCAGCATTTTGTCAAAGGCGCGATATTAAAGTTCGCGCTGTAAAGCACCCGAAACGTCGGGGATCAAAAGTCAAATTAAACGCGATAAAATCCGTAAGATTATTTTCATTTAATGTGTAGTGTTCACGCAAATATAAGAAGTCATTATTGTAAACTTAACGAAATTCTAAAATATTTTCAAGAAGAATAAATAATATTGGTGTTGAGGGTAATAATAAAATATTTTATTATTGATATAATTACAACTAGACATTACCTCCCACAAGTTCTAGGTTGGTACAGCAGTATCGGCTAACTTTCTTTTATTGATAATTTGGGGTATGAAATAAGATTTATCAAAATGTTCGGAGCAAATGGTGCTAGTCCGTTCAGTAATTCAAGGTTCACGATTTCTACAAGCTGCAATCCAACTCTGTCGCCTGAGATGATCTTTTTTGGAAATATGTAAAACCAAACCAATGTTCGAAAAATTTACTGCTTTTTGTAATACTTTATTATAAAATTTAAACAAAAAATAAAAACCTGTGCGGAAGACAAACCTGAATGGTTAAAAAACTTATCGATAGCAGTACATTGCAGTCCTTTCGGTTGCAGTGATAACAGTTTATTTTATAAAATTGCATACATTTGCTACGAAGTGGCAAGTTTCTATATTTTAATAAATACTAGTTATCGATTATATTAAATTCTAATTTATTCCGAATCGTGTTGAGATTGAGCTGAATATTTAAATCATTTGACAAATTTCACTACACATCTTAATGTAATGATTATTATTATTATTCACCATAAACTGATTTAGTTAATAGGAAATAAATTTTCGTTAGTATATTTATTTTGTGTAGTAAACTATATTTATTTTAAAATTGCTTATTTTTCATTTCATGAACTATGATGGCAACACTTGGTATTTTACGAAAATATTCAGACAATACGAGTTTTAACGATAATATTATGTTAAAAATATTCACAGATGTAAAGTCATGTTGTCTTTTTGTAGATTTGACGGTTTTGATTGATTTTTGCTTGAAAATACACTGCAATTCGGCATTTTTGTCGGAGCTTAATTGACTAGCACGATCACTTGCGAAATGGCGCACGACACGGAGCAACTAGTTTTATATAACAGGTATGAGTCAGACTCTCGTACCTTTGACAGAGGGATATGCTTTGCGATGCCGCCTCTTTTGCTTTAATACTCAACGACTTACTGCCATACAATAAAATTAGTAAACATCAGCTACTTTGTGCGTTATTAGAAAATGACTTTGTAGTTGTAGACAACTGTTGTATTACAATTATTGGATAACGAATCAAATTTCAATGTTTGTCCAAATTATGATCCTATCACAGTTCCAAAATAGGATTAATTGAATTTCAAAATGAAAATTTAAAGATTAAATAAAAAACCCTGTATTGAGAAAAGAATGCAAAAAAAACTGATTTGTAATGAATAAAATTTTATAATGAAGTGTTAAACCGTTATGACCGATTAATCATCCATTCAAATTTCAAATTTTTGATAGACCTGGGCAATTTGTCACGGTTGCGTTTCGATCTACGGCAGAATGCAACAATCAAAAAATATTCGACAAACGGAATTGTAAATCCATACGTCTAAAAATAATGAGCCTTCTTCTCTATGTTTAAAATATTCTGTTGATAGATTATAGGTGGTGCAACGTACCTGTAGACTTTAAGCTTAAAATTGACGACGAGTGGTCTCTGACGGGTACCATCACGTATAGTTCCCAGCACTTAATTGAACACTGGCCTTGAATGCACAGTACATGATTTATATTATTTTTGATGGCGGGAGAGTAGTGCAATAGTGGGTAAATTATTAAAAGTACAGATGTAAATTTTCTAAAAAAGTTAAAGGCGGAACCAGGACATAAATAGTATCCCTATTTATGTCCTGGTTTTCTGTCTGTATGTATAGTTGCCGTGTGTTGGCAATATTTATCCATGAAGCGACTGTGAATAGCCAGTGATGGAATATTGAAAGGCATTAGTTACATGTATGCATTTCTTTTGCAGATAGATGTAAATAACAAAACCTTTTTGTCGAAGCTGGTGTTAAAACTGTCGCGAGGTCACTCTCAGACGTCGAAAGTATTGAAAAATTTACGATCCAGTCCTCCACAAGCAATTTCTCTCGTCGCTCAAGTGGGCATGGAGAAAACTATGTGGGAGTATACCCGAGTCATGTCACTTCTAGAACATTCCTTCTATATAACTGGAATTTGGAACACAGATGCGAGGTAAATGCAACAAATTATTTGTTTGTTAGCTTAGTCCCAGACTAACAAAGAAAGAAAGACGGTGCTTGTGTATATTTGAAGTGTCGTAAAAACCAGACCAAACCATGTTCAATTTATTGTAAAAACACACTTATATACACGCGCATCTAAAATTATTTGTAACCTATATCATGGTTTTACATACATATGCGTGTGCTTGCCAAGCGTGGCAGCTATGGCGAATATCCCCCCTATGAGGCAATCTATGGGGGAGACGTATGTTCAGCAGTGAACATTAATAGACTGTAACGGTTTACGTTTAGTAGTGAACTTTTACAGACTGTTAACGAAAGAAAAATGTGTGCGTGAGTGCATGATGTCAAAAAGTAATGGTTTTGGCACCACCAGTAATCTGCGCAGTGCTCTGTATGTCTGTTATTGTTGATCTGAGTGTCTAGCATGAAGTAGTACATTTTATCTATTATATAGATTTTTTAATTAACTTTCTGCATCTATTCAATTCATTCAAATTTAATTTGATTCACTTTTTAATTTAAGACTGTCGAGAGTAAAAGTAAAGTAAAAGAAAAATAGTGGAAAATGATACAATTAATTGTGCATGTAAGTACATACGTGTGTGAACTCGTCGCTATCACGCAGACTTTTGTTGCAAATTAACCCTTCAATCCCCATAAAAATCCCATGCAGTCGCATGCGTCCATCAAATCCCGAGCAGTCGCTTTCGACCGCATCCACCCAGAGCACTTTAAACCAGGGGTTGAAAGCGGTAAAGGTATAAGGGTATGGTACCGGTATAGAATTACGATACAGCTTCGATTTAAAGGTAGAACCAAAACGGTTGAGAATTACGGTTGTGGTACCGTTAAAAAAAAGAATTATACCTATATTTTTTTACGGTATCGTTATACCTATATTTTACTAATACCTTTACCGAAATAATTTCGGTACCGAAAAAAATGAGTATTTTAGGCTTATTTATATGTATTGTGTCTCGGACCTTGCTTAACGTTATGAGACTCATTTGATTTGGATTTCCTATGTTACTGTATTTCATGTTCGGAGAAAATTAAACATCTTTATCATATTTGTATTATTATTGTTACGAGCTTGAGGTTCGTGACAATAAAAATTGCCGATAAAATTACCTAAATTAACACTTTAATTTACTTTACACAAATTAAAGTTAAAAACACTAATAATTAAACACACTAATTCACTTTATTCCGCTCCGAAGCTTCGCTTGTGTCGCCGAGTTCAACTCTTATATAAATTAGCAAAATATCCAGAATGTTCAAGTAAACACGCGATGCTAAGTGCTGTTTTCGAGTCATTACGAATCATATTCAACTGCAGAGAGGTGTAAGACAGGTTGACGTTATATCACCCATACTCTTCACCGCCGCATTGGAAGGTGTTTTCAAGCTACTGAATTGGAAAGGTATTAACATCAAAGGCGAGTACATTACTCACATTCGATTTGCCGTCGATATAGTCTTTATGGTGGAATCGCTGGAGGATCTAAGCAATATACTCAATGATCTCAATAGTGTATCCCAACGTATAGGTTTTAAGAAGAACATGGACAAAACAAAGATCATGTGTAATGTTCATGTCACACCTATGCTGGTAGTTGTTGGGAGCACTAAGCTCGAAGTTGTTGACGAGTACGTTTGCCTGGGACAAATAGTCCGACCAGGTAAGTCTAACTTCGACCGAGAGGTCTTCAGGAGATTTCAACTCGACTGGGCAGCGTTCGAGAAATTACGACACATCTTCTCGTGATTTATACCTCAAAACCTAAAAACTAGATTGTACACCAGTGCATGTTGCCAGCGATGACTTACGGATCTGAGACATGTTCCTTTAACTGCTGGCCGTGTGAGGACGATCATGGTCGCTCAGCAAGCTATGGAGAGAGCTTTGCTCGGGGTTTCTCTGCGCGATAAACTTAGAAACCGCAGTAGAACCAGGGCAATCGACATAACCCAATGTATTAGTAAGCTGAAGTGGCAATGGGCCGGCCATTCGGCCCGAAGAACCGATAACTGATGGGGAAAAAAGGTTCTCGAGTGGCAGTCTCGTACCGGTAGGCGTAGTGTAGGCCCACTAGACGGAATGATGACCTGGTAAGACATGCAGGAAGTCGATGGATGCAGGTGTCTCAGGACCGTGCTTTGTGGCATTCCTTGAGGGAGGCCTATGTTCAGCAGTGGACTTGTGAAGGGATATAATGATGATAATGATGAAGCTAAAAATGTCATTTCTTTGATCCTTTTCTTCTCGTTGGATAGCCATGCAATGGAAACATTCAGAGCGATGTTTATCTTTCTCCGGGTGTTTTTCTACTTTAGGGTGTAGAGCAGAAGGAGTCCTTGGTCGTTCCGAATTCACAAAAATATCTAGGGAATGATGGTGCTTATTCTGACACATGATGACTGGTTCTGAAATAAATCATATTCAATCATATCATCACTCACAACTCGAAAAATTACGTTCGTTCGGCTTCAATCTAAAAAAGTATAAAGATATACAAAGTTGTATAATATCGTCAAGAAATGCTTAATTAGTTTGTACCTACTTTTATCCATCTTTACGACAATCTAATTGTAAAATTTTAAACAAAGCACACATTATAACAAGCAGTTCACGCGGTAAGATTATGGAACTCACTATCGTCAAATATAAGAAATTCCGAAACTTTGTTGGTATTCAAGAAACGTCTTAGAGATAACTACTTTGCATCCTGTTAATTTATATATATTATTCTATTACATTAGTTTTAGTTTATGTATGTATATCATATGTAACTATCGTATTTGTTATTATTATTATTTATTGATTTATTTTATTTTTATTTATTGTTTTATTTTATATAATTTACGTAACATTGTGTATATTATTTATTTTTAGTAGTAATAATGTATGCACTAAGTTTGCAATTTCAATATAATTTCCTTTATGGGTCTACTGGAAGATATTTCAGCTAATTTGGAATAAGTAGAACCTTTGTACGAAATTACTATAAGACTGCTTCTGTATCTTAATGTGTGTACATAAAATAAATTAAAAAAAAGCACACTTGTGATTAAGTTGACAATCAAAGTATACGCGGAAACATGAATGGCGGCAAAATGGCAAAAAAATCTACTTTGTTTAGCTGCCGAGACACGAATATCCGTAAATTTTCGATCAAGTACCTACTCTCTTACCAATGCGGCCGAAACTGCGTGAAGCCTCGGCGCGAGTTGCGGCGTACAATTTCTTTGTTTATACTTTATACCTTTATTTTATAATTTAGATACTTGAAAAAGTAATGGTACAGTTACTTTAAGGTATAGTAATTTAAAGGTACCTTTATTTTAAGGTATCGAAATTTAAAGGTATGACGTCATACCGCTTATCGTCTGTACCATAATTTTTTCGGTTATTCAATCCCTGTTTTAAACCATTAAAACGTATATTTAGAGACTACTTTTCTATGAAGAAGTTTGGCATTGTAAAATCTATACAAAATTCTCTATCCTGTGGTCTAAACAAAAGTCAGGTTTTACTTCCTAAAAGAAAAACCAAGCGGATGTTGGCAGCGTGAAAATCGCAATTGTTTCTATATACTATTCGAAATAATTTACGTAAAAAGAAAAATTATAATCACACAAAACTTTCACTACAATTTTAAAATAAAATTGTACTAAAACGCTCATAAAACACTAGAAAAATCCAAAAACCAACACAATAACATTCACACGAAAATGGCGTACTACGAAATGAATGTATAATAAAAAATGATAAAAAAGGATACGGTCCAAAATTGTATGAAGTGTAGACCTTGTAGGTTTTGTACAAGTAGAGAAATAAATTAATATGTTATACCACTTTTGGTCATTCAAATCCATGAATTTGCCTTTATTTCAGTGATATTAATATTTTATTCTTACCAAAAACTGCAACACTAATAGATATAATAAACCTTCTTTCGCATTCGCACACGAAAGAGATAGATTTATGCATACGTCTTGCATAGAAATGAGACAGAGCGGTGTGATTGTTTGTCCCTTTCTCCGTGCCGGTTTTTTTGTTAAGCAAACTACACTTTGCTAAACAACTTTGACAGTTCGTAGCAATCTAAGGAGTTTACAAGTCGGTTTAAGTGAGAAAAAAGTGTTTTGTGAGCTTAAGATTGGTGAATCTTGTTCAGTTCAGTTGTTAAAACAATTAAGTTTTTATCTAAATATATTTAAAAGTTATAAATATTATTGTATAAGGGTGTTTTTCAAAAAGTTTGTTATGTAACGTAATGGAATTCCACCAAAATAAAAAATAATAAATATGTTATTTATCAGTCGTTACAATTAAGTAATTAATAGAATTTATTAATTTACGTGTAAAACCTTTAAATGAACGAGAAATTTATATTTGGATAAGGTACATCGTCTGAAAAGTTCGATTACATCACAAAGTTTGGATAATTATTAAAACTCAACTGACTTTCAAGAATATATAATTTGTATCAAAAAAAGTGTTTTTAAACATAAACAGTCTCAAAAATCTGAAATTTATAATTAGTAATTTTAAATGAAAACCACTTTTTTCTATGAAAACTATTCCTCTACGCTACTTATGGTACGTTTTATTGAACAGTCTTGTCTTTACTTTGCTATTCTTCTTTATAATGTGCTATTTAAATTAATTTTATAACAAGGCTTAATTGATACATTTCTTTTTAAGTTAAATTAAGGCAATATTTATACGAAGCAAATATTAAATTAAATATAAATATCACAACACCAATAGGACAAGTGACGTTAATGGAAAATGGCGTCACGTTTAGAAACTATAAGGCATAGTTTACATTAATTTTAATTAAAGCTTATTCCAGAAATTAAGTAATTATTTAAAAATACTTATGAATCTAGCTGAAATAGTCACTCAACCCTGTTTATTTTACATAAAAGTAAAAAATAACTACTTAATATTAAAAAAAAGGATTATAATTGGAAAACAGAATTATAATTGGAAAGTTATCACAACAAATCTTCACTTTAAGCTACTTGTATCTATATATTTTTATAAAGATATATTTTAGTGAGAATTCGTTAACGACATAAATATTTAATAAGTAATATTATTTATGTTATACTCATTTATTTTCTCGAAATGTTTCTTTACTCTTTCTAGCTCCTTTTTTATGAAGTTCGTGTTTTTCTGGGTTCTGTTTTATTTTTTCTCTATACATTTTAGACCGTTCCGCAGCCGTCAATGCCATGGTGAGTTCTAAAGAGAAGCAAAATTTAATCTCGGCCTGTATGATCAAGTTAGTATCATACCGTTGCTGTTATTAGTGTTACGTGAGTTGTGAGTACGAATCCTCATCCTATCTACTATAATCGAAAAAAAGAAACGCATTACAAAAGTATGTACTACGCAATCATACCAATTAAATTCATTTTCTTTTTAATAAACGTAATTGATATTAATTTTGACCTGTAAGGTCTAAATTATATATAGATAGAATTAAAAGTTAAGCAGGTCAATAAAAACTTCAAAATAAACCAAGCACAATGTAAACCATGCCTAAGAATTCCACTACGTCACATTGGTCTTCCGCTAATACAATACGTTGCGTAGGGAATGTGGCGTATGACGCCGACACAGAAATAAACTTCAAAATTCAATAGGTCGATATAATTTTAATAAATATTACTTTCAGTTCAGATTCTTAAGACTTTTTTTTTAATTAGCTATCAAAATTTCTAATACAAAGATCATTACTTACCTCAAATAGTAGGTCGTGATGGAAAATAAAAACAAGACAACGTGACGCTCAACCACTGACTTGCATTTTACAAACACGACTGCTCTTAAAAAACTAATATTGCGACGGTTTGTTAGCTAAAATGCAGCCAATAATAAAAACCAACACTTAATTTATAATTTCTTTAATATTCTATAATTTAATATATATACATATATATATATATATATATATATATATATATATATATATATATATATATATATATATATATATATATATACGGTATAGTGTACATAGACTGGGCCTAAAATGGACCATCTCCTTTCATATTGATTCTATAATGCCAAACTTCTTCATAGAAAAGTAGTCTCTAAACATAAGTATTTATGGGTTAAAGTGCTGTGGGTGGGTGCGGTCACATTTGACCTCTTGAATTTTGACGGAATATCGCCGCGGTCAAATTTGGCGTTTGGTGAAGATGATTAAACGGCAGAATCTATAGACACCTGTTATAACATTAATGTCCTCCATAAAGAACTTCAGGCACAGCAGCCAGTCTTGACAGGGAGGAGACTAAACATCTACGCAGGACAGGATTATAGTGCACAAAGACTGCGCGAAAACATATTATGTGTACTCTCTAATTCCTCATTCTCTTAGTCCGATGGGACGGCAAACCGACAGCGACCGGAGAGAGATTAAGCGCATGACCAACCTCTTTGCTGCTTTTCGAGGCACGGGGGTAAAACGGCCATTTTCCTCACTCTGAGCTGATCAAAAAATTTCTCAAAAGAAAAACCGAATAACTGAATTAGGTTCGATCCGGGATTCGAACGACCACTAGATTAACGAGGCAGTCGGTCATCATAACATTGTTCAATATGCATTAAGGCAATCTTTAAAAAATATTATTTGTTTTGTTTTATTTTTAGTTACAAATTCTACATTTTTAAAAGAAAATTATCGTAAAGTACTCATTACATATCTTTGTGTCTGATTTCCAGCAAGATTAAATTTACCTGTTTACAAGCCATATTTACATTTACAGGACACACGAGTCAATAGAACAAATAAACCAGACAATACAGGATATGACTATGGGTGGTGACTTCACCCTCAACCCATTTGAGAGCCTCACAACAGGAGAGCATTCGATACGTCTCGACTCAGAATCGTTCTGTGCAGAAGATCCCAATGAGCTTACTGTTGACGATTTTGCTTCTCTAAAGAAACATGGATTAGTGAGCGAGAAGAAAGATGTCAATGAGGTATGTAAGTAGCAAATACGAGCGTTGTTTACATCGTCATAATTAAATTAAAAATGAAATTTAAAAATAAATTTGTTTTTAACTATGATATGCAAAAACAATTTTGTATTTTTAATTATTATTTACTAATTAAATAATTAATTAATAGTTTGAGCAATTGCGTATTTGAATTGAGCAATTTGTGAGCAATCAACTTATTTATTATTCTGAGCGGTATAGGCAAAAAAATTGTACTTTTAATTATTAATTACTAATTAAATAATTTATTAATAGTGTGATCAATAACGGATTTAAATTCAGCATTTTGTGAGCAATTAAGTGCACTTATTTTTTTTAAGGTTTTAAGTATAATACGCAAAACCTATTTTGTATTTTTAATAACTAATTAAATAATTAATTTATAGTATGAGCAATTGCAAATTTGAATTGAGCAGTTAGTGAGCAATTTAGAGCACTTATTCTTTCATCTGAGTGGTTTAGGCAAAAACTATTTTGTACTTTAAGTTATTAATAATTGATTAAACAATGAGTGAATAGTGTGAGCAATTGCGATTTCGAAATGAGAAATTTGTAGGCAATTAAAAAAAATTGAAAATTAAAAATTAAATAGCTATCATCAGCAAATAAACAATATAGTATTATCGTGATTGTTCCCTACAAGATTAGGTATGTCATTAATATGGATTAACAATAGGAATGGACCAAGAATCGAGCCCTGAGGAATGCCCATTGATACTACCGATATAGAGGAACTTTTACCATTGATAACAACTTTTTGAGTTCTGTTACTTAATATTATTTTTTCGCGCCATAATTAATGCCTGGTACATGGCGATTTACCACTAGCACCATCTGGTATCGGGTAGCAGAACTAGGAGAGCTTTCTGGAAAATTTCATCCTAGAACTTTCTACACCTAGTCAGTCGGGACCAGTATGTACTCGAATATTCTAGATGTTTCAGTAGAAGAGGCCCTATATAAGGCCGGTGGGGACCGCGACCGAGTCAGTATTGAATTGGTGATTCAAGCGAATACTTGCAAGCGATATTACTGCGAACTAAAGTGATCGGTAATACAATTGTGATCGTAATACTATACATTATTAGTGTGTTTTAAGTTGTTATTAGTGTTCTGTAATTAAAGTTCTATTTTATTTTATTTTTTCTGTAAATTAAAATTCGGTTATTCAGTCGGCAATTTTTACTGTCACGAACCTCAAGCTCGTAACATTATGAAATAATAAGTCTAAACGCAATATTTTTTAACATTTTAATGTTGTCCGTATGTATTTTTAATGCAAATGTGGATTTTTTATACTTTTTAATTTTTGAAGTCCGATTTTACTTTTACTAAAATTTTTATTTTGTGTTCTCAGTACATAATGAAAATTTATTGGGTTAACACTTTAAGATGGGGTAGATCTTGTCCTTGAGATACAAAGAGTGTAATTTAATTGACCTGTGTAATATTTTTTCGTGTTTACCTCAGGTGCCGCTAATAGCTGACGAAATAGACATCAGCCCGTGGAAGAACCTCCTCATGAAGTTTGCCCAAGTGCATGCGTGCTTGGAGCATTTATATCGCGCCGAGAGTTGTCTGAGAGCTGATTTTGGTACTGGACTTTTTATTTAGAATAAAATATTTTCTTATTTGCTCGTTTAGGTGGTATGACTTGGAGTCTAGGAGTAGGAGTCCTAGGAGTCCGTCTGAGTAGGTACATCCCCCTTATATCTACCGCCAAACAGCAGGTGCTGTACTCCAGTCTAAAGGATATAGGGAGTTAGTATAATAACAGGTAGTGAGTCTTTCCATCTTAAGCTTTGGTCTCTTGATCGTAACGCACAACGCTGCGATATGCGGCTCAAACGCAGCGTTACGACGCAGCGTTTAGTATCTTTGCGGAGAAGTGGTCAGTTGATTTTGCCACAGCTACCAAAGCAGAAGCAGAGAACAATAGTTTTGAAATTTGTGTTAGGAGGAGGAAGGAAGTAGTTTGTTATTTTTATATAAAGAGGGATAATTGCGGATTAATTATATTAAATTATCTTCAAACAAATCCACTGTCAACCCGTGACGCACAACGCAGCGTCGCAACGAGAACGACGCCGCGCAGTGCGGAGTACCCGCTCCCCGCTTCACCGCGCTTGCCCCTCGCCGCTGACGCATACTGCGGCGGAACAAAAGACCATTCTACACGTTTTTCATACGATTATGTGTCCGGCACCGCACGCCGCTTACCGCAGCGTTGTTCGTTACGATCAGGAGACCAAAGCTTTAGTTCTCAGAGATGACAACGCATCTGTAGCCTTGTTTATCGGAAGTGGTCTGCAGGCGTCCATGGACTGCAGCAGCCACTAACCATCAGGTGACTTCGTTCGTCACTTCATATTTATGAAAATATATGAAATTTCCCACAGTCACCTTTTACGACACACACGCGACGAAAACAAGAGATGGACTTTCTTGTTTCGGTATTCGGAGACAATGGGTGCGTTTGGCAGAAAAAAGCGCTAGCAAGCGCTTGTAAGCAAAATGGCGATCGTAAGCGGTAAGCGCTGTCAAATCGTAAGTAGCTATTTTCCTCTAGGACACGATGTTAGTTTTAACCGGGGGAACCTAACCTAATTTAAATATATGTTTGTAAAGTATTCATATTAAAAACTTACCAATCATAAATTTTTAATAACATGTATATGTTTATTCATGTCATTATATTACTTAACACTAATATTGCACAAAACAACTTTTAAACTCTACTTCAAAACAAACAAATTAAATAAGCAAAATGGCGGATTATGTTAGCGCTACTGAAGTAGCAATCGTGTCCTGGCCGAAAACTATTTTAGCGCTTGTAAGCGCTTGTTAGCGTTTTTCTGCCAAACGCACGCAATCTCGAGTAAATTTTGACATTATGGAGTTTGAGTTCAAACTCGAGATGGTCTCCGAATACTTGCCTTATTGTTTAACGCCGCCACTTTTCAATTAAATTTATACTTTCGCACATTTTTTTACTCGCTGCACTCATTTTAACAAAAAATGGTTGTTTTGCACTGTTATGGGAAATTTATTTTGGACAACCTGCTTACTTCAAGGGCTGGTTAACATTATTTTCAGAGTTTTAAAGTTTGAATAATTAGATCTTATCTGGTGGCAGTTTTACAAACCTCGATGCTGTCAGTCAAAGTGTAGTTAGAATGATCATCTCAAACCTCTAATTAGCTCAGTGGTTCTTAAAATTTTAGGGATGGAAGACAATTTAACCGATGTTTTGTCTTGACTTGAACCACCAACCTTTATTATATTTGATATAATAGCAAGGTAGATTTTCAAGTTTGGTATATAAATAAAGCACAAAAATGAATGTATAAGAGAGTCTCATTGCGCATCCCTAATTTTAATGTGGCAACACCTTGTATTCTAAACCGTAGGAAGTATTAGCCAACAAGGCCAAAATTTTTAAACAGCCAACAACACTGACGATCTTCCCCATGAATGTTGTTACACTTTACCTATATGTGTATATATTTTCTTTAAGTATGTTTAATAATTGTAGTATACCTTTGCGGTTCTCTTTGGTTGCCTTTAGAGACAAACAGTGTTCCACAGCCATCAGTTAAGAATCATTTAGCGTATAGTGAAATGCGTATGCGTATATTAGAGGATAGCACTTGTCGAATTTTATTTTATTTATGTGTATGTTTTCACAGACCACAAAATGTCTAGCATAAAAGCTGTAGAAATTAAATTCTTACTAATAATTACATATTCTTCAGAAACTGTTTTTTGTTGTAGAAACATTTTATATAACATAATCAATTTCTTTTCTACGTCAATTTGAAAAAAAGTGATAATATTTCCAGCGCAACTGAAGCCAATTGCGTCGAAGTTGTTACAATTATACGTGTCGGAGAAGTCGCCGGTCAGGACAGTCGGTCAGTTGATGAGTGATCCGGTTCAGAGTATTTGCATTCCAATTACGAATACCATCGTTCAGGACCACTTAAAGTAAGTTTACGCAGACTTCTTAAACAAATTAAAATGAACATAAACAGTATCTAAAACAAAACAACCAATGACTGCAACACACATATGTTGCTCGACCGGGAAAACAACACATTCTCACAAAATACCAGCATGAAATAGCAGGTTAGTCTTACTGGTCTTCGTACAGTGTCAAGACTGTACACCGAATATACTGTACCACCAGTGAGTCAAGAGTTGCGTGGATGTCGTAAGAAGCGACTATGGAGAAAGCTGCTATCTCGTGGATTTTCATAAATAGCGATATAGCTAAGTCGTGTGTATGAGACAACATATTCAGACGGGTGACGGGCAACATCATCGGTGCTAGTATGTCCTGCCACAATAAACCACGTCTTTATTAACTCGCTTATGTGTATGTCTGTTCGGGTTGAATTTAGTAATTGATGTTAAACTAACATCCCGATGAGCTAGACTTATTTGATCAAGGCTTAGAATCGGATGACAGCGTAATGTAATGTAGTGTAGCCCCACGTCAATATATATCAGAAGATTCCAGGTTCGAATCTTGGCAGGGTCGCCATGTAATGTAGGAAGATACTTTTCAGATCTTAAATTATAATGCTCTTATTCTACACATAACACACATACATATATAATGGGACACACTACAATAAAGAAAAACCCAAGGAATTTTATACTTCTAATAAAACCTTTTTTATCATAGAAGTCCTTTTCTAAATTCTTTTTTTTATAGAAGCCCGTTTTAAAACATGGTATATTAAAATACTTTGTTTGATAAGGACCCGTGGTAGCTCATATGGTTAGCGATCGCCGAAAATTTCACACGACAACGCGAGCGCGTTACGCGAGTTTTTACGCGAGCAACTCGGGTTCGATACCCGCAGGCACCAATGAAATTGTTAATTGCAATTTTTAGTGATGATTTGCCACGTGCTCGGTGGTGAAGAAAAATATCGTGAGGAAGGAAACCTGCGTCTGTGAGAAATAGGAAAAAGAAAAAATTTCGAAGACGTGAAGTTCGCTAACACGCATTAGGGCAGCGCGGCGAAAATTTCCTTGCCTTAAAACCAAAATGAGAGGAGGTCTGTGTCTAGCAGTGGGACGTATATAGGCTGTAACGAAAACTAAACTTGTTTGATAACATTAACGTTTTCAGAAAACCTGCGTTTTGGTACCGTATGGAAGTGAGCAGAAAAGAAAATTCACAGGATTCGGGCCTCAATAGAGACGCGAAAATAGTCTATGTATTTTCACAGACACCCGTTTTCCCCCCACCGGTTTGGCAACATTTAGGTAAGTTTCCGTTTAAACTATTCGAAAATTTTGAATACTTCATGATCATATTTGTTATTGATGTATAAAAATGAGATAAATTTTATTGATTTCACAAATCACGAACATGAGCGGTATGGTAGTCAAGCAGTGGCTTATGTCTATGTTACACCAGTCCAGATGTTTTAGGTTTGGAAATAAGATCTTTCCAACATTTTCCTTCAGTCGATAATATTATAGTGTTGGCGAATTCTCTTACGCCCCTACTAGAAGTCAACTTTATTTTGTACGTATCTTAACATTTTCGGCAATAAGAAACATGTCCAATGGCTAAACCTGTATAAAAAAAACCACAAAACCCCCTCAAGGAGACAATCCATCCTACGACCAGCACAGGTCTTATAATGTCTTATAATAGATGGTTCGACCGGGGAAGGACCACGCTCTCACGGAATACCAACGTACGTCACGTTAGTTTTGTACGGTGAGTGTAGAGATCTCGAGACCATTTTTACTAGAAACAAAGACATTCCATCTTAGTCCTCAGAGGTGAGATAAACGCATCTGCATTTTGATCCTTCATCATTACAGCCCTTCACAAGTCCACTGCTGAATATAGGCCTCCCCCAAGTAACGCCACAAAGCACGGTTCTGAGCCACCTGCATCCATGGACTTCCTGCATGTCTTACCAAGTCGTCACTCCATCTAGTGGGGGGTCTTCCTACACTTCGCCTACCGGTACGAGGATGCCACTCGAGAATCTTTTTTCCCCAATGGTTGTCGGTTCTTCGAGCTATATGGCCGGCCCATTGGTCGGACGGCTATGACGGTCACTCTGGTTCTACTACAGATATCCTCATTTCTAAGTTTATCACGCAGAGAAACCCCGAGCATAGCCCTCTCCATAGCTCGCTGAGCGACTTTGAGCGTCCTAATACGGCCAACAGTGAAGGACCACGTCTCGGTTGCGTAGGTCATCACTGGCAACACACTTTAGTTTTCAGGTTTTATTTTCAGGTATATCTGACGAGAAGATGTGTCGTAATTTCCCGAACGCTGCCCATCCAAATTGAATCCGTCGATTGACTTCTCGGTCGAAGTTGGACTTACCTATTGGACTATTTGTCCCAGGTAAAAGTACTCGTCAACAACTTCGAGCAGGTGCTCGAACAACTACGGGCAAGGTGTGACATGGACATTAAACATGATCTTTGTATTGTCCATGTTCATCTTAAGACCTATCCGTTGGGAGGTACTATTTATTTATTTATTTATTTATAACATACATGCCTACAAGCTAACAGATGATAGCATCCAACACGCTTGCAACATTAGGATACATTATGTTAAAATTGTCTATTTTAAGTCATGATTAAATTACCAAATAAACCGCATTAAATTAAAATAAAAAAATTAGTTGAAATAATTGCAGAACAAATAAAAAAATAAAACGAAAATAATCAAAAAGAAAATAATCAAATTAATAAAACGAAAATAGTCAAATTAATAAAACAAAAAAGACCAAAATAGTCAAACAAAATATTACACGTCATTAAAATAGTAATTATAATAATCAATGTCAGGGATAAAAAATTATATAATATCAGTTAGAATATTTCTTAATTTACTTATAAGTTTACTCAATCCATCAGCAAATAAGTCAAGATCATCGTACTGAGCAAGTATGTCACCTATCATTCATAAAGCGCGGATAGTAGGCGCGTGCTCGCCGCGCCTGGTGCGCGCGACAGGGCGCGCTAGCAAACGAGGCCGGCGGCGCGGTGCTAGCTGCAGCCCTGACTCCTGTCGTATATTACGGGGAACTAAGATGCGTACACTCTCTTGTATCTGCGGACTATCGATCTTATGATAGAGTATAGAGAGATAATGTGTCAGCATTAGCATAAGCCTCCTAAATTTCAAAGTTTCCATACCAACCATGCCTGATACGAACAAAGAAGGATACAGGTGAGGATAGTACCCGTATTGCTTCCGAAAGCACCATCGGGCAAACTTACGCTGTATCTTCTCGACCAAAAGGACATACTTGTCCTCAAATGGGTCCCAGATAACAGCACCATATTCCAGCTTGCTACGAACAAATGCGTTAAACGTTATTTTAGCAACTACTTCATTGTCAAATTGTGTTCCAGTCCTAATAACAAAACCTAACATTCTATGCGCGTTCTTACAGATACTTGTCATGTGAAGATGAAAGTCTAATTTGGAATCTAATAATAGCCCTAAGTCTCGAATATTATTTACTCTTTCCAAAGGAGCGTCAAGTAAGCTATATAAATTTACAATTGGTCTAGGTTTTCGAGTGAAAGTAATTACTTTGCATTTATTACTATTAAAAGGTAATAGATTTTCTTGGCTCCAACTCAACAACGCATCAATGTCTCTTTGTAAATTTATGGTATCTGATTCAGATTCAATACCCATACTGAGTTTTAAGTCATCAGCAAAGAGGAGACATTCAGAAAAACAAACGGTGTTCGGCAGATCATTTATAAAGAGTAGGAAGAGGGTTGGACCCAACATACTGCCCTGACTAACACCTGATCTCGTGAAGTAAATCGCTGAAATTATACCCGTTCACCCGCACATACAGACATCGATTATTGAGGTCATTGAGCATAGTGCTTAAGTCCTCCAGCGATTCTGCCATAAGGACTATATCGTCGGCAAATCGAAGGTGTTTGATGTACTCGCCATTGATGTTAATTAAGGATACGGATCCTTTCCAGTCCAGTAGCTTGAAATCGTCTTCCAATGCAGCGGTGAAGAGTTTCGGGAAAATAACGTCACCCTGTCTTACACCTCTCTGCAGTTCGATAGGTTTCGAACTCTGGTTCTATACTCGGATAGCCATCGTAGCCCTACTGTGCAAACACTTCAGCACTTCGATATACCGACAGTCAACTTGGCACCGCTGAAGAGACTGTTGCACCGCCCAAATTTCGACGGAATCAAAGGCTTTCTCATAGTTCCACATACGCCAAGGCAAAGTGGCAGATTGTAGTCTTCGGACTTCTGTACTATTTGCCGAAGGGTATGTGTGTGGTCTATGGTACTAAAGCCTTTTCGGAAACCGGCGTGTTCGGGAGGCAGGAAGTCGTAGTGTCTGCGTGCGAGACAGTTCGTAATGACTCTCGAAAACAGCACGTAGACGCGGCTCAGAAGGGATATCGGTCTGTAGTTCTTCAAGAGGGCGTTGTCACCTTTCTTGAAAGACCACCGCACTTCTGCTCCACGCCTCGGGAGTAATGCCTCCATGGAGGACGGAATTAAAGAGCTTCTGAAGGACTTCAAGTACCGGTTTTCCACCCGCTTTCAGAAGCTTCGCTGTAATTCCATCCTCGCCCGGGGACTTGCCGTTTTTATGGTGCTGGAGAGCCATTCTAATCTCGCTCAGACTGACGTCCGGGATATCATCGGAATAGTGTCGGATAAGACTTGCTCTTGGATCGTTACTCACACTTGCGTGTGGCTCCAACGATGATGTGTACAGCTGCCCATAGAACCTCTCCATCTCACTCAGAATCTCAGGTGTCCCGGAAACGATGCTGCCACACTCAGTCTTCAGCTTTGACAGTTGACTCTTACTGGCAGACAGATCTCTGGCAAATACTTTGGAGCCCTGGTTCCGCTCGATCGCTTTTTTTATAGAAGAGGGGGCAGACGAGCGTGCGGCTCACCTGATGTTAAGTGACTACCGTCGCCCATGATCAACCGCAACATCAGGGGAATTGCAGGTGCGTTACCGGCCCTTTAGAAAGGAGTAAGCTCTTTTCTTGAAGTTACCCGGGTCGTATCGGTCCGGAAAAATTGCCGGTGGTAAACTATTTCACAGAGAGGTTGTACGCGGAAGAAAACTCCTTTTGAAACGTACAGTGGTGGACCGCCAAGCATCCAGATGGTGTGGATGGTATCATCGCTTCTTCAATACGAGCAGTATTAAGGTTGCGTAAATCTCGCCGCATGCCTTTGGAGATCTGTTTGTTCAGTTGCCTGTATGCTGTCAAATCTGTTGACGATTGCAGCCTCATCTCCCGTCTAACAGCCATGAGATTAAGAGTGTGATCGGAGAGTTTTTGTGTTCTTCCGCAACCGGTCTTGCAGAACTTAGCTCCGACCGCATGGACAATTTCCACGAGCTTGTCATTCATATCATCCACTGCATTGCAATCTTCTAGGCACTGAAAGCGGTTACGTAACTCGAGCTAAAAGGTTTTGGGATTCTGGATTAGAGCACGAGGGGGACAGAGCGTTGACTTCATTAGACGAGACCTCTCCAACTTACGTTTAGGTTGTGCCTCTAACCATTCGGTGATCGCTGCCAGTTTTCACCCTTGCGATCACTGAGACATCACTGAACAGTTGGCGTCTGGTCGTCATAATGAAGTCAATCTCATTTTTTGTCGAACCGTCGGGGCTCGACGAGATCCACTTCCTGTGTGGTTCTGCTTCTGGAAGAAAGAGTTTATCATAAAGAGTCCCTCTTTGTCCATAAAGTCGGCCAGCTGCTGGTCCCTACGGTTCCGTTGCCCTACTCCAAATTTCCCAAACTTCAGCTCACCGTTTTCTCTTGTGCCTAGTTTTGCGTTGAAGTCTCTCCCATCAACACCGTGTAGTGGGTTTTGGAGGAATGCATGGCTCTAGAAATATCCTCATACATTTCCTCCACCTCCTCATCGGGATGTGCCGAGGTTGGTGCGTAAACCTATATGACCTTCAGCGAATACCGTTTGGTGATTCTGAGTATCAGGTACGCGACCCTCGTCGACACACTCCCAATCTTTACAACGTTGTTGATGAGAGACTTGTGGACGATTAATCCGACACTTCCTTGGGACAGATGGTCGCCCTCCCGGTGATAGAACAAGTTGCCGGACTCGAGGATTACCGTGTCCTCCCCCTCTCTTCGGACCTCGGATAATCCAATAATATGCCAGCGTACCGTGTCTACCTTTTCTTCCAGCTGAAGTATCTTCTCGTCAGTCCTCAGGGCGCGTGCGTTATATGTTACCAGGTCGAGGCGTCGTAGGGGGCAACCGAACCTCCACCGGAGATTCTTAGCACCCCGTGCCCCGCCGTTACCATGGTCGCCACCGTAGCCAGGAATAGTGGGGCCGCCGGGGACTGGGGGCCGTTTGTTTGCGTCGTTGCTCATGGTATTTGCCATAGTTGCCACGCTTGGCGAGCGATTTGGCAACCGCAGTGTTTTTATTATATTATTGTTGTTATTAGGAAGATGCTGCTGCCCATCTCCTTTCTGTGTCCCTTTGTCGTCTCTTACGACACCCACGGGAAGATATGGAGTAGTGATATTCTCAACCGCCACTACACGGTATATTTTGATCCTTAATCGAGTACTTTCCAATACTAGTTCAGTCTATGGCCACAGTATCTACTTACCATAAGGTGAACTCGTTTGTCACATTTATTCTATAAAAAAAAAACACATTGAGCGGTGAAAAAGTGGAGAGAGGTAAACCGATTTTGTGGCGTTATTCACATAAACCTAGTTGATTCGCAAATTAGAAAATAAGCTTATAAAAATGGAACAAAAATAGCTTTTCTTTTTACCCTGACTCTTTTTACGGGAAGGGAAGCAACACAACTGTATTTTGATTATTTATCGACGATAATTGTAGGTATCTATTGGCCACAGCATTCACTTACCATCAGGTAGACTGTATGCTCGTTTGTTACCCTTAATGTATAAAAAAGCCATGCACGCATGCACAACCCGGATGACGCATAAACAGTAAAGCATTATATTATGTTTCAGAGTCCTCGCCAGAAGAAACGGCAGAAGTAACAACGATTGAGGAAGAATTGAAATTCCACTGCACCAAATATATGTACATAAGCAATAAATTAACTAGAATTTTAGATATTAAGGATTAGTATTTTAGGTATATGTTATACATGTAACTTTTGTGTATGGTTTATAGATAAAGCACTGATGATGAATCATAATATTGTGATATATACAAATAATGATAAAGAAAATACTTGATAAATATATTTTATATAACAACTTTTTGAGTTTTATTAGTTTCCATTATCCTCAAGCAAACTCTTTGTAAATTTTTACTCTGATAGCAGTTTCAATAAACCATCAAGAACATATCGTCAGCGTTACTTAAATGGTTGATAAATATGAAGTAACAGGACAAATCTACAGTCTATACTTAATTTTAGGACCGTTTCCTGGTCAACGGATAGTCATGCTAACTTCTTACTGTCCACCGATTTGCAAAAATCATTATGTGCAGTGTATTATATATGGCGAACTTAAATGCCTATATTCACTTTGATTAGTGCGAGTGCAGGTGATTAGTAATTGCGGGTGATTAGTGCACGTGTGTAGTGTAAGCAGCGGCCAATTCTGTTTAGTTAATTCAGTTGTTAGACCTTGACCAGTTGGTACTCTATTTAACTTTCTTAACCTCTGGTGAATATGTAGTATCTCAAGTTTCTTATTTTAGTATAATTTTTACTTCTGAACCCCGGTAAGTTAGTAGCTTCACTTATACGTAGAAATGCCTCCTGCTCCTTTAATTTTGCAGTTAGGATATTTACTATTGTAAAGATATTCATTTTTCCTGCACAAATTTATAGGTAATGTCTTCGGTCCATTTTGTCATTTTTGCAACACAAGCGAGCGTCCGATGCTAAACACTAAATACTGTTGTCTAGACGTGTTTAGTGGAGGACGTGCTGCGAGTGAGCGGGAAGGGAGGACGCAGGAAACGTGGATACTCGCAGTTCACTCGCAAAAAATAGAACACGCTTCTAATCACTTAACTACGCAGATTACTAATCACTTGCATCAATCGCTGCCCACACGTGTTTACTTACTCCTTAATAATAAGCACCTACACTAATCACCTGCACTAATCAACAAAGTGAATACAGGCCTTAAGGCGTAGTTATGTCTAGTCCACTTTGTATTATAGAGTAAGTGGATGCTATGGCCCATAGACTTCTACATTTATTTATCCCCTCGATTTACAATCAAAATGCAGATGCGTTGTCACCCTTGAGGACTAAGATTGAAAGTCTCGTTTCCAGTAAAAAGGGTCTCCGGTCTTTTAACACTCACCACAAGAAACACAGCAGCGTTAAGCTGCTATTTTACGCTGGTATTCTGTGGGAGCGTGGTCCAACCTCGGTCGAGCCGACCCATTCGTACTACAATTATAATCTAGCTGCAGCATGGCCCCTGCACGTAAAAATTCACCAGCTTTCTATGCAGAAATAAAGCTATTATTGAAGATCCGCAGCAAAATCTTAAGAATACAAAAATGAAAAAACGACAATCACCATCATTATTATTACAGCCTATCAAAAGTCCACTGGTGAACGTAGGCCTCCCCTATAAATTGTCTCGGGGAATATTTGTCACGGCTGCCACGCTTGGGGGGTCCGCAACCGCAGTTATTTATTTTCTAGTTATTAGGAAGACTGGAGCTGGTTTGTTTCTCTTTGTTGCCTCTTACACACCCAAGCATAGAATACTATAATACACAATAGAATGGCTGTCAACCTTATTTTATACGACGATAGGCGTCGCCGGGAGCACACATACAAGCAATAACGTCATATTATCACTACTACAAACCCGATTCGCTGTGTTGACAGACAGATTTTATATATATTTATTTGTAAATAGCGTGCAATTTGGCATTTTCCAAATAATTTGCATGGGAAATTTGGAAAGGATTGCAACGTAAAAACACATCTAGTGTTGACGTTTATACGTGTGAATTGATACGTGACATTTTGGTGACTACACGAGCTCCGCCCACTCCCCCGTTCTATTATGTTGTATGTATTATAGTATTCTATGCACCCAATGGACGATATGTGGCAAAGGATATGACATCGCCACTACACAGTTAAAATCTTAAACTTAAATCAAATTACAAAAATAATACGTTATAAACCGCTCATTTCTTATACCTATTTCATATTTAGCTGGCAAACGCAGCTCGGTCCACGCAGGACGTTGACTTAAAAAAGTGAATCTTAGACAGACAAAAATATATCAACCCAGTGTGACGCTTGGCAAACGAGTTAGCAACCGCAATTTGTTATTATTGTTCAGCTGTTATCAGGAAGATGCTGCTGCTCATCTCCCAGTTTAGTTTCCTCTGAACTGGGAGATGAGCAGCAGCATCTACGCCATTTGGGGTAATGGATATTCTTACTCCTCCACTGCACTAAATATTGAATTTATTACATACATAGATACAACATAAAGGCTTGCCCTCAACGGGAGTCGCGATTTCGAGCTTCGCAAGTTGTCTGTATTAGTAAGTTTCGTTTTATGTAGTTGTACTTACGGAATATGGGTAGGGTATTCAATCCACGATCGTAAAAGGCGAATTTTATTCATTATTAATAAAAAAGCAAATATAGTGTTTCCTAATTAGTCGTGCTAATCGGCTTAAAATGAATCAGAGCGCTTACAAGCGTTCTAGATTCGACGGCTTGGTGCCACTGTGGCCATTCAGTTACGGTGCCTACTAGGGCCACGGCTTCGAATTCCGCATGCGTATTTCCTTTTCCGTGTCCAACTGGCGACACCGGTCTCTCGAAATCCACACGATTTTGTATTACTACACAATTCAACCGACCCGTGCTCAACTCGCGTCAACTGAGCACGTTTTTGCGATCAAGCAACGTTAATAGAGGTTTACAAAGTAGTGTGCAAGAAGCTGTATGACTTCGCTGAACGTCATACAGGTTTACGCACCAACCTCGGCACATCCCGATGAGGAGGTGGAGGAAATGTATGTGGATATTTCTAGAGCCATGCATTCCTCCAAAACCCACTATACGGTGTTGATGGAAGACTTCAACGCAAAACTAGGCACAAGAGAAAGCGGTGAGCTGAAGGTAGGGAAATTCGGAGTAGGGCAACGGAACCGTAGGGGCCAGCAGCTGGTCGACTTATGGATAAAGAGGGACTCTTTATGATGGACCCTTTCTTTCAGAAGCGGCCCCACAGGAAGTGAACCTGGTCGAGCCCCGACGGTTCGACAAAAAATGAGATTGACTTCATTATGATGACCAGACGCCAACTGTTCAATGATGTCTCAGTGATCGCAAGGGTGAAAACTGGCAGCGATCACCGAATGGTTAGAGGCACACTGAACCTAAACGTTAAGTTGGAGAGGTCTCGTTTAATGAAGTCAACGCCCCGTCCCCCTCGTGCTCTAATCCAGAATCCCGAAACCTTTCAGCTCGAGTTACGTAACCGCTTTCAGTGCCTAGAAGACTGCAATGCAGTGGACGATATGAATGACAAGCTCGTGGAAACTGTCCATGCGGTCGGAGCTAAGTTCTGCAAGACCGGTCGCAGAAGAACACAAAAACTCTCCGATCACACTCTTAATCTCATGGCTGTTAGACGGGAGATGAGGCTGCAATCGTCAACAGATTTGACAGCATACAGGCAACTGAACAGACAGATCTCCAAATGCATGCGGCGAGACTTACGCAAATTTAATACTGCTCGTATTGAGGAAGCGAGTGAGCGGAATCAGGGCTCCAAAGTCCTTGCCAGAGATCTGTCTGCCAGTAAGAGCCAACTGTCAAAGCTGAAGACTGAGTGTGGCAGCATCGTTTCCGGGGCACCTGAGATTCTGAGTGAGATTGAGAGGTTCTATGGGCAGCTGTACACATCATCGTTGGAGCCATACGCAAGTGTGAGTAACGATCCAAGAGCAAGCCGATCTTATCCGACACTATTCCGATGATATCCCGGACGTCAGTCTAAGCGAGATTAGAATGGCTCTCCAGCACCTTAAAAACGGCCAGTCCCAGGGCAAGGATGGAATTACAGCGGAGCTTCTGAAAGCGGGTGGAAAACCGGTACTTGAAGTCCTTCAGAGGCTCTTTTATTACGTTCTCCATGGTGGCACTACTCCGGGGGCGTGGAGCAGAAGTGCGGTGGTCTTGTTCTTCAAGAAAGGTGACAACGCTCTCTTAAAGAACTACAGACCGATATCACTTCTGAGCCGCGACTACGTGCTGTTTTCCAGAGTCATTACGAATCGTCTCGCACGCAGACTCGACGACTACCAGCCTCCGGAACAAGCCGGTTTCCGAAAAGGATTTAGTACCATAGACCACATACATACCCTTCGGTAAATTGTACAGAAGTCCGAAGAGTATAATCTGCCACTTTGCCTAGCGTATGTGGACTATGAGAAAGCCTTTGATTCCATCGAAATTTGGGCGGTGCTACAGTCTCTTCAGCGGTGCCAAGTTGACTGTCGGTATATCGAAGTGCTGAAGTGTTTGCACAGTAGGGCTACGATGGCTATCCGAGTACAGAACCAGAGTACGAAACCTATCCAACTGCAGAGAGGTGTAAGACGAGTGACGATATTTCCCCGAAACTCTTCACCGCTGCATTGGAAGACGTTTTCAAGCTACTGGACTGGAAAGGATACGGTATTAACATCAATGGCGAGTACATCACTCACCTTCGATTTGCCGACGATATAGTCCTTGTGGCAGAATCGCTGGAGGACTTAAGCACTATGCTCAAAGACCTCAATGTTGCCTCCCAACGGATAGGTCTTAAGATGAACGTGGACAAAACAAAGATCATGTTTAATGTCCATGTCACACCAATGCCAGTAGTTGTTGGGAGCACTAAGCTCGAAGTTGTTGACGAGTACGTTTACCTGGGACAAATAGTCCGACTAGGTAAGTCCAACTTCGACCGAGAGGTCAATCGACGGATTCAACTCGGCTGGGCAGCGTTCGGGAAATTACGACGCATCTTCTCGTAAGGTATACCTCAAAACCTAAAAACTAAGTTGTACAACCAGTGCGTGTTGACCTACGGAACCGAGACGTGGTCCTTCACTGTTGACCGTATGAGGACGCTCAAAGTCGCTCAGCGAGCTATGGAGAGGGCTATGCTCGGAGTTTCTCTGCATGATAAACTTAGAAATAAGGATATCCGCAGTAGAACCAGAGTGACCGACATAGCCCAACGGATTAGTAAGCTGAAGTGGCAATGGGCCGGCCATATAGCTCGAAGAACCGACAATCGTTGGGGAAAAAAGGTTCTCGAGTGGCAGCCTCGTACCGGTAGGCGAGGTGTAGGGCAACCCCCTACTAGATGGAGTGACGACCTGGTAAGACATGCAGGAAGTCGATGGAAGCAGGCGGCTCAGAACCGTGCTTTGTGGCATACCTTGGGGGAGGCCTATGTTCAGCAGTGGACTTGTGAAGGGCTGTAATGGTGATGATGATGATGATGAATTGAACTCGATTTTTTTAACTGGTCTGTTCGAAACAAATCTGTGCTGATTTAGCGCGTTCGTAAATGTTCAGAATAAATCGTGCGGACCTAGCAGGCAGGAGCTGCGCCGCCGCGGGAGAAAAATAATACGCACAGAAACTTTAATTGCAAGTCGTCGTTTAATATAAAATTTTTGAAAAATACACCGAGTAGTACTCTGAGAAGTTCAGTCCTGCTAAGAAAGAGTTATAATGTTATAGTTGACATCCATTTCAGTCATTATTTATAAATTTATTTTAAATCTTGTTATAAATCTCTTGATATAAATTTTATTATAAAGCTTCGTGGGGCTCCGATGACCGGGCTTCCCTCGACTGCGCTACGGGATAGAGTTGGAGGAGGTAAGCACCACGCCACTCCGTTAAGTATAAGGTCACTCCGTCAAGTCCGGAGGTAAGGACTCATTATACCTAACAAAACGAGCCCAAACCCGGCACACCTTAAAACAAGTGACTCATCATACCTAACAAAACGAGCTCAAACTCGACACATCTAGTAGTACTCGGCGACCAGTTCCAATAGCGATTACTAAGTACACCTTCAGGTCACTCCGTCAAGTCCGGAGGTAAGAACTCATCATACCTAACAAAACGAGCCCAAACCCGGCACACCTAGTTCTACTAGTCCAGGTGTTCCAGTATTAGTTACTGAAGTTCACCTTCAGGTCACTCCATCAAGTCCGGAGGTAGGGTCTTATCATAACTGACAAAACCAGCCCAAAGTCCACAGCTAACATCTCACTGCCAGTAGAGGGCTCCCAGTGCCAAGCAGTCTCTTGAGTAAGGTATTCGTATTTCGTATCTAAGTCTAATTACTCTATGTATCTAAGTATATTTTTGAGGTATAAGAAATCAAAAACAAATTCGATCTTTCAAATTATCAAATAATTTTATTTGACTACGATTCCCGCAGCCAACCGTGCGTACACTTGTGTGCAGTTTTTAAATACTTTACAATATCTTTTGATGATACTTTATGAAATGTAAAATTTTTTGTACACGCATTTACATTTTGTTTAAGTAATGATTCGGCGACGACAGGAGAAGAATTCAGTGACTTAGTGGTTAAGATATCAGTAAAATATTTGTCAAAAATCATTGCAACATCTTGATCTGGTTTAGTTAGTTTGTTGTTTAAACTTAATGGTAGTTTGAATTGCGAGAGTTGACCTTACCAGTTTCACTATTAGTTATACTCCATGTCATTTTAATTTTATTGGAAGACGTCTTTATTTTGTTGCTCAAATACAAAGACTTGGCTATATACTCTTTTTTAGTATTTTTGAATATTTTTTTACACATTCCCTAAATTCGTGATTTGTGATGTTCATATAAACTTTGTCTACTCTTATAGACTCCTACTGTCGCCTATTCATTGAATGCCTCGTGATTATTCATGTAGATTGTTTTAGAAGTAAAAGCATTATCAAAATAAGCTATATTATACTATTAAATAATGTTCCATACATTACTGGTATTAAAGTGATGGAAGTTTCTTCATTACGTTACCTACTTCTAAACTTCTAAACGACGTGCATTTTCTGGAACAAACACAACTTTTCCATCTACTTGTTTTTTGTAAACATAATGTAACAAAACTAGTTGTTCAGTTGTGAGATCAATTTTTGAATATACGAGTACGTTTATGGAACGACATAACATTTGTAACAATACGCGTTGGCTCAAAAAATAAGTTTATATGGTCATATTATTTAAACAATGCTCTAAATTTAATATTGGTGGTGCAAGCTTCTAGGAGATTGATACCAAAGTCTCCACATATTGCCTCAGATTTATTCTGTTTAGCTTAGCAAAAATCCCTCCATATTTTTTTTCGTGTATAGAACATGGAGGTCTGTAGACGCTCACAACAATTAGATGCTCAAACTCAACACATGCCTTTTCTAAAGTTCGTTCACAAGGAGACATTTTTTGAGAGGCTCACAATATTTTTACGTTCTTTACGCGATAATAATTTACTATAATTATAGCTAAAATTAAGGAGCCACCTCTTAAAACCGTTCTCTATTGAAAGAACTGACCACCTGGTGATTACTGAAGTTAAACATTAAGTTATGAGCTTTTAACCAATGTTCCGTAATACAATAAATATGAATATTGTTGCTATTTAAGAACAAAAAATTCTAGCTCTTTGCTTATCATGCCTTGTATATTTTGATGCACCAGATGTAAACAATTTTTATTGTCATTTTTTGGAGTCATACAATTGCAATTAATAAGGATTTGTAAGCTACATTCTAAATTATTTAAATTATTATTCCTGCTGGAGAATACCTCTATTGTCTCGTTTTCTAATTTAAATTACTTGGAACTATTGAGTTATATGCAGTGCGTAGTACATATATATCGATGCATGCAACTGATTCCAAATTGCATGTCAGATCATTATGCAGCTCAGTAGGAGCAGATATCTGGGTAGTCAAGTCCTTACTGAGTTAATATACAAATAATAAGATTTGAAAGAATTTTATATAAATAAGAAGCACATTTGCTGTAATACATATCGGTAGTCAAAAATTTCTTAATTAAATTATTAATGTCTATTATATTAATTCTATTATTATAATTGCTAGAATTAAATGTCAAATTTAAATTATTGTTACATGACAAATTATTCGTAAGGCAATGTAAAAAAATAATTTTTTGTACATTTAAAGTATTGAGGTAATTAATATGTTTTAATAATTGATTTTTCCTTACATTGCCTCTTCTCCCAATAAGAATTATTAATGTGCTATTAGGACAAAACTTACTAGTTAAAACTTTATTCATTATATGACTAAATGATGCTCCAGGCATACAATAATTACTAATCACTTGTCCTTTTAAATGGTTATTTAATATCATGTTCAAATTTTTGCCTATGTTATCACAATACATAATAACTATATGTTTTTTTATATTTAAATTACTTTTTAAGTTTATATTCTTTGTTATGGCGCTATTATAGAGTGTTGGCGAAAATAAGGAGTCATTACGATTTACATAATTATATGTTCCCCGATGAACGTGATATATAGCGTTGATTCTCACTCTCACTGTCAAAGCGCTCCTCATTATAAGTACGAGTATTTACAATACTTTACCATGTCACTCATATCCAACATGTGTTCTTTTATTTCATCCTGAGCCGATGCATATTTATTTGATATATGTGATTTGTAATGAGTTCAAACTTCTGAATTGAGGCACTCTATTTTAGTCATAAGAGTTTCTTGCTTTTCCTATATTAATTTTTGCATTTACTACAATATATGTAATATTTATATAATTTTAGAGCATATATAAATATATGTAATAAATATAAATATATGTAATTAAATATATTTTAGTTTTAATCAACTTTTGCACTTTCTTAATATATTTATTTATTTTTATGTATTTCTTTCATTTACTTCTACTGCAAATAATCCTTTCTGCTGTTCTTGATGTGACTAAATTATCACGAGTCAAATCGATTGTTATGGAGGATTGTAATGTATTTAAAGATTTACATTTTATGAGCTCATTGAACAGATTTTGAGTTAGTACGCAGTAGAATAATAAGTCTATGGTTTGGAACGCTTTCAAGTCGTCTATGGATTGTTTTAATTGCACAATCTGCTCGTTAGCCCCACTTAACTGTAACTGCAATGCAGCAATTAATCTGAGGGATTCCTCATATTCCTTGCTGCATCGATCTAGCTCATCGACTTGTAGTGTGTGTTTAGTGTATGCTCATGTAGCTATATATATGATAGCCTAATAGACATTTAGAGTTAGTAATAAACCTACATTCAAGACCAGTAGACGCATTACTTATCCCCCCGAACCTCCCGACATTACATGGCGACCCTGCCAGGCGGTGCGCTGCTACAATGCAAGCGCACCTCCGGGCCCTGCATAGAAAATAAAGTAATTTATTGAACAAAATAAATCAATCAAAATAAATATATGAAAATAATACAACAATAAAATCAACATAATACCGGACGTGACAAATAACTTTTTAAATACGAATATAAGAAGACTACAATTTTTTTTTTGTCAAATCGAAGCCGATAATATACTTAAAGAAAAAATGTTATAGAAAAAATTAAGAAAAGACCTGAAAATAAATTATACAAGAAGCTTCAGTAACATTGTTATTAAATCAAGAAGATAAGAGAGAAAATTTCCAAGAAAGAAGATTCCAAGACACAGAAAACACCTTAATCAAAATTCCCTCAAGAGAAGAGTACCAATGAAAGAAAAAAGAAGAGTACGAAGAATTCCAGGCCCAACCACATCGGGGAGCTAAGAACATCTTCGAGTACCAGAGCAGAAAGAAGTCAGGGGTACAACGAGCGACCAGCCAAGTTCTGTAGCAGGTACAAAACATCTCGAAAGCACCGAATGTAAGTTTAATTGTATAATAGTGTTGATGTCTATTGTCAAATTATATTATTACTTACATAATGTTATACACAGAACTGGGGAAAGAAAATTTTTAAATCATTCATTAAAAAGTAGGAAAAATATTAGTACTATTAATAGAAAAATTCAAAATTATGTATTATACCACAACAATTAATCTTTACAATTAATTAATAAATAATAATTATTTGAGTATACCTCCGAGATGCGAGAATTTATTTATATCAATGCGAGTATGAAAGAAAGAAATGTTCAAAAATGGGAATACGAATGATTGAGTGGTTAAGTTTCGTCAATATTGGACGGATCACCCAAATATTTGATGATGCTTAAACTAGTAGTATTGAATCCGTTAAGAGTGAGAATTATGAAAGCATAAAAGGAATAAATATAAAAGAAAATAATTGACCTTAATAAATAGGTAATAGAGAGATACGGGAACGTTCATCACTGGTATAACATATAGTCCTCGAGCAGGGTATGTTTCTGTGATTGGATGATAAAATCGGGCGTAATGGGTACTAGGGAACAGTACCTTCAGTACAAGTGATGTACACGAGTTTACACATATTAGTACTGTTAGGGACCATAGAAGTCTTAAATTTGTTACCCTTAATAATGGTACATGGAGGTCATAGTTTTCCTCCGTGACAATTGTTGGAGTCCTTTTAATGACTTAAACGTAGACCTCTAGGTTGTGCGCACAATCCAAAGCAAATTTTACCTTGATATAGAAAAAAAAGTTTATATTCAATAAAATGAAATGAATGTTACGAAAATGTAATATAATACCCAAATAAATGGGGGGCCCTTATTTATAAAGTACCCGCGTGATAAAAATCACGAAATAAAATATAAATGAAATGAATTAATACTCCGATTCCCGGTATCTAATAAATACATAAACATATAAGTGAGTAGAGAGAAAGAGAGCTAGCTAAAGGTCAAAAATATTAGGAAGAAATAAAAGAAAGTACGTACAAGAATTATGGAAAAAGAGCCTATTAATCGACAAAAATACAGGATTATAAGGGGATTTCCGAGCAAATCAAAAGGTGTGATAAATGTATGATAATCTAAAGGTGAGATAGGTAGTTATTTTGCATTTCTGTATTAGGACTATTAATGCTACCCAAAATGCGACTAACGAGTTACACATGTAATAACTATAGGCACGGTAATATTATATAGATAGTATTACCGTGCTATAGGGATCGATTTAAACAACTACGCGAAAATGTGTTGTGTGTGTATGTATTGTGTGCGTAATTGTCTAACCACATTTGTATATGAATTTATGAGATATTTTTTTTCATATTTTAGGCACATCGATTGATTGATTGATTTACTACAAATCTTGTAGAATTTTTTTTCATATGTTTTTTATGTAAAATTTGTACATTTTAAACTATATTTGGTTTATATTTTGCTCATAAAGTCCAGAGTCTATCGATACACTATTATTATAAATTTATTAATGTAATAGTATTCTTTTTACGTTTTTTCTTTAGAAAAGACAACGGAACCAAAAATTATGTTTGAAATGAAATTGCCTTTTTCAATGTTAATAAATATTTCGTAAAACAAACTTGAGCTGTGTACCTAGTAGTGTTTTCTTTTTTTATATAAATTCCATGTCATGAAAAAACGAGTTTTCAAAATTATAAATAACTTAATGATTTTTTGTTAATGTACCTATGTAAAAGTATAATACTTTTACAAAATGATTTAAAATTGAATGTAACAATCTATATTTAAAGGTACAAACCATTGGGAAAGTTAAATTCATTTTATTTACGATATCATTTGAATGCATGGTTAGAACTAGGTACCATTATACAACGTAATCGAAAAAACGTTCCCATGAACATACTTAGAAATTAAAACATAGGTGTTTTTTAACTGTATTTTCGTGTCTAGTGAATTAATAGTTATATATGAAAATTTTAAATGTTATGCAGTTATGATAGGCAACCTAAAAGCAATTTAAAACACAAACTTGATGATAGTTTAATAAATTTAAATAAAGAGATAGAAAGTAATTTTTTTTTTCAAATTACAGTGTTTACGATATTTTATTTTTATTTTATTATGTTATAAGTTTGATATAGGATAGGAATTTTAATATTTTTTAAATAATTAATAATTTTTTTTGTATCTTGCACCAAGTTTTGTTTTATTGAAAAAAATTTTTTTTTGTAATTCAATTTTTTTTCTTTTTGCCGATGGGCGTGTAGTGTGTGTTTAGTGTATGCTCATGTAGCTATATATATGATAGCCTAATAGTATAATAATAATAATAGAGTTAGTAATAAACCTACATTCAAGACCAGTAGACGCATTATTTATCCCCCCGAACCTCCCGACATTACGACATTCCCTGAAGCTGATCCCTTTCTTTTAAAACACTTGTATAGTATTTATGCAACGTAACCATATCACTTTTTAGGTGAGTGTTTTTGGCCATTACATGGGCCGCGGCATTCGCTTACCATCGGGTGGACTATGGGCTCGTTTGTCACCCAATGCTATAAAATAAACTGCCAGTAGTCGCATTGTGGTTGCAATTCGACCGTAATTCATAAAATTTTTATGTTTGTATATCAAGCAAACTGTATTACCATTTGAACTGCACATTAGAACACAGTTATCTATCTCATATACAACATTTGAAATCACAGAAAATTAAGTATAGTAAGTACCTATGTGAGGGTAATATGGTCATCCGGTTAATATTGTCATTTTCTTATAACTTAAAAATTACAGCCTTGTTTACATGGATGGCTCTGTGATACGTAGCTCTTCATCAGTGAATCAAATAATAAAGGGTCAAAAGCACGCTGCTTTATCCAAGGCATTTTGACAGTTGATATTCTAGTAAATATTTTAGTCGATTTTAGTATTTCGTAGTGTAGTTAACTTCTTTTAAGTTGTTTTTCCGAAGTGTTCCAAATTATTGCCAAAGCTTGTTTACTTTGGCAATAATTAGGAATTTATTTTTTCTTAATATATTAGTTATATATACGACTTTGTGTTTTTGCCTCTGTCCTTCTCCTAGTTTTGGTTTTATAAGGCGTAAAAGCCAAAAGTGACCATATTATCCTCACGTAGGTACCTTAGTAATTAATTATTTGTTGATACATTGATATTTTAAAATTCTTTGGCGATAATCTTTGATCTGCGTCTGCTTAATCACAGACTATCTTTTTGTCATTGATAGTGAACTTAATGAATGTTTCCCTTTATTTAATTGTATGTTCATATTTGTAAAACATATTCGGTAAATATAAATTTTAGCTTACTCCTTCTCCATATAAAATACTATGCCAAATCCCACACTCCTTCGTGCATGCTGAAAAAGGGATACAAATTTCTCTTTACGCTTTAGTATATGGATGTTGACGAGTAGGTAATATTCCATTTTATTTTGATTGTATATTTTAACAATGTTTACACACATGTTCGCTTCGCAATGAACTCTCATCGGGTAATTCGTCTGCCTGCCTGACCCACTTATTCTGCGGCTTTATACACGTAACATCAGAGAGAATCGAACCGAAAATACTACACCGATATACGGGAATGTAAACTTTTGTGTCAATAAACGCAAGTGAGAGCGGAACAATGTCTTTGATCTCTGAGGTTAATAAGCTGATGGATGGATACATAACAAGTAGATTTTTTGTGTTTCTTTAAATAAATAGTGTTTCTGCTCAAAATGAGGATATACAACTGCACATATATATGAAGCAAAGTTGTTATATACTACCCTGTGGCCTAGAGCCAACATTTGTCCAAAAATACAAATCATTGATTATTCCCGAGTCTCTGACTTCAATTAGAATAGAATACCTGCCTGTAATGCGGTTAGTGTAGAGTGCCTGTAATGCTTGCTACTCCATAACGAATATTTTCAACGCAATTAAAAGAAATCAATAAACAAACCCTCGCATTTGCTCAAAACATCAACGCTGCAGAGCGGCGGGTTCAAATAATTGTTTCAGGTCCGTTTCTGGATGCTGCTTTATGAGCAATCTGTATAACGTAAAATACCTCCACGATCGTTTTTTAAACGTTTTTTTCGCGGTGTAAGATTATCCACTACTCTTCAGCGTCTCGTAGGTGTGGTGAGAAGGAAGGGACATAGCAGCGACTTCCTCATAACAACTAGAAAATAATAAACTGGCAAGCGTTGCAACTGTATCAAATATCCCCTTATGAAGCAATCTGTAGGGATGCCTAAGTTCAGCGATGGTCTTTGACATGCTGTAATGAATGAAAAAATGAACGATGACGTATTGATTTTTTTATGTTTACGCGAACACTAAATGAAACTACTGCCTCGTTGGTCTAGTGGTAGTAGTAGTGCGACTGCTGGTCATGAGGTCCCGGGTTCGAATCACGGGCGGGCCCAAAAATATCAGTTATTGAGTTTTTCCGTTTAGAAATTCTCAGTAGCTGCCCGGAGTCAGGAAGTTGGCGGTGTCTCACCCCTGTGCCTCGGAAAGCACGTAAAGCCATTGGTCCGTTTTCTCTCCGGTTGTGTCGGTTTACCGTCCCATCGGACAATAAGAGTATGGGAATAGAAAGTGCACCTGTGCTTGCGTATATACCTAGGCACTATAATCCTGTCCTGCGCCGAATGCTAGACTCCGTTGAGGCAGGCCGCCGTGACCGAAATTCGGTCTGGAGGACATTATTATAAATGAAATTAGTATCACGGATTAATTCGCGTTTATCACGGAGGGCACACCACGGTCACGAGGGGGGGGGGGGGTGCTGTAAAGTATTATATTAATAAAACGCGATAAACCTACTTTCATTGAAAATTATAAAAAACGTTAAATGCTTCATTTTTAAAATAAAAAATGCTCAATTGTTCCGGAATGTTGTGCAACTGGCTACTACAACGCGAGTCCTAGGAGTGAATACCAGCTGAAGTCTGAAGCCGAAGTTACGCTTCGGCGGAATAAAATATTTAGTTTTTAGGTTGTGTTGTGAATGTCGCTACCACACGGCAAAGTTCTAACCACCCGTGGCTTCAACCGAAATACGAGTAACAACTTATTCGAAATAAGCGTGTTACCATAATGGACGACACACACGGTAAGTTCAACTGATCAGTTCAAACTAGGACTGTTGTTGTTTTTTAAAATATCGGATTTTCTACCTCTGAGAACTAAGATGGGACACCTCGTCAGTACAAAGGATCTCCAGTTCTTTAAACTCATCATACGGAAGACAGCAGCGTAAGCTTCTATTTTACGCTGGTATTCTGTGAGTGTTTCTTTCCGGTAGAGTCGACCCATTCGTGTTATAACTATAATATAGCTGCAACATAAGTTCTACCACGTACATATATAATTAGATATACGCTGTAGAGCCATAATAAGGTAATGAAATGGATGAGTGTCTTTATATGAAAGCTCCAATTTTCATGTAAAAAATCAAAAACTACAACAATATATGTTGCAGAAGTAATAAGAGTAGAAAGCTACTTAAAAATACCATAAAGTCTCAACTGTATGAAGAAAGTAAAAGTCTGTAGTCTCTGCCTACCCCTCTGTGAGTGTTTATGTTATGTTATGTTTTCTGTTCGCGTAGACTTATGGGACAGTAGTATCTTATCCGATACGCAAATAATAACTTCGTTTTTTTTTAATAGATGTTTCATTAAATTTAGATTTTAAATAATAAAAAATTACAAAATAATTTTAAGTCATTTTTAAATTTAATTTACCATTGATTTAAAAAATACCTCTGTGCTATGAAGAAGCAACAAATCTTTTATAAAGAAAAGGAAAATTGATTTGTTTTTCGTGCGAGCAGCTATGCAGGTCTAGAAAGGCCAGTATCACTGTGACCAGTATTATTGTGATCCAAAAATCTATTGTGATCCAAAAATTGATTATATAAATAATAATAGAAATTATAGCTCGATTACAATTACCTCTTTCCCAAGAGTTATTATCATTCATATATATTTAGAAGTGGTCGCCCTGACATAAAGTCTAGGTCAGTAGGACGTCAATGCATAAGCAGTGACTGCGATCCCTAATTCGGATAATAAGGACCAGTCCGTCCGTCTTCAAAAATGATTATAAGAAATTCCTAACTTTATTATGTATGTTACATTACTTCCTTTGTCCTGGTGATCTCAATTGCTTTGCTTTGGTTATGTATGATGGATACAATAACGGTCGATTTATGATCTGCCCAAAATGTACAGTCAACACAAAAAAAAAATCAACTTACAGGATCTTTACACCAAGACTTTATTTACATGATTTTTAGACGAAGGTGCTTACACACACAAGCTCTAACCCAATATCCCATTAGTCACCTTGTACGCCATGCTAATCAAGTAACAATGTTGATATTTTATTTTGTTGTTAAAAGTCCTAAAATGTGGGAACCTTGAAGCTCTGAAACAACATATTGCTAGTATTTCATATTATTCGTCATTGTATTAGTCTACTGGGTTAAACTACCCCCAAAATCCCTCAGAAATTTGTCAAATGTGACTTTTGTAAGCAACATTAAAGTTAAAAATTCCTATTGTGAATAAGGTATAAACAAAATTATAAATTAAATATAATTTTCTGCCAATATTTTAAGCGGCATAGTCATGCTGCAGCTATATTAAGGTTTATAGCACGAATGGGTCAGCTCGACCGGAGAAGGATCGCGCTATCACGGAATTCCAGCGTGTAACTGTAGCGTGAATGTAGATAACCGAAGACCCTTTACTGAAACAAGGCATTCCATTTTTTTAGCCGTTATAGTCTTCAGGGTGACAACCAAGTGACAACGCATCTGATTTTGATCCTTAATCAAGGATAGATGTAGATTTATATGATTCACAGCATCCACTTACCATAAGGCGTGTGCTCTTTTTTTGCACGCAAATATGTGCACTTATTCGTTTTTCTATGATTTAACTTTAAGGTTTTAAACAAAATATCAACGTCAGCGTGTGTTTTCTTTGCTGTCTGTATCTTGAACGCAGTCTTGTTTACGTCGGTACGTGCGTCTGTTTATTTGAGGGGCCACGTGCGCTAATTATCCTCTTGTTACTCAATCATATTGTAAAGCTATTCGCGGCTTGTTTGGATAATCGTTCCGGCCGCCGGTGGAGCTTCTTGAAAACATCTCACGTTTAATCACGTGCAGATACCTACCTAACACTTACATCATTACATTATAACACATAACATTGCTAACTACAATATGCTATCTGTATTTTGTATTGTTTTTTTTACTATAATCCCGTACTTGGATTTTCTTATGTATCGTAGAGGCGTTTTACATCCTCTAAGTGCTCATGAACAAACTAAGAATAAGACAAGCCCTAAAACTAGAATGTGCTCTAAATAGTTAAATAAATAAAAATTGGATTACAACGGGCACACCGGCTAACTGATGGTAAGTGGATAATAATAATAATATTTATTTGCAAGTATGTGGTTGTGATTCGTTCTACATATTCTCCTTTTGGTGGTGTGGAAATATTAATGATTAAGTAACTTATTTAACAATACTTATAAAATTTTAATAACACATAACTTATTTAATATTATTCAGTTGATTTGATAGTTATTTATTATGTAACCGTGTCATAAAAATGCCAATAAGATAAATAAGTACTATTATAGCACAAGTAAGATTATCATTATAGCTCAATGATGTGAATAATTATATAATGTCGATTATGTATGTTACATACCCATCTGTCATTAATTTATTTCTATATTTATATCAAGTTTATTAATTAAATAGGTGTCAAATTTTATATAAAATAATATCCAAAAAATTATTTCTTTAATCATTTGTGGCTGACGTGTAATTATATTATAAAAATATCATTAATTATTACTCGTGCGTGTCAGCCCGTAAGAATTCTTTTACAGAATAATAACATTCCGTGAGAAACAATTCCAAAACATTTCTTAAAAGCCTATAAACCTCAATGTTTTAAATTATCGAGTAATTTATTATACATTTCTGTTGACATTGCAGATGCATTCTTTTTTATAAATTACCTTAACCCATTCTTGTATTTACCCTTACTTTCAATTACTTCAAAATAACATTGAACTAAATGTGGATGCTTATGAACAAACATGCATATCTATACATATAATGAATCTGTAGAAGTCATGTTCTATTCAATTCTAATATTTCCTGGAAAAAAACAAGTCCATGGGACTAAATAAAGGATACTGAAGCCTAGTTACTGGTTTTTAGAATTTTTGTCTGTCTGTCTTTCTGTCTGTCTGTCTGTGTATTAAAGATTCACGCAAAAACTACTGGACAGATCTCCATGAAATTTTGTATACAGGTAGTTAGTAACCCGGGGCTACTTATAGGCTACTTTTTATCCGATTACGGAACTTAAAAAAGGAGGGTTAAATATTTTCCTTTCTTTAGAAGTTAATTTTCTATTATGTACGATTCTGTTAGTTATAAGCGCGATAACGTAGTGTTTTTTAAACGAATTCAATATTTATAATTAAAGTTTAAAATTTGTTTTAAAACTGTTATGTAATAATTTGAAACTATGCTAACGATCTACATTGTACGTTTCCGAAACAGCGCCATCTGTCATAAAAAATAAAAAGTATATATTTGCCTTCGGTTATCAGTTACTTACTAATAAATTAAACAACTAAAATAACTAACATTTATACTTTTAAATAATTATATTTATTAAATGATTTGAAACTTCTAAGAAGTTTTTCATTCTTTCATTTTAATAGTAATAATTTAAATAGATAATAGTGAAATCTATGAAAATTTGGATGGTTTTTATTTTAATTACTAATATATAATAATGAACTGATTAACATTGGTTTGCCTGCAATTATTTTAAAACTCTCATTACACTTTAGTTAAAGATATTTTTGTATACGTCGTGGCCAGATCGTAGAATTGATTTTATCATGAATATTCGATCATTACATGAAATTTTGGCATTTCCTGAAATTTGACACCGTCTGTTGATCACATAATGATAAGGCTTGACCAAATCGATGAAAACACATTGTTTGAAGAAATTAACAAGTAAACCCAACTTTGCTTTTTATAAAATTCTAATTAAATCGTAAAATAGTGTCATTATTCACCGCTTGCGGCGCGGAAGGCGCTTTTTTTTACAGAAACAGAATTTTGAACAGAATCCACATAACTCTATGCCTTATCGCGAATATTTAAATAATATATATAAACGTTCACGGCTTTGAGGTAGCCCAACGATCACCCCAGCCGCATATCAATCTACTGTCGCTGATTTTCGCCATAATATCATACGAAGATGGTGCTTTCGTATGATATTATAACGAAACGAGAATTGACTTCGTAGATTCAATTGTAGATTGAGATAAATTTGACAAACGTTGACACTTATGCGATACTAAAGGTTAAACGGTGATTCCTGGATATCGATAACAGCACCACCTACCGGATACAAAATCCCAATAAACCATAGAGGGATATATATATATATATATATATATATATAAAAAAATTGAATACACACAAAAAATTTCATCAAAAATGGTGAGTTTTAGCGAGACTATGGGACAGCAATTGATTTTTATATTTATAGATTACTATTATATGCATGCAATACGTATATAAACCTTCCTCTTGAATCTTTCTGTCTATTAATGAAAACCTCATCAAAATCCGCTGCGTAGTTTAAAAGATCTAAGCGTACAGACGGCGGGAAGCGACTTTGTTTTATACTATGGAGAGATGGTCAGTAATAATAGGCTATCATGAAAGATTTCGATGTTTGAAGTGGTCCAGTAGGTACTTCATGTAAATGTGATCAATTCTACGATTTGGCCACATTTACATAACTTGAAAATTTTGACTTTCACAGTTATAATCCAAAATTAGCGCCATCTGTTTACTGCTCAATAAACTAACGATAACTATAACTGATAAGATTAAATATAATGCTACTGAACCTACTTATTCTTGCAGGATCAAAAACTTAAAATATCCATCCATCATCGGGATGATTACCCGCAATTGCCACGTTTAACAAAATAACTAACTAAACTGTTATACTGCATAGGCACTGTGTATACAAAACTGTTACTAAAAGAGAAACTTTTTATTAACTATACTTATTGGGTGTATATCGGCATAGCATAATAATTTCATTAACTTTCTTTGGTATTAAGTTATCCGATGTAAGTTTTTATCTCTATTTAATGGATTAGTAAAAATATAAGCAACTATTTTATAGTGCCAATCAATATTCAATAAGCAAATGATATAAAACGAATATCGCAAATAAATACTCTGTCGAACATTAATAGAAGACAACGAAATTCGATATTATTTGCTCAAAATTTAATTACCTAAATTTAAAGAGTAAACAGTAAATAATGTAACTTTGAATCAAATACAATTTACCCTTATTAAAGATACCTCGTAAGTCTTCTCTGAGAATTCAAAAGATACCACTTGACTAACAAACATGACAACGAGGCGACTCTACAAGTGATCCAACTTTGTGGATTTTGGAGCAGTATTAATGATGTTCCTTAGCGGAAGCCCACGCGAGCGAAGCCGCGAGTAAAAAGCCAGTTTTAAATATGTATAATAAATACAAAGGCAGGATCTTTTCAGTTTTGAACATAGGTTTGCAACTCTTAGTGAGTAGTAAAGTCTCTCAAACTCACTAGGGACCATACCACAAAGAGCTTTTATGCAGCGTATTTGTGTTTTAAATGCTTTATCCGAATCCACCGTCTGAAACTACCCCATAACATCTACATCTATCCTTGCTTAAGGATCAGATGAGTTGTCACCCCTGAGGACTAAGATGGAAAGTCTCGTAACCAGTAGATAGATCTCAGGTTCACTACACTCCTAGCAGATTTCACACAGGTATTTTGTGAGAGCATGATCTTTCCCGGTCGAGCTGACTTATTTGTATCCTCACCTCTGATTCTACCACGAACAAAATCACTAACACCACTTTTTATTCTCTATTTTACCATCCTCAGGGTTAGAATTTTTTTTCCAATTTTATATGGAACCGCATACCATTAAAATCTGTTTTACCGTAACATTACCGCATATTATTCACACAGACTATGGGCCACACCATCCACTTACACTTACCATCAGGTGGACTAAGTGCTTGTTTGTCACCTTTATTCTTTTGAAAAAGTGTACTCAATGTTTACATGGAGCATGTGCACTGGTCCAGGATCCGCAGCACGCGTTGTTGCTGCGGTTGCGGTTGAAAATGCTAGTAAGTAAATGAACGTAATACAGTCGAATTGAAAACCTCTTCTTTTTGAAGTTGGCTAATGATATAATCAAAGTTGTCGGAATTAGTGTAAGTCTTCATGAAAGCGCGGTGAAAGTACTTAATGAAAAAATTATATTTTAACAAGTGACCCACCCTGGCTTTGCCTGAGTGGGGTCTGTTTTTTTTTTAATTTTTACTTTTTTTAAACGTTTGTTACCTACCCACTAGGATTTTCTCCTGTATCGTGGTATGTTACGAGTAACATAAGAACATACATTTCACAAGGACAAACATCCAGACCCGGAAAAATTACTTGTAGGCCATACAAATACCTATTCCTTGCGCTTAGCGCTGTAACTCATTGCTAAGCCACTGCATCACGGAGCCGTTAATTGTCGTTATTATATTTAAGATAATTATCAGTGCCAATTTAATTCATCCTATCAATTTTTAGATTCAGAAAACACTCTCCAATTTATTCGGATAGATTGCTCCTGGCATTGCTCTACATATGTTCGTGAAGTTTCATTACAAACGGTTTAGCTGCTCCGAAGATATACAGACAAACAGACAGAGAGACGGACAAAACTCTTTTGGTAAAAATGGTTATTCATGTCATAATGCAAAGGCAGTTATTTAGATAGTAGGCAGTTATGTAGATAGACACATCAATTTTATTTACACGTATTAAATAATAATGAGAATAATAATAATAATGAGTAATGGTGAATAATAATAATGAGAGCCGTGGTAGCTCAGATGACTAGCGCTCGCTGTAATTTTACAGTACGCGAGCAAACCGGGTTTGATCCCGCCGGCTCCAATGAAATTGTTAATTGCGATTTTAAGTGCTGATTTACCACGTGTTCGGCGGTGAAGGAAAACATCCTGAGGAAACCCGCATGTCTGAGAAACAAGAAAAAAATTCTAAGACATGTGAAGTTCGCCAACACGCATTGGGGCAGCGCGACGGATACTTCCTTGCCCTAATACCCTCTCAGAAATGAGGGGATGTAGGCTGTAACTTTAAATAATAATGTTCTTTTGATTATATATTTTTTTGAAGCTATTTTTTGTAGGACGAGCCCACCCGAAGTAGAGCGAGGGTCTGCTGATGGTTGGTACGAAATGAATACGTATCCAAATCCTAACAAACATCTTACGCAGATCGTAGCCGAAAACTGGGCTTAGTGACGCGCCTTGGGAGAGGTCTACATCCAGCGGTGGACTGCCGCAGTATTTTGTATCAAATAGCACCATTGTTTAATAGTTAATTAAACTGTTAATTTAAATAAATGCTTTTACTTATTAGACTGCGAATTTAAATATTATTATTAATTGGTCAATAGTTATACAATTTCTACAAATAATTGTCATTGACACAGATCCTTATAAAATAAGCAAATATCTAGTAAATTTAATATACTCGTACAGTACAAAAATAACCATTATGGTTATTGATTAGGCGAAAGTTAAAGTTATAGCCCATATACGTGCCACCGCTGGGCACATGCCACTCATGTCCACTCATTTACGAGAGGGTTTTAGGGCAAAGAAATATCCGCCGCGCTGCTCCTCATGTCTTCGAAATATTTTTTTGTTATTTCTCAAAAATACAGGATTCCTTCCTCAGGATGTTTTCCTTAACCGCAGACCAAGTGGTAAATGAGCACAATTTCATTGGTGCAGGCGAGGTCGAACGCGGGTTGCTCGCTGGCTGAGATTTAAAGCAGAATTTACAGCGAGCGTTAAAGGCCCCTGTGCTACCACTGCTCTTTTTTAATTAGGTGCTTATCAAAATTTGTGATTAACCATAGGCACGTTGATGTTTGTGCCAAAAATTCGCGTCGCTAGCTAACATGAAAAATGCAAAACGGCATCTGCTACTTGAAAGATTAATTTAAAAAGATACAGACGAATCTATCTATCTATCTATCAAAAAGCTTAAAATGTTTATTAAACAAAAATATTTTATTAAAGGTTATTATACTACTTGGGAATTAGGTGAATGAGGGTATTCATATGCAATTGTTTATCATATAGAATTGTAAATTAATTTAAAAAGTCCCGCTGGATTTCTTGTTGGTTGTTCCCAAGACAGAGGTTTTTCCCGAACCACTGTTTTTACCACTGAAAAGCATAAATGACTCATTATTATTGTAACCCATATTGAGTAAGAGCTATTTTATTCTTAAAAGTCTGATAAAAATTTAATCTAATAACATTTTGTCCTTGACACGCCCCAGGAAAGTCCGAAACGTGCCTTAACGCCTCGACTTTCTTGACCGAATGACATCTGAGTCAGACGACCTCCTTGCAAGTAATCCTCTATTAGACTATTAGAGGGCTTTGTTAGACGAGACGTGGAATATAAGGCGTAGGTAGGTCAGTTGGTGAGTCGCGATCGATTATATCATGTGATTTGGAGTAGGTATGTGCAATTATATTATCTAATATCTGAATGTACCTAGATATTTCATAATGCTATTTATACATTGTAATATAGTATATTTTACACAGGATATCCGCAGTAAAACCAGAGTGACCGACATAGCCCAACGGATTAGTAAGCTGAAGTGGCAATGGGCCGGCGATATAGCTCGAAGAACCGATAACCGATGGGGAAGAAAGGTTCTCGAGTAGCAGCCTCGTACCGGTAGGCGTAGTGTAGGGCGACCCCCCACCAGATGGAGTGACGACCTGGTAACACGTGCAGGAAGTCGATGGATGCAGGTGGCTCAGGACCGTGCTTTGTGGCATTACTTGGGGGAGGCCTAAGTTCAGCAGTGGACTTGTGAAGGGCTGTAATGATGATGATGATGATGATGATATTTTACATTCCCTTGGCTATTCTTTTTTAAAAGTAGACTTTTAACGCAAGACCTGTAGTTAGAGACCATACGCCATCCTCTGTAGTCGTCAGACCTAGCCTCAACCTATTATCATTTTTACCGCAATCTGGACGATTCCTGAAAAAAAATGATTGTTCTCTGAAAGCGAAACATAATGTCTTCATAGACTTTGCAGAGTCCTGGTCTCAGAATCCTATCGCATAGGTATAAATGATCTTTCATCAATATGGCAGAAATGTATACTTAGATAATAATGCTTCGATTAAATAAATATTACTTATATATTTTTCTTACAAAAAATAAGATGTGTAAGTCTTCCAATAAAAAAGGCAATTACATACCATAAATATTTTTTCAATATAATACAGAATGCTCAGTGAAGCCATTGCCGAAGCAATTTCGACACGAGGAACGAAACACCAATAATTTACAAGTATCTAGTAAATTGAACGGAATTGCATGGCGGCAAAAATAGTTTAAAGAGTAAGGTGGAAGGAAGTAAAGTAGTAACCTTACACCTACTTGAACGCAAAGTGACGTAATTCTATCTTTTTGACGAGTGTATATATTAAATACATTGATAATAAGTTTTTAATTAAATTAATATATGCTGGTTTTATTTCAATCACATTTAATATAAAAAAGCGCGACAGTTGAATTAGGGATTAAATAGAGTATTTTTCGTACTATATTATTTTTCTATTATATATGGTATAATTGACTGAAATATACTAGGATACTATATATTATAGTACGGGTGGCAACTCTCGTTACTAGTGTAGTGGCGGTGTAAGAAAATCAACTTCCCCCACATTATCATTGTCTCGTACCTTTGACGCAATTGCCTATCGCCGGTTTGAGTATTTTACGTCTGATGTATTTAATATACTTATTTGTACCATTATCAAAGTATATTATAACCATAATTTTTTTGACATTTCCCATAGTTTCCTCTCACGATACAAACCGGTTACGTAGGAACTATTAGTTAGTTTGTGCTAACGGGGCGAAATTCGGCGATGGATTCTTACACCGCCACTACTTAGCATAAAGGAATTAAATTATATGTAGATAATGTAATTCAATTAAAATATCCTTAGGTGCTTGTCCCGCCGTCGACGAGGCAGCAAGTAGTTATCGATTATTTTCTCGCTCAAGAAACGAAGAATATAGATAGATCCCGTGTTAATAAGAGATACATATAATAGTTGATAGCTGGCTGTTCACACTACCGGCGAGAACAATCTCACCACTAGCTCAGTATATAACGTCTTTATTATACTGTGCCACTAGTTTGTGGCAATGAAAAGAGCTATCAAAGATAAAACTCGCTCAGCGATCTTGGCGGTCAGAACTCACTCCGAGAGTCACTTTACTCTACAGTGCGGATCTGAGTGAACTCGCTTATAGCCCAGCGACGAAACTACCGGAACTACACACTTCTCACTACTCGCCAACTCTTATTTAATTTCTATCTCTACTCGCTTCTCGTTCGTCGTTGGCGGTAGGACAAGTGCTTTATATAGAATTATTCTGGTGTGCGCGCGTTCGTAATTCTTCTCTTACTAAAGGGCTTCACCGCTTTTAATGACTTTTTATTGGGGTGCTTATGAGTCACCTGTTTGGTTCTTAAGTATACTTGAACCCGGTGGGTGGCGCTATTGTTCCAGATCCAGAAAACACCCGTGCGTAGCCGGGGCGATCTCTAGTAAGATATAATATCATCTCTAAAATTGCCTAGTTATTTCACGCGATGCATGCACAACCCGACAATCAGACTATAATTATATAAACATCAAAAGTTCTATCTCGAAAAAAACGTCCCAAACACATTTTCCAAAAAAACCTCCTCCGATTCCATCGCTTTATCTGGTATAAATATCTATTGTGGCCGTGAAAGGAAAAGGGGAGATCTCCCGCCGGGCAAGGTGTTCTGCCCGGGGAGCGGCCAACACTCCGTGTGATAGTTCAAAGATGTTCTATGTATATACTGTTTATGATTCGGAATTTTGATAGCGTGATTTAGGTTTCGGTGTGTTTCGCTTGCGGCGCGACGACAGCGCCGCCACATCACTCCCCTGCTCAGACCTAGGATCGATAGTGCAGCCTCGTTGCCGACGAATATGCAAGTGCCAAGAGATTGCCTTGTAGTCTGCGGTGAGTCGAGAAGAAGGCAAGTAATCTGCGAGAGTGCCGTGAAGCAGAGGCGAGCAGTGAGGATCAGAGCCGTGCCGAACACTGTATAGCGCAGAGTAGCTTGAAGGAACAGGAAGCATTATTATTCCAGTGCTGCGATGAACCTTGTGAAGCTAGATGGCTTGCAGGATATGAAGACTGCAGACGATATCTGCTCGAGAGCGAATGGGTGGGGTATTTTATGACGATGATGAAGCTTGAAGTTTCCGAAGGTTGTTGGTTGCGTGTTCAGATCACGTTGGGTGGTCACCACTATGGCCGAAAAGGAAAAGGAGAGATCTCCCGCCGGGCAAGGTGTTCTGCCCGGGGAGCGGCCAACGCTCCATGTGATAGTTCAAAGATGTTCTAATTGCGACTGGAAAACACATGTCGATTACGTTTGTGACAAACTCGACAGATTTGTCTACGCAATAAAAAGATTGCGAGTCACGGTATCAACTGATGCTGCTCTATGTGCATATCACGGATATGTTTCGTTGGTACTATCATATGGTCTTTTATTGTGGGGCAATTCAGTAGATGTAATAAAAGTATTTAGTACAAAAAAAATGTGTGTGTGCAGTCTATGGAGCAGGGTATACGGATAGCTGTAAGCCCTTGTTTAAAAAGTACGAGATCTTGACATTAACATGCTTGTACATAAAAGAAATAAGCATATTTGTAAAACAACATCCTGAACACTTTGAAAGGCATATAGATGTAACTGAACGAAATGTAGCTCCTAGAAATAAACATAAATTATACTTACCTTAATACAGGCTCAAATTGTTTGAAAGGAACTCTTACGTAAATGCTGTAAAGGTGTATAACAAAATACCCAACGACTTTAAAGAGTTACCTTTAACCATTTAAAAAAAAAGTTGATACAATGGTTAAAAGAAAAATGTTTTTACGACCTAAATGAATTTATGTCTTTTTGTGGGAAATAAATCCGAAGTCAGTAATATTGATATATATCTAATAATTAATTAATTACAAAAAAAAAAACTGAAAGTATGGACATTAACAATTAAGAACAATCATTACACAATGTGACATTTTAATTGAATTCCCACTTGTTTTTAATTTTTTTTGCATGTATACTTAATTGTTCAACTTAACTTAACTTGTTTTTAATTTTTTTGCCATTTTATAAAATATTTGCACACCGTATATAGTGGTAGAATGTAAATGGGACATTATACATAATTTAAGATCATACTTTATTGTACACATACATTCTGGCAAATAAATGAATTTGAATTTGAATTGAGAGTTTCGTGAAGAAGAGGCTAGCAGTGAGGCTCAGATTCGGGCCGAACACTGTATAGCGCAGAGTAGTTTGAAGGAACTGGAAGCATTATTATTCCAGTGCTGCGATGAACCTTGTAAAGCTAGATGGCTTGCAGGATATGAAGACTGCAGATGATATCTGCTCGGGAGAGAATGGGTGGGGTATTTTATGACGCTGATGAAGCTTGAAGTTTCCGAAGGTTGTTGGTTGCGTATTCAGATCACGTTGGGTGGTCACCACTGTGGCCGAGAAGGAAAAGGGGAGATCTCCCGCCGGGCAAGGCGTTGTGCCCGGGGAGCGGCCAACGCTCCCTGTGATAGTTCAAAGATGTTCTATATATACTGTTTATGATCCGGAATTTTGATAGCGTGATTTAGGCTTCGGTGTGTTTCGCTTGCGGCACGACAACAGCGCCACCACATCTATTATACACAGTATTGCTACGAGCTTAAGGTTCGTGACAATAAAAACTGCCGTGTGAATTACCAAAATTAACACTTTAATTCACTTACACTAATTAAAACTTAAAAGACACTAATAATTAAACACACTGATTCACTTTATTTCGCTCCGAAGCTTCGCTTGTCTCGCCAAATTCAATACTGCCTCGATCGCGTATTGCAGAGCCTTTAAATACACCTTTTTCACCGAAACATCCAGAATATTCAAGTAAATACGCGCGCCAACCGACCAGGCGCCGAAAGTTCGAGTGTAGGGCTTTTAGAAAGCTCAGTTCTTCAATTCGATATTAGATGGCGCTGTTAGTTAAAATATTAGTCATGTCATTTTCTGGAAAGCCCTCCTCGCTCTGGTCCCCGACACTAGATGGTGCTAGTGCCGGGTACATGACGTCAAATTAGGCCTCCTAAGACATGCTCGTCCCGAGCATTATCGGCCCCACAATAACGCGCCAGGCGATCCACATGGACGCTCTTAGGAGTCCCTCTTGCACCTTTCTGTAACGGCTCCGCAATGTCAAGGGCTGTACTATCCCATGGTACACCAACATTGTACAATTTCGATGCTCCTCTGCTACGTGTCTGAGGTCCTCTCACAGCCGCACAACTTGTACATGTACGAAACCAATCCTCGACATCGTCACGATAATGGACCCAGTAAAACTGTTCTCGGATATTCAGTAGAGTTCGTTTAACTCCCAGATGGACTCTTGAACAACCATTATGGTGTAGCTGTAGAACATTCGGCACTTTAGCTTTAGGGACAACCATTTGCAAACGACAGCTGTCTCCTCGACCATTGTCCCATTTACGGCACAGAACTCCATCCTGAATCAGCAAGGTGTCCCATTGGGCTCAATAGCTTCTAGTGGTCAAACTCATCGCTGAGACGTCGCTCCACTTAGGCTTGGTAGCACGGGCCTTCATCCATTCCAGAATCGGCTTGCATGTCGTAGGCTGTCCCTCCACTCGTTGCTGAGGTGGTCTGCTCTGAGCATACTCACGGATACCACTTCCTTACTCTCTTGCCTAGTACAATGTTTGCAATCTTCAGGACAACGTCTTCTTGACAATGCATCTGCGTTGCCATGAGATTTCCAGCTGCGATGTCTGACAGTAAAGTCGTATTCCTTCTGCTGCTGGGCGGTGATGTTAGCCGCACTTCCCTTCTGTGATTGTTCACCTTCCCTCTCTAGGGTTCGCTTAGGGCATCTGGACCGAAGATGGCCCCTTTCCCCACAGTCATAGCACCTAGGGCTATATCCTTTATTGCGGTCGCGGACTGCTGTAGCTGCTGCAACCTCCCTGACGCAATGGGAACGAATATCCTGCCGCACAGCTTCCACCTCCAGTACATGGGCCAAGACGTCCTTAAGCGTCTCGTGGTGCCCGAGTCTCACAGCAGCTCTGACTTCCAGGTCGCGGATGTCGTCGATGAATGTCTGCACCAGGTTCCCTTCAATGAGCGCAGGTACATACCGGTATACTTTTCGCACCAACCTCTCCACCTCTAGAGCCCACTGCTGCAGGTTTTCGTTGATGCGCTGCACTAGATCTTTAAGCTGCGCACGAAAGACGTGTTCCAGGTAAGTGTCACCATATCTCGCCTCTAATGCCTCAAGGAGCTGCTCATAAGTCACTTCCTCACCGAGAGCTTCCAGAACAGTTAAGGCCTGGTTGCGCAGGCCTAGTGTGAGAACAGTCAAGGCCTGATTTTTATTCCAGCCGTTCGCCTTCATAACAGCCTCTGGATTTTGTAGGCTGACCAGGAAGAAGTCCCTTCGAATGGTGGCACTTTGAACCCACGTAACGAAGGTGTAATAGCTACTACGGGAGCTGTAGTTCTATCCCCCAGTTTGAGGTCGTCTAGCGTTTTCTTCACGTCAGCCATCACGTAATCAACCCGATTGTTCACTTGGTCATTTTGGGTTTTAGCTTCCTTGATTTGGGTTTCAGCTTCTGACAGGAGGTTGGCATGTTGAGCAACCCTATTCTTCACCTCCCTTATCTCTTTCCCGAAGTTGGCGTGAATGTCCTTCACGAGGAGCATCTGCTCTTCCTGTCGGCGGGCAACTTAGGCGCGCAACAGTATAATATCTCCTGTTACAGTTGGTAAGGATAGTATTTCTGTAAGTTAAGGTAGTTTATCTGTTCCAAAAAGGAGAAAGTACTTACTTACTTTTAAAAATTATCATAAATGTCTATTATCATCGAAGTTATCATTTAAAATGAGATAATTTATAATTGCGTGAGTATCCCAGTCGTTCGTTAACTCTTGAGTCACCTTCGACCCGTCTTAATTGCAGCCAGAGTAGATAATGGCGCAACACAGGGAACCGAGAAAGGAAGAAAGACTTCGTTAAAGCAATTTGTCGATCAGCTGTTTGTCGGTTATAAAATCGACATCGTTAAATTTACATAGAGACTTGTACGTTTGTTCATATTGCGAATGTAATATATTTTAGGGAATAGGTTTTTTCACATTTTGTTTGTATAAAATTGAAGAAAAATCTCTTTGGTTGTACTGTTTGTATCTGACTAGTTTTAATATAAATACATATAGGACTAGGACATTATGAAAAAAATAAGAAGTAAAAAACACTTTTCCGCAAATTTTTATTGTTTTTCTGTCCGCCAAAATGAGTGAATCTAACGAAGAAATTCGATACATTCTGAGGTTTTATTACAAAAAAATTATAAAAAAAAGGTTTTAATACAAAAATTCGACTCAAGCCGCGAATAAAATTTGTGCCGTTTATCGACCTAATGCAGTGTCAGTAAGAGTAGCACAAAGTTGGTCCGAGCGTTTTAAGTCCGGAATGTCACAGATGTAGCTCGCTCGCTCGCAGCTGCTGGTCGCCCTCATACAGTAGTCGATGCCATTTTTGAAAACGTGGAGCAAGATCGGCAAATTAGTAGTTACGACACAACCGAGGAATTGAGAATTGACCACAAAACTGTTTTGACCTATTTGAAAAAGTCCGGCTCACTGATAGAAACCTAATGAATCATGTACTCATTTGCGATTCTCTATTGAAACGTAATGAAACCGAACTATTTTTGAGAAGTTTGATCACTGGTGATGAAAGGGTAACACTTACGACAAGAACGTGCGAAAAAGATTATGTTCAAAGGATATTCAAGCTCAACAGACTGTAGCGAAACCCGGATTAACTCGCAATAAGTTGTCTGGTGGAATTGGAAGGGCATCGTTTTTTATGAGCTTTTACCGCCGGACAAAACCATCGATTCGGATCTCTACTGCCAACAACTGAAATACTCAGCAAAAAATTGAGAAAAAACTGCCGGAATAGATCTACAGAAGAGGAGTGGTCCTTCATCATGATACCGCCAGACCACACACATTTTTGGCCACTTAGCAAAAATTGAGAGAGCTTGGTTAGGAAGTGTTAATGCTTTCACCATATAGGTAGCCCTAAGCTTGCACTCTCTCGTTCTCTTCAGATTTCTTTGGATAGTGTAATTAACACACAAGACTCTGTCACAGAAATCAGGCCTTTCAAAACTACTTGTCGCATTTTTTAAATCAAAAATCCCAAGATTTCTGCAGCAACAGGACTATATCACTACCTACAAGATGGCGACACGTTATTGAACCAAATGGCGCATATATATTATAATTAAATGTAATTAAACTGAAAAAAAAAATTGAAAATTGAATTTGTATATAAATACGAAGAAACTTTTTCCCCGTCCTTATATTTGTGATAAATGATATTACCATCATTATTTAAGCCCTTCGCAAGTGCACTGCAGATCAAGTGCCTGACATAAGTAATGCCACAAAGCACAGACCTGAGTAACCTGTATCCATCGACTTCTTGCATCTTTTACCAAGTTGTCAGTTCAGCAAGTGGGCGACAGTCCTACACTTCGCTTAAAGATACGACGCTGCCACTCGAGAATCATGCCTCCCTATCAGTTGTCAGTTCTTCGAGCTATATGGCCTGCCTATTGCCACAAGTTATAATAATTAACTATGTACTATGTTAACCTAAGTATAATTAAGCGGTATTGTAGCTCTGCAGCTTATTATGGCTACATCAATAATGGCTAGGCTCAAATCGGGGAAGGATCACGTTGGCACGGAATACCGACATTATCAACCTGAAATAGCAGCAGAAATGTTGAATACTGTGTTAGTATGTCGTATGGTGAGTGGCAGGAATCTTATTTACTTGGGAATGAGGCATTTTGTATTAGTTCTCAGGGATGACAAGGCCCACATCTAACCTCGATGAAGAATTAAAAAAGATACGCATACGTTGTCAACGTTCTGATCTGCGTTGTCATGTGATGTCTCAAATCAACTCTTTCTGTCCATAGTAGTGTAATGCTGAATAGTGGTAAAAGAAGGTTCACTCCTTTTTTTCTTCGGTCTTTAAAAATCTACTGCTCAATACGGACATCTCCTGTTGAAGGATTTGCAATAATCGTCACGTCACGCAGGTGGCTGGCGATTGCTCGTCTTGCAGTATGGACCCTACTCGCCATCGCTGGTCTGAGTATTTTACGTCTGGCGTAAATGGGATGGATCTGCCGCCATATCAAAATCGGCTTACATTTTTAGGAATAAAATATTTTGTCGACTTAGATCTCATTTTTAAAACCTATTTCAAAATGAGGTTTAAAGAAATGCCGAAAGAATTTACGCATGTATTTAAAACCGTATTGAAAAGTAATAATACTATTTATTACAATACGAGAAGTATTGTAACGCCCTGCCCGCTGATACAAGAAAAGCACTGAATAATACGTATGTCGCGTTCAAGAACCTGCATTGATAACAATATCTCAAGATTTTCCTCTAGATTACGTTATATCTGAGGTTTTGATTTTATCTTTATTTTACCACGTTTTTATTGACTCGTGTTTGTCTGTTCGGATTGAATTTAAGTAAATGATTTTAAATTAACTTCCCTTAAACTAACTTATAATCATACATATTTAATTTTATTTACAAGGTATGCTTAAGTTATTTTAACAGTTTTTTTAAAACCTACCAACTTTTATTAATTTCTTTTAGGGAATGCAAATCTCGCGAGATTGGGGCTCAAGTGAGATCCCGCGAGTTTATAAATAACAATACTGCGAGATCTCGCCAGTTTCGAGATCTCGCGAGATTGACAGTTTTGTATGTTTTCTTTGCAAATATTCACAAAAATTAAATAAATTTGTAAAAAAAAGTAATAAAAATTATAATTATTATAAGATAAACATTTATTTTCACGAATTTTTTCAATAGACTTTTATGCATCAAACATTGTTTGACGTATCTGTCTATATTTTTTAACAAACTTGTAAGTAGTCAATTTTGACGTACGTATATTATATCAAATGACAAATAAAAGAAACAACCAGTCTTCTCTTATAATATCAAACAAAAATCTTCTAGTGATAAAACAATTCTTTTATAATAAACAAAACAACGAGAAGTAAAAAAAATGGAACTTATTATCTAAGTTGAGTTGACTATTAAACAGACATATTATTATCAATTTAATAAAACTATATCTACTCAGTAGATGCATTAGATATTACAGATTAATTAACAATATATACCAATTAGTCAGACTATTAGAAATTACAGATTAATTAACAAAATAAACCAATCAAATGAAAGATTTGTTCAGTTAAAATCACAAGCCAATATTACGAATTATTTTGAAAAAGCTCTTTAAGAAGCACAAAATGTTCAAACTGCTTCTAATTTTTTTGGCATCGATCACTAATTTAGTGATCGATATTTTTTGGCCAGATAACCAGCCACTGAGAAGACCCTTTCGGATTCAACGCTAGTTAGAACCACAGACTTTAGGCAGTTATCCACGAACTGTTTACAGTTCGCCAGTTGACCCCCTCGGGCTCGTATAAATTCATTTCCTTATTGATCAATGCTTCCAGAGAATTCGTAGTTAGTTTTCGCTTTGAATAAAATCTTTTTATGCTCAAGTGCAATCTCGTTAAACACACGAGATCTCGCCCCCTTTTTTCGTTCGAGATCAATCCCGCTAAAAAAACCGAGATCTCGCGAGAACGAGACTGCATTCCCTAATTTATTTTTTCTCCTAAGGTTGACTGAAATAGAAACAAAAACTTTTTATTCAATGTAGATTATAAATAATACTTATTCAAAGTAGCTCTTTGTTTAATTTACCAGCAAGAAAAAAGTGGTACTTTAAAAAAATAACAGCTTATAATCATATATGCATGTTACATACTTAACAACACAAAACATATTAGAATTAGCTTCGCAGCGATCATCTGATTCCTTTGAGAATTCAACCAACTTGGTTTAATACACAAAGTCTGATTTCCAGGGATTAAAGTTAATTTCCTTTGTTAAATTTGAGTTCCCTAATGATATAATAACCCTTTTAGACCAACTTTGTTTAATAAAGTTGTTGAACTTTGAGGAGGTCAAATTTTATATAATTGCACCGCTAATCTAATATCCAGTAATCTATAAAGCCGTTTAGCCTATTGTAAGTAATACTTACAACACAATATATTAAAGAATAATAAATAAAAATGCATAAATTATTATGAACATGAAGCTTATGCTCGAATTTTGTTTATTGGAACCAATGTTTTATCAGTCGCCTTCATCTAGGTCAATAAGTTTAGGACCAATAACAGCAGTTTAGACATGTGTGTGAATTGTGAATGATTCGTTCATTTGATCCACGTCGCATCAAAGTATTGATGATTGCAATTATAGTTTTTGAAACTTCCGGATCAAACGACTGACAAGACCTACGACCAAAGAGTGTATAATATCCAAAGACCCACATTATCGTGCGGGTCTCATCGATCACAGAGCACTAAAACTCAAAATGATCCATCTGAACGATCGACAAATAATACGGTTCGTAAGACGTATCAATACTTGAATGATCACTAGAAATGATTGAAGGACACATGTCTACAGCAGTCATAGATTTATTATTTGACATTTCGTTATTTAAAATATGTCCTTCAATACTCCACCAATAATAACTCGTGTGCCTTGATTTGTTCAATTACATGAAGTGATGCCAGAATTTAATATTTGTAATTTGTAACACGTAATCCGTTAACAAATCCTTATTCTAAAGGTGGGTCTACGTTAGAGGACCCAAGCATGAGCTGAGCACAAGCAGAGCCGCTGCACTCGCGGTGTCAAGTGTGGACGTACAACGAGCCTACAATACGCAAATCGAAGCATTCGATCCAAAACCCTTTATGTTCATCGAAAAACTGACAATAGGGGGAGCACAGTCGAGCACGAACCAAACGCTCGAAGCGCGCTCGTTCGAGGCTTGTAAGTCGGTCCACACTACACGAATTTGTGCTGCGCGCGTCTAGTGTAAACTTACCTTTACTATGAAAACACAAAATGTTTCGCCTAGGTATAAAATATAAATCAAAATAAGTAAAACTAGTATACCGTTACCTTGACAGCCTATCTAAAGTCCAATGCTGAGCATGGGCCTCTCCATTGCTTCATAATAGTAAAAGACGCCTGACACACGGTCAGCTAACTGATCATTTCAACTGATCAGTTCAAACTAAAACTGTTGATATTTTTTAAAATATTGAATTTTCGATATATTGATAATTATAGATATACCAATACCTGAGTTTTATATATAAGTTTATTTATCGATATATCTAAAATCCAATATTTAAAAAAATATCAACAGTTTTTCAGAAACCCTCTCAGAAATGAGAAGAGGCCTGTGCTCAGCAGTGGGACGTATATAGGCTGTAACTTTACTTTTTACTTTACAACAGTTTTAGTTTGAACTGATCAGTTGAACTAACCGTGTGTGGCGACTATAAGAAGGATGTTTGCCATAATTAGTTGTCTCGCTTGGCGGATAGGTTGGCATTCGCAGTTTAGTTTTTAGTGTAGTTTAGTTGTTAGTTGTTATTAGGAGGACTGTCGCTTCTTAAGACACTACAAGGTGAAAGTAATAAAAATAAAACCTATGAAATAAAAAAAGAGTTTAAAATTACTTAAAACAAGCATGATGCGCAGTGATGACACATACGTATTCTTTGTATTCATTCATATATACATACTTCAAGGTATATTCAATCGAATAATAAAAAAAACGTGTTACTTAGAAGCGGGGCTTTAATCGTCAGGCTGCCAGTGACAGCTCTTTTCAGATATTTATTAAGAACTGTTATGTAAAGGAAATTATTAAAAGTGATACGGTGACAGAACATCGGTAAGGACGACATTAGTTAAAAAAAAATCCCATTTGGTATTTCAAATTGGGCGAAATCACCATTCTACGCTACCTTGACACGAATGTTTTACACGGCGATCGTATTGGATTATCTATATAATCTGCTCAGCTGAAGCCGTAAGTTTTACTGACCTCAGTTGCTGGATTAATTTGTTACGTGACAACTTTGAAAACTTCGATAAAATGGTTTTTATATAGTTCGCGATTGTATGGATTGATCCGGAATTAAATTATGTAATCCACGGAAGATTCGGTTTATTTTTAACTGTGTTTGCCCAAGAAATGCTTACATTAGAACTGTTACAGATTGCAAATATTTTTGGCTAAAGATCACCACAGTACGATAGTTTAATTTATAATTTTTTCTTATATTTACCAAATTTTTCTGTTTTTAGTTGAATACGATGGGATTCACAATGGCCCTCTGCCAACCCAAAGCACTGAAACAAAAAACACAAATTTGAGTTATAACACTTTTGTAGACTATGTAAATAAAGTTATTTAACATTCAGAGCGTACATAATTAAAACATACATCGGAAATATAATTATAAACATATTTCACATTCTTACAACACAATGAGTCAATTTTTTTAGAAAACTAGCAATCTAATCCTGCTTCACACGAGTTGTTTTGGATCTAGAGAACAGTGACACCTACAGAGTCCAATGTGAATCTGAACCATCCAAGTAGCCACTCAAATACAAACAAAAAACTGTCAAAATTGGTCCAGCAGTTTAGGAGCAGATCAGTGACAAACAAACATACAGAACAATTATATATTTATATAACTACAATTATATATAGTACAGAACTACAATTATACATATTAAATAACTTTGCTGGCATTAAGACATTCCATTTTAGTTCTCAAGATACATGTCTGTGGGCCACAATACCCACTTATCATTAGGTGGACTGTGTGCTTATTTGTCACCCTTATTCTATAAAAAATGTATGTTTACTATTCGTAAACTTTCGTACGTAAACCTATAGACAAATAGAGGCCTTCTTTCGCATTTGCACACGAAAAAGATAGATTTATGCATACATCTTGCATAGAAATAAAACAGAGCGGTGTGATTGCTTGTCTCTTTCTCCCTGCCGGTTTTTTAACTACACTTTGCTAAACAACTTTGACAGTTCGTAGCGATCTAAGAAGTTTACAAGTTGGTTTACGCGAGAAAAAAAGTGTTCCGTGAGCTTAAGATTGGTGAATCTTGTTCAGTTCTTAGAACAATTAAAATTTTTATCTAAATATCTTTAAAAGTCATAAAGATAATTGTATAACCTAAAACTACGTTATCGTCCTTTCTCACTCGAGGCCACGCTAATCACTAGTCTGTAGGATTCTCTGTCTACGTAATCAACTAAACAAAATGTGAGATTACCCGTTTTTCCGCGTAACCATAGATTGTAGGATCTTTTTTCTGCTTAGAAGTCCATCTCTACATTACCTTCTTACCTACTTCTCCCATCAAGCAGCAAAGCGTGCTGAAACTGGCTGTGAATTATTTCATCTTTGTTCCGGAGATGAAAATGTGTATTCTAATTTGTTTAAGGTTGATGCAGTCTTTGAAACGGCTGTATTTAGTACGGGAAAACAGAGAGTTACACACTCGTCTAATTTACTCGGACCTCATGCAAAGCTTTTGCGATCAGATCGAACGAAGGTGAAGAAGCAGTGTCAGAAGCCCGTATTAATTCGCCAAGTGTTATCCCGTATTTTTAACAGTAATCTACCTGGCTGTCAATAATTTTTCTAATCCTATTATACCGTTGATAATGATATTAACGTTGTCATCTTGCACCCCCCCCCCCCATATTTTCCTCTGTACTACGTAGTCGACATCAGACGTTTCGTGTCAACGCAACGGCGTGATTTCTGCTTGGTGGGACTTGACCACTATTATTCCACAAGAAGGATTGTCTTTTCTATATTCACAATTGCCTTTTCTACATTTATTAACATGATAACATAGAATGTTCTTTCTTTTGAATAGATGTATGTCGTCGATTACAGCTGTACGCTCATGCTGATATTACCGACATAATCCACGTTGTAACCTTGATTAACTTGCAGTTTAGCAGGATTTTCGATTAGCCTAGAATACGAAGTCATGTCAATCCTAACAAATGCCAAGTCACAGTCTTAAGTAGCGCACGTCAGTTAGGTCACATGGCATTAGTTAGATTGATTACCACTGACCTATAATGGCGAAAACACTATTAGTAGTCAGTACTCATGTCACATTACACAAACATCATCAACATCAAATCATACAAAAGGATTATGAATAATTGTAAAGCAATATTTTTAACCGACGTGATCATGTTGAGTCTGCTTATCCTTTATTCAATGCTTGATGATTTTGGCGTTTTTACTTATAGAATAAAGGTGACAAGGTGAAGTAAGAGTAGAGTCCCTCATACAGGCATAATCGATAGAATTTACACCAAAATTTCTGTTTTAGAAACCAAGTACTATAAGATCCCTTAACAATTTGTGTTTGACAAGAAATAATGATTCCAAAACAAATGAAGTACAGGATCTGGAACTTTCTCGGAAGACCTCAATATCCACTATGTTCACCGCTGTGTACCCACAATACAGCTTTTAAGGTAGAATTAATGGGTATCAAACAAGCAGCCATAGAAATAGAAGCCAATAAGGTATAAAACTTGTCCATCGGAATACTGACCGACATGGCGGTACTTCAAGCTCTGAGTTGCAATGTGGATGCCATCAACGACTAAATGAGGTATGTAAACACAATAATGTGACTGTAATGAATCAAAGTATACAGTGGATTCAGGGACAACGATGCAGCAGATGAACTGTCCAGGAGAAGATCAGCTCTGGCCACTATAGGGCCGGAACCAATCATACCAATCCTCCAGACTTATTTTCGGTGACGGCGGCCAGTCTCAATGGATACTAGGCATCTTCTCAGTACATGTTTATAGTACTTTCTGAAACACGGGTTTGAAACACCGCCAACTTCCGGGTTGCTTCAAAGAATTTCTTGACAAAAAACCCAGTAACTGTTTTAGCCCAACCCGGGGTGAAGCTGGGACCTCATGTTCAGCAAACACGTTTATAACCACTAGATCAACAAGACAGTCAATGAGGACTAAGATGGAATGCCAGGTTACCAGTAAAAAAGGTCTCTAGTTCTTGTCACTCACCATACGTTATGTTGCTATTTTGGGCTAGTAGTGAGATCCCACTCCTCACCCAATTAAGGTCACCCATTCATGCTACAGTTAACGTAGAAAGGAGACTTTAGAGAGATAATAGAAACTTTTTGTAATAAATAATGGTAAACTCTAGTTGAGAAAAAGGAAAATGGAAATCGTCTACGAAATTGCAAGAACGGCTCACAAATGATTGTGAGCAGGGCGAAGCAGACATTGTTGTTTGTGTTCAACCTCCATTCAAAGCGGAGCCTTCGGAAAAACTGAGAATAAAGGAAATGGGTTTTATTTTTTTGTCCGTTTCCGTTTTTCATTGTTTAGTCAACGTCCTACGTGGACCAAGCTGAGGATGTCATTTTAACGTTCTTGAAAAAAGAAATGAGCTGTGTTTTAAGTTATCTTTTTGGAATTTGGATGAAATATAAAATTTAATATAAGAATAACCACTACTCAACATCATCGCATGGGTATCGTAAGAGGCAACAGTATTTCTTTTAAAACGGGAGATTCGCCGCAGCGTCTTTTTAATAACAACTACAAAATAATATAAAACCTGTCAATTGCAAGCGTGGCAACTACAACGATGAAGCACGGTTCTGAGCATTCTACATCCAGTTTTTGGCAGTTCTTACCAGTTCGTCACAGCAATCAATGGTACGTGGCTGTTGCAGTCCGCGGGCATCTGCAGCCAACTTGAAACACTAATGGTTACTGATGCGTGGTTACCTCATCAGACTCGATTACGGCAAGCTCTCTATTAAGCGGCAGAAATAGCTAAGATTGTGGTATCTGCACTGATAAGCAGAAAAGGGAGTTCTGCCACCTAAATGTCTAAGTCCAATTTTGGAGCTTAAGAGTTTATAATGTAAATAAAATACGTATACATAGAGGATATAAAAATCATTCACACAATAATTTAGACTTCTCGGTCATGATCACGGCTAGATTTGAACAGAAACTTAAAAACATAGATATTTTCAATTTTGAGAAGTATTTTAATTTCAATCATTCATAATTTACTACAGCCTATCAAAAGTCCATCGCTGGATATTTTTTTTTTACATACAGTCCACCTGATGGTTAGTGAATACTGTGACCTATAGAGTATAGACATCCACATCTATCCTCGGTTAAGAATCAAAATGTAGATGCGTTGTCACCCCTGAGTAATAAGAGGGAATGCCTCGTTTTCATTAAAAAGGGTCTCCGGTTCTCTACACTCACCATACGAAACACAGCAGCGTTAATCTCCTATTTTTCCGCTGGTATTATATCTTGGCTCAAAGCTGTTACGCTTGGCAGGTGTGATGGCATCATTTTTTTATTTTATTAATTATTGAGTCATTACCAGGAAGATGCTGCTACGTATCTCCTAATCAAATTCCTTTTGCCGCCTCGTTCCACACGCATGGGATGATATAGGGTAGTGAATTATCTGGATCTCGACTGGTTCTCTATCGACCTGTAACAATTCATTGTAGATATTTTCCTCACCCATCGTACGGAGTATTTGAAACAATTATTGTAGGCCCAACCATCACTTGATCGGTATCAGCTTGCAACCCACGGTCTGCAGCGCTTCGCTAAATACTTAACCACTGCGCTACTAAACCGTGAATTTTTAACTTGTTTTTAAATTGGTGTGAGTTAACAATTCGGACCATTTTGAACATAGGATTGCCCTCATATTACATTTCGAAATATCCTCCTAAATAAAAGTGTTTCGCGGGGTGAGCCAAATCCATTTTTACAATAGTAAACGCTACTAGAAAACTTTAAAATTAAAGGAAATCAACGATAAATCACGCAACATAATAAAAAAGAAAATTGCAGTCTATATACGCTCGACTGCTGAGCACAGGCTTCCTCCCATTTCTGACAGAGTAATACAATATTTAAAACAATAAAAAAGTAAAAACGAAAAAAAAATCAAAGAGCCCAGCTTCTCGCGGTTTAGTGGCTGTGTTTTCTCGCCGAATGACAACACATAGGCTAATATGAACGGGAAAACAACCAGTTCTCTTGACTCCTGCGACGACAATCAGTGGCGTATACCGTATGAAGTATAGACCACTTTTTTAACTCGCTTTCTTGTATGTCTTTTTTTCATTGCCGGGACGAATTAAGTAATTGATTTAAAAATAACTTCCCGGTGAGCTAGAGACTTGAACAGTGCTCAGAATCGGATGACAATGTAGAAATATAAAAAAACATGTGTGCAGTTAACACACAATAGAAGTGACACTTTATTTATTTTTTATTAAACATATATTATTAATTCAGTTTTAATACTGATTTATTGAGACCGAGATAACAGAAACTCTGTATACAATTCTATCATCATCATTCTTTCGCATGTTAAATCCTATAGATGTATATTTTTGTCTTTTTTTAGTGTCACGTTTGAAATTAACCATCGAGTTTGAAATTACAACGATTCTAGAGAAATTTTCACTTTAAAAAACATGGTATATAAAAATGTACGCATATTTTTTTAAATTCACTTGATTTACTTTCTATTAGCGTTGTCGGTTGTAGAAAGTCAACTAGGCTAACCACGACTATCTGCACGAAACTTGGCGAATTCTTACATGTGTATAAAATGACGGATGATGCCCCTTCTTTTAGACGATACATTAAGCAGACTTCCAAGTAATCAATACGTTTTTCCAAGTCAATTGGTTCTCCGTTCAATAGGTCCTATCAATACCAAACAGCTTTACCTTTTCACACGTGTTTCGTGTTCCAGTTTGCAGAAAAATAAGACCTCCTTCTATTCAGTCTTGTTTTGAAACAGTGATATTAATTAACATTTTTTAAGGTACAGGTACACAAACAGTGTTAACCAAGCGCACAGTTTACCTAAGTGGAAGTAGTCAATACATACCTGCATCTATTATCGATTGTGCATCAGAATGCAGATGCATTGTCACCCTTGAGGATAAAATCGAATGTCCATTTACCTTACGAAACATAGCGTTGTGCTCCTATTTTGCGCAGTTATTTTGTAAGAGTTTATATTTTGCCTTCCTCAGTCGGGCTGACCCATTCGTGCTAACGTCAACGTGGCTCTACCACGTGAAAAAGTAACACGCTTTTTTATTATTAGATTGACTTTTATGTTGCTGCAGTGATTGACTTTTGAGCTCTTGTGAAGATTAATAGGAAGTTTAGATATCCACTAAAATCATATTTATTTAAAATATGACATGCAGATTTGGCAGACGTGGGTCTACCCTTTTCGATAGTTTCAGACTTTTAATACAGTAAATATAAAATTTATAAACAACTCAACCGATGTGCCCGCTATTGAGATTAGATTTTCTTTTTTGGCACTAAAGATACATTTGAAAATGAGTCATTTTAGTTCACACTTATAGAATTCATTAAAACTTGACTAGAGCTTGCCACCTACCAGATTATAGGATCGCTTTGAACGTTGATTTAGACTAAATAAATACAAATATATTGTGTGAGTAATTATGACCTTAATCGATTTAGTGCTCCCGAAGCTACATCAAATTTAACCGACGCATCAACGATAATAATATACACTTAATTAAAGATTTGATTTGTTTAGGATGTGATTTAGGTAATTTGAATTGAAGTTTAAAATTTAAATCGTTTACACAGAAAGAAGCAAAAATCTTTCTCTCCTGCTATGGTTGTTAGGTGCGCCTGGAGTCGCGTATTTAAAATATTTTTTTAAAGTCAGATTGTTAGCAGAAAGTAGAGTTAGGGTTGCTCACGAGGTCATTAGATTAGCGATATAAGTTATCAGAATTTACGATAAAATTTTATTATTTTCTTTTAAAATTTTTATTTAGATAATACTTCACTTGCTTAAAAAGCCGCAGTTATTGATTAATATCAACTTCCGTCCCGCAAAATTATGAAACGTATATTGAACGCCCAACATATGGCATACCTAGAACAAACTGACCTCTTCAGTGATCGCCTCTACGAGTTTCGACAAAATCAGCCTGCTGGGGACTTTCTAGCTTATGCCACACACATGTAGGGCGATGCACTTAAAACACTGGGGGAGCACATGCTGTTTCACTTGATGTCTCGAAGGCTTTCTCGGGTCAGCTTCCAGCCTAAGTCTTATCTCCTCGCCTAATTGACTGGAATGAGTATACGGTTTCTTCAAGTCGTCGTCGATAACTGCGTTTGTGACCTTATGGCCCCTATCGCCAGAGTTCGTCAAGAGACCGTTCTCTTCATAACTCTCTTCCTGCTGCATATTAATGATCGGCTTATCCCCGGTATCTATGAGTACAGACGACGGCGTAGCTGTGGAGAGATACCAATTGAGTGCTCGGGCCAGTCGGGATCAAATCCAGTCTGAAAGAGAAGCTATGGTTGGGCGTGTGAATCTCACATTACAGACAGTCTCAGAATGGGATGATGCCAATCTTGAGAAATTCAATGCCTGCAAAACACAAGCGTTCAGTGCAAAAAGGAGCCAGCTCACCTAGGCTTCTCCTTTCCGAAATGTATGACTGGAATATACCGAACTTTAGTTTTTAGGGGTTGAGGTATCCTCATACCTGAACTTAGGGCGGTTCATTGAGTCCAAGGTCAAAACAGCTGCAAGAAAGTTAGGAATCCTTACAAAGGAGCGGCGGTACTTGAGGCCAGGACAGCTGCTCTATATAGAGTATATAAAGCGCAAGTCCAGTGGTGCATGGAGTATTGCTGCCATATATAGATTGGTGCTGCAAAATGCTACCTAGCAGCTTTGAACTCAATGGAAAGATGGCATGCTAAGAGGTTTGTATGTATACCAGAATTTGGTTGAAATTTCGGAGAGTGTGTGCAGGAATTTCATAACTTTATTCCTCCTTCTCCCTTCCACCATAACTAGATGAACTAGATGCACGGTCGGTCTCCACATTTCGTTGCCGATTTACCACGCTTTCGAATCAAGCGGTTTGCTACATAGTTCGTTATACGTACAGCAACGGAGTGAAATAAGTTGCCAGCATGCCTTTCCATGCGATTAAAATGTAGGTGTCTTCAAGGCAAGAGTGAATAGGCTTTTGTTAAGTCTACATCACTACTCACCATTAGGTGGAATAGTAGTTAAGCACTGGCTAGAATAGTAAAAAAAGTAAAAATAAAATTTTGCAAAAGATAGACACAAAATATAAAAAAAATGTTTTTGGTTGAAAACCCGGTACGCACAGAGGTTCAATCTCCGCCGAATACTGCCTACGGCTATTGATGTTGTAACTTTAGCTTGGGCTGCATTTAAAAATAAAAGCTCTAGCAACTGAATGTTTTTAAAAGGAACTTTTTCCTTGTTTTGTTTTTTCCTTATACTGTTGTAAAGGTTAAAAAATTCGAAATAATACTTAATTAAGGGATCAATAGATCCCTTAATTAAGTATTATTTAGAGTTTATTATATAGGAATTTATTTTAAGGAATTAATTATTACTATAGTGGGGGATAAATCGCCCGCGTCCGTAGGCTTCGACCACCTAATCCTAGGCCCACCTTACATGGGTCCCCGGGTGGTGCTAAATGAGCGAAAAGCCAACAAGCCGAAAGTACAGACTCGGCTACTCGCCGTGTGGTAGTGGCGTAAAACATACCACCCCCATAGTTTCGCACCATGAGGCACCAGAAAAAAGAAATGGACCGAGTTCCCGGCGCCCTTTTAATGGCGGACACGGCTTTTTAAGCGCTCTAACAATGCATAATCGCGAAGTGACATTTATCCTTAGTCAACGAGCAGTGGCAAGACCCAGGAGTACAGTGCATTTATAATCGGGAGACCGTGTGGAAGAAGAAGGAGCTTCACGTGAGGTTCTTGGCTCACAAGGCTCTTGGTGAGCCTTTCATAGACACAGTTGCCTCCTTCCACTAGCTATGCTTTGGTAACCTCTTCAGGGAAACCGAGGGTTTGTCTGTGCAATACAGGATCACGTTATTAAGACCAACAACTATCACAGACACACACCTCGATCGACAGTCGACACCTGTGTCGAGCTTGTCCACATCCCGGTGAGTCAATTAGGCATGTCATCTTTGTTTGTTGTGTTGTTGTTGTAGTAGCCAGGATTCTACACCAGGAGCTCACTCTAAGATCGGAAACTGCCTTATTATAAGAACTTGCCAAAAACGGTGCTCGAAAACGGCCACGCCAGGCTTTACTGAGACCGGGCCATCATCACAGACAGGACTATTCTTGCGAATAAGCCTGATATGTACTGATAGATCGGGCAGAGTCACGGATATTTTTGGTCAACATTTCCATTCCATATGACGAGAACCTAGCGAAAGATGAGTCAGATAAGAAAACAAAATATCGGCACCTGGCTCACGAGGTGACCGACATGTGGGGTGGTCTGCCGACCGAAATTATTCCTGTAGACGTCTCTGCAAATGGGCTAATCCCGGTCAGCCTCTCGGGTCATCTGAGGCTACTGAGGCTCCGTGACTCTCGGCCATTTGGTCTCCCCTGCTTCCATTGCTTGGTATTTATTTTATTTTATTGATATTTACGATTTTCATTTATATATTTGTACAGCCCAACCAGATGAGAAAACTATATAAATACCCCATAATAATAATAAAATAGGAGATGAGCAGCGGTGTCTTTCTAATAACGACTAAAAGCAACTGTGTTTGCCAACCCGCTTGCCAAGCGTGGCAACTATGGTAAATATCCCCATATGAGGCAATCTATGGGGGAGGCTTTTGTTCAGCTGTGGGCTTTAGTAGGCTGTAGCATTAATAGCCTTCGGGACGAAATGTGGTAACTCTGCGTAATGATACGTTCAAATCATAAAAAATACTTTAGTTATATAAGATATGTTTATTCATATAACAGTTTTTGTGGCGTATTTCAGCAAGATATGTTACTTTCTTTTTTATTTCTTTAAACGTTTCCACGAACGCACCACTGTGTGCGTTAGGTTGTAGCAGTAAGGTATATAGCTTGAGGAGCCAACGCCTAATATAGAGGAACGGTTCTCGACAGCATTGTAACTGCAAGCATACATTTAACGTGTTAGACGCCAACTATATTATGGTTGCAGCATGTACGTTTCGGCTCGACCGGAGAAGGACTACGCTCTCGCAAAATCTTAGCATAAAAGATCATGGATATCAATAGCTGCTAAATGGGTTGTTGAGTACGGGTAACGAATACCGGTAACGATGCATTTCACCTAAGTCATCAGGGGTGACAACGCATCTGCAGCTTGATTCTTAATGGTGTCTATTGTGTATAGGCAGGCCATTACATACATTACCTTAAGAAATATGCAGCCTTACTTGTTTCGAAATCAAAGAACCCAAGGGGAGAAAGTTATGCCATTAAGTATTTTTTATAGGAGAGGGGGCAAACGAGCATACTACTCACGTAATGGCAAATGACTACCGCCGCTAATGAACAACTGCAACGCCAGGGAAATTGCAGGTGCGTTGCCGGCCTTTAGAAAGAAGTAAGCTCTTTTCTTGGTTCCTAAGTCGTATCGGTCCAGAAAAATCGCCGGTGATAAACTTTTTCACAGAGATGTCGTACGGGGAAGAAAACTCTAAGTGAAACGTACAGTGGTGGACCGCTAAACATCCAGATGGTGTGGTTTTTATTGAGAGTTTCGCCGCGATGTGCGTTCATGAAATAGGGTGGCTGGGATTAATCCGAACAATCCTTCAGAGCACTCTCCGTGGTAGGTGCGAAGAAAATGCAAGGGGATACAACATCTCTTCACAGTGTATCGAGCCGATCGGAAAGGGCTCGGTCATCGACGATTCGAGCCGCCCTGCTCTGGATGCAGTCAAGTGGAAGGAGTTGGCGCTGGGGTGGCCTGTACCCAGAGATAGGAATTCAATGGAGAATTAAGGATCCCTAATTAACTCTTCATATTCTATGGATTTAGCTTCGATCGTCAGATTTAACATTAATGTTTGGTGTTATAACATCTGCATGTACGAGAATTTATGTTTTTATTTATTATTATAAACTATAATAAATTTTTACAATTATTGTTATGTTTTCTTCAAAAGTTCATTAAGGTCAAAGTCATTTAACTCTATTTATTTTTTCAAATGCTAGCAAATGGAACTTGGAGCAACGCAATGCAACGTAATTTGTTGAAATGAGGTCAGAATGAGGTAATATTTCAAGCTCCTGACTAATTAAGTTTATTCATATATCATTTTCTTTTTATTGTGGGCCTAATGGAAAGAAAAGTACAATGGATAAATTGTTTATTACGTTGTGTAAAATAAAGTATAGGAGCAACAACTATTTTACTCACCTAGCATGTCGACTTTTAGGGTTAATAGGTTTGTGATTATATTTTCCATCTAAACCCATACTTTTTTGCTAAACGTGAACCAAGAAGTTTGATGATCTTTTTACACCAATAGTTACAGCCTATATATTATTGTCCCACTTCTGGGTACAGGCCTCCTGTTCATTTATGAGAGGCAGGTTTTAGTGCAAGAAATTGTTCGCCGCGCTGCCCCAATACATGATGGCAAACTTTACATAACTTCGAAATATTTTTTTTCTTATTACTCAGACATGCAGGTTTCCTCACGATGTTTTCCTTGCCGGCACCAATGAAATTAACAATTTCATTGGTGCCGGCGGGGATCGAACCCGGTTTGCTCGCGTACTGTGAAATTAACAGCGAGCGCCATCCACCATCTGAGCTACCACGCCTTACCCCGTCAAGGATCAAAGGCGAAATTATATATAATATATATATTTGGTTTCCTCATCATCAATCTTCATACCCACGTATTAGTGGTGGCGGAGTGAAAGCTTAGGGATATCTTGGCTCTCATCGTGAAGTTAAATCAGTATGATGATAAAATTTCATCATCGTCATCATTATTACAGCCACTGCTGCACTTAAGCCTCTTACTAAGCAAGGCCATCAACTTCCTGCACATCTTACGATAAAAGTTATATAATAATATAACTTTTTTTTCAGATATTTAGTACCAATAGAGTTACAAAAATTTTAAACACAACATCAACAGAAAAAAAGAAAACTCATTTCACAAGACAAAAAGTATTACTTAACAGTAACTAATTAATAATTACGTAATTCCAAAGTCTTATAATCAGGCAATCAGTTTTACCTAAGACGGTATTTGAAGGCTACTGGAGCTGTCTCCTATACGACGCATCAGCAAGGCAACTCTTTTTCATATTATGCTGAAAAGTAGTCGGTACTTGTGTTTGAAAACATTTTTGAGGCACTATAATGGCCAGGCAACCTTATTAGAATTATAAAGCCACTTTCACATTGAACGCATAAGGAATTTACATTTCTGCATGTGCCTTAAAAGGCTTATTTTTATATCTTGCGTGCAATATGCAAACCTTCAAGTCAACATGTTGCATATTACTGCAATACAATGCCCTAAGTTCACGTTCAATATCCAGACCACCGGTGAGGTCATCGTTTACCATAATTCCCCTAGGTAATTAACATTTTGTGACCCTATTTAACGTTGTTCAACTAAGTATATATAGCATTTGGACCAAACTCTCATACTAAACTTTACAAACTTTATGTTCCTGCCTTAAATATTATTGTTTCACTCTTTTTCGCATCGCATTTGAGGCTAACGTCAGATCTACTGAACTCGTCAATCAGTCTATGTACTTTTTCTGTACAAAAGGGGGAAAACGAACTTGCGGCTCAACTTATGGTAAGTGACGACCGCCGCCCATGAACAATTGTAACACCAGGGGAATTACCGGTGCGTTAAATTGATTAAGTATGCGATATGATGTATGATAGAGGAATAGATGTATTATGTGTAAATGAGACGAAGCGGAAGGGAAAAGATGTCACTACACATGCCATATAAACCGCGTACTGGTCCGGTGTAGACGAGACCGAGCGAGCATGCCAGGAAGTCGGTATCATCCTTTCAGAAAGAACGGGTCAATGTGTGAAAGAGTATGAATGTGTAAGCCCGAGACTGCTATGGATACGAATAAAAGTGGGCCTAAAGAAGTTGTTTGTTCTAGGGGTCTACGCCCCAGACATGTCCAAGCCCACTTATATCCGAGAGCAGTTTTCGGAGATGGTAAGGATGGTGTTAATGAAATGTAAGGAAAATGAAAATATTGTTATGTTACGAGATTTTAATGGAATTTTTTTGTTTGATTTTTTTTGATTTTGATGAAAAAACTGAGCTGCTATTTAACACTGATTTAGAGCGTAGGGAAACCTTCACTGGTCAAGGCGACTCAAAAAGTATTTTGAAGGTTGTAGTATGTTGCGGCATAGAGCCTCCCTGCAGCTATATTATGACTGTAGCACGAATAAACCGTCTCGACCGGGCCAGCACCACATTCGCAATGAGTACCAGCGTAAAATAGCAGCAATATGCTGCAATGTTTCGTGTGGTGAGTGTAGAGAAACGGACATCTTTTTAACCGGCAATGAGACATTTCATCCTAGTCCACAGGGGTGACAACGCATCTTCATTGTTATTCTCAATCAAGGATAGATGTAGTGTCTATAGTTCACATACAAATAATTAATTATATAAAAAATGTTAAAGGGTTCCTATTCAGAAGTGGATTTAATGGGGGGGGGGGGGGGGGGGGGGTTAAAGAGATCACAATAAATTAGAACAACGGTAAAACATATTCCTTCACACGAAGTTAGCACAAAGTAATCCTAGATATAACTTAAAAGTAACACACGAGCATGTGCTGCGTAAACTTGCCCCTCGTTTGTACAAAGAACCTAATTAATTTAAGTTAGATAAGTTGCGAGTAAGCTGTGTGTAATAGCTGTTGTCTGAACGAGGGTTTAACTTGTGGTGAGTAAATTAGTAGCTAGAGCGGTCCATAAGATACGCCACCACTACGTTATATATCAGGTGATGCCCTACGTCTAAGGATCTCAATTGACCGCTTAAAGTTAGCTTTAATATGTTGTCAGAGATACCCCAGAGACGATTCTGCAACCCCGTAGTGACGATCGTCAAGCTACCACCACAAAGTCCAGAAACGGATACACTGTCATTAAATTGCTTTGTCATTAAATTTGTTCCGGACTATAAATGCCAAAAATCATGAAGATTCTTTGTTGTGTTATTGCGTGAAAGCAGAACTAACTAACAAACTCACAAATATTTTAATATTAAAGTAGGATTATTGGAGGCGTTGTGAAAGTAAAGATAGGCTTAAGTTGTTGATGATTCCGTTCCCGACATTGTGACCCAATGACAGCACTGCTACAATAATTTTACGTAGAAATAAAATGGGTTAAGCGAGCACATAGTCCACCTGATGGTAAATTAATGCTGTTGCACAAAAACCTTTTAATGGAAGGGACTTCAAGATACTGTAAGTTCGTTTTGCGTAAATTGGACTAAAAATTAATATTCAAAAACTGAAGGTAGCCGGGCTAACAATGACATTGGGACGTCAAACATCTCAGTCCCCCCCGTGACCATGGTTGCTGTAAAGCACCCGAAACGTCGGGAATTAAAAATAAGTAAAATCAGTTAAATAAACGCGCTAGAATCCGTAAATTTAGTTTTATTCAAGGAATCTTTTTGTGACAAACACTTTCTTTCGTCATAAGAAGATTCACATGTATACTTGGGAAAGAGGTGATGATAGAAGCATGATAGATTTCATAACTGTACCAACGTAGGGACGGACCACTACCTGGTCTTATGGTGAATTAGGGGCTTATTCAGACTTTGGCGGCATCGAAAATCTGTGTCTACCACTGCGTTACAGCGTATAAAAATTGAGAGGTTACAAGATGAAGATGTGAAAGACAAGTACAAATGTAGACTGAGAGAAAATATAAATGATTTGGATGAGTTGTGTGTGAATGAGTTAGACTTGGAGAATGTGTGGCATAATGTTAAGAAAGGTTAATGGATGCAGCTACCGATGTATGTGGTGTTAGTAAGAGAACGAATGAAAGGAAAGACAATACGTTATGGTGAGATGATGAGGTACGTATGGAAGTTGAAGCAAAGAAGAGAGCATGGCTAGATTTACTAGCGACCAAAGCTGGTAATTCTGGCGGTAAGAATGATGAGATTGAAAGAAAACAGGCAGAGTTTAAACGTCTAAATAAGAGAGTAAAAGATAAGAGAGTAAAAGAATTAGTTTAAAGGAAAAAGCAAGAAAGAACGAATAAGAATGATAGAAGAATATCGGATAACTTCCAGACAAATATTAAAATGTTCTAGAAACTCTTAAGAAATACCAGGGGACATTCAAAACAGCCTAGATTGAATGCGATATGAGACGAGAATGGCTGTATTCTGAATGAGATGGAAGGAATATTTTGAAAGCGTATTTATGAGTGAGGAGACGTGTGAACTAAATGAAAAGAAATTACAAAAAAAATAAAAAGAAGAGATAAGTATAGATGAAATAATGAAAGCAATGAAAAGCATGAAAGTAGGTAAGGGAGCCGGATATGATAGAGTTTCACTCGAAATGTTAAGGGCTGGAGAGGACGTGGTGGCAGGTCTGCTGTACACCTTGTTTAATTTATGTTGGGAGCTAAAGCGGGTACCGGGAGACTGGTGCAAAGCCGTGATAGTCCCAATATATAAGGGAAAAGGGTCACAGCAGGACTGTAAAAACTACCGTGGTATCAGCCTTCTTAGCATTGTGGGAAAACTGTATGCTAAGGTACTAATTGAAAGAGTTATGAAAGAAACTGATGGAAAAATTTGGTATGTGCAAGAGGGATTTAGAAAGGGAATGGGGTATACAGATCAAGTCTTTTCCATGCGCACGATCGCGGAGAAGTTTTTGGCGAAAAACCAAAAAGTTTTTTGTGCGTTCATGACTTGGAAAAGGTTTATGACAGAGTGGACAGGGATGTGTTATGGCAAACGCTGAACGCATTTAGGTTGAGCGCTGGTTTAATACAGGCGTTAAAGTCTCTGTAGTGATTGTGTTAGAATCAACGGGGTCTACTCGGACTGGTTAGGCATCCATAAAGGTGTTAGACAAGGCTGTGTAGCTTCCCCGTGGCTGTTCAACCTATTTATGGACAGTTGTTTGGAAAATTTGAAAGTTGAAGAATGCGGGTTAAGAATGGGTAGTAACCCATCAAATGCCTTTTGTACGCCGATGATCAAGTCATACTTGCGTCGTCGGCGGCCAAGCTGCAAATGATGGTTACATTAATGAACAGGTCATTAAAAGAAAGGGGAATGAAAGTGAACGCAAGTAAGACAAAAGTTATGGTTTTTGAAAGAAAAGAAAGCAAAACGGTATGTGAAATAAGAATAGAGGGAGAGTTAATTGAGCAAGTGGATGAGTTCGTATATTTGGGATGTGTATTCAGCAGGGATGGGAGGTATGATAAGGATATTGAACGACGAATGAATGCAGAAAATAAATTAAATGGGACTCTATACTCTATTGTGAAAAGTCAGAATGTGTCAAAAAAGGCACGTACGGCAATTCACAATGCTGTATTAGTCCCTACTTTAACATATGGTAGTGAAAGTTGGGTGTGGCAGAAGAAGCACGAGAGTAGAATAAATGCAGTAGAAATGCGGTCGCTAAGGAGTATGTTAGGGCTGAATCTGAGTGACAGGGTGAGAAATTGTGTGATAAAAGAAGAGTGTGGTTTGCAAGAGGATGCAGTGACCAGAATTAAGAAAGGAATGCTTCGGTGGTTTGGTCATGTAGAAAGAAATAATGCGGAAAGGCTGACAAAGCAAATATATGTTGCAGAAGTGAATGGAAGAGTCGGAAAGGGACCTCCTAGGCGGAAGTTTGTCGACCAAATTGGCGATATACTAAAAATGGGCCGAATTAAGAGTACCCTTAACCGACGAGCATGTATGCGTAGGTATATGGATGTGGAAGAGGCGAGAGAGGTATGTCAGGATCATGGAAGTCTGTAGTCTCTGCCTACCCCTCTGGGTGACAGGCGTGAGTGTTTTTGTATGTATTAAATTGAAGAGCCGTAGTGAACCTCCTTGTCTCACCTCGCACTTCAACCTAAAATTAGTTGGGTAGGTAATCGCTCATCTAACGGTATTAGATTGGTTTTTATATCGAAACTAATATGTATATAATTTCTGAAGGTGAAGGTATTGCTTTCTTGCCTATAAAGTTCTTATTTGGTTGAATAAACACACACACATTCACACACACACACACACACACACACACACACACACACACACACACACACACACACACACACACAAACATTTACAGTTGTAAAGCTTCAGCTCATATTATTTTTGATACCACTATGAGCTACCATGGCTCTTGATTGTAGATCATAGTTTTTATTTACGAAAATCGAACTAGCTACCCTCAGCGCCGCAGCCAATCTCCGCACAGACGTGTCTATATTGTTTTTTAGGCTTCATCTCGCGTGTCAAATTTGATTATGCCTCATTGTTCACTTTCCAAGTTCACCCTACACGTTTGTTAAAACGCTTCCTATGTAAGTGTGGCTTCCAGCTAACACGATTTGTTTACAGTTTCCAGCGAACTAAACTGATATGGTTTCTGTAAAGGGGAATTAGTCATAGTGCTTGCGTAATATAACTCAATATGTTTTTGTTGATATTACTTAAACAGGATCGTTATGGAAAGGCACACTATGAATTGTTTTTGCGTTGCGAATGCGTCTTTATCTTTTTGGATAGTATAAAAAAATACAAATTTCAGAAGTCATTGAAATACAGAAGCAATGTTTTTTCATTACTCATGTGATAAAGATGATATAGGCATCACTCTGGTCAATATTCGACGTCGACAGCTTCCGAATATATTTAGAAAATTGCAAGATCGAAAAAGTGAAGTTACAGCCTATATACGTCCACTTCAGGGCATATACCTCACATTTCCGAGAGCATGGACCAATTAATCTGCCGCATTGCTTCACTGCTTCTCGGTGAACTAGTTGAAATATGTTTTTAAAAAATATTTTCCCTTCAGATATGCAGATTTCGTCACTACGTTTACTTTTACCGCCGAGAACGTGGTAAATCAGCACTTAAAATTGTAATTAGCAATTTCATCGTTGCCTGCAAGGATCGAACCCGGGTTTCTTATTTACTGTGAATTTTACAAGGTGTACTAAGAGCTAAGTCCTTGAGTTACCATGGCATACGTAAATATAAAGTTTTCCGTTTGTTTTCTAGGTTTATTTCTTGGTAATTAGAAGCTTGTTGGGGTAGATTCCGTTCTCTTACACGTTTTTGTCTGCTGTGTTGCTCCTATTCGAAAAGTATGTAAAACCAATATCGACTCCATCCATAGTCTTTCCGCATATCTTACCTTGCTCGGCCTTGGTCGGTGATGCTCTCACGGAACACCAGCGTAAAATAGCAGCTTAATGCTGCTGCCATTTCCCATGGTCAGTATAGAGAACCGGAGACCCCTTTTACTGGACATGAGGCATTCTATCTTAGTTCTCAGTGTTTACAACGACCTCCACAGTATCCTCTTACCGTCATGTGGACTGTGTGCTTGTTTGTCAATCTCATTATAAATATAAAATATAATTGAACCGATGGGTCCGATCGTGGAAAAAATACGTCTCCGGTCAAATTCATACATTTCGATAGGCCCCAGGTAGTGTCATACCTCTTAAATAGTTATATAGTTATGTACATTTTGTAAATACTAGGAACAAGCAGATAGTCAGTTATACCAGTTACTTTACTCCATAGAGTCAGTAATTTCTTAATTGGGTAATGTATACGCTTTTACAACATAGTCCGAGACAATATGCAGACCTTTATCCATCAAAAGGTTTGAAATATTTATTAAGCAAAAATAAGGAGCTATGTGCGGACAACGTCCGAATTCGTTAAATTAAGTAATTATAATAATTATAGTACTACTAACCCCCTTACTATTAGAATTAATTACTAACCCTTATGGATCTATGTTGTCCGAAAATAAAGTGATTTGATTTGATTTAAAAAATTGTACTAAAGAGTACATTTTCGATTTGCAATTTCGTTTGATAATTGAATGAGGATTAGGAAGGCAATGAGGTGATCGCTACCATGCTGTTTCTAAATTTTTTCATAACAAATGTGTAAAATATTATATTGTAAATAGTTCTTTTAGTCTTGTTGGGTTTCTTGCTGGTTCTTCCCAGGACAGAGGTTTTTTCGAACCAGTGTGATATAAAATTGCTTTCAATAAGTATAACATATAATCTATATTGAATGAAAATTATTCTATTCTATTCTATTCTTATCAGTCTTGCCTGTCATCCTATCAGTGTTGAGTTTTGTTTTACTCGGATGAACGAGCAATTCATATGCTTGCGGTAAAAATTCGGCCGGTTTGACACGCGGCTCATTGTTTCTGATACACTGGCAAGCTAAAATTGTTTAGAGTTTATTGAAGTGAGTTGTCAAATTTCATACACCGCGGCGGCACAAAACCGCGCTTCATCCATTAACCACTACCGGTCACCAAGACCGCGGTAAGGCTCGTCCATCGGTTAGGGACTTTACAGTAGAAACGCATCACATTAGATCCTCTTTATATTCCAACACTTATTACTTTTCACTGCAATTGCGTTTAAAAAAATAGAATGTAATAATTTTACACTTAATACTTATTAAGTAGTATGACTATTCATATAAGTTTTCCGTTTTCTATTTAATTTCTCTACATTTGACCGATTGGTGGTATAAGTATGTAACTACCCCATATCGTCTTGGGGTGGTATATGAGGAAAATAAGGGAAACCAGGAAATGAGATGATCTTCCAAATAACAACTAAAAATAAAAATAAAATGTTCTCCCTATGAGGTAATCTATAGAGAACCCTCTGTTAAGCAGTGGACACTTGATAGGCTGTACCGGTAACGTTGAAAATCATATTGACTTCAAATGCTTTGTTCGTAATAAAATACAATTATGAATAAATTTCACCATTTAATGTAATTATGCAATAAAATTAATATTTTTTTATAGAGTGAGGGTGACAAATGAGCACACAGTCCACCTGATGGAAAGTGGATGCTGTGGCCTATAGACATCTACATTTATCCTCGATTAAGAATCAAAACGCAGATGAGTTGTCACCCTGGAGGACTAAGATCGAATGCCTCGTATCCGGTAAAAAGGGTCTCCAGATCTCTACACTCATCATACAAAACAAAGCATTATTAAGCTGCTATTTTACGCTGGTGTTCCGTGATAGCGTGGTCTTTCCCCGATCGCGCCGACCCATTCGTGCTAGAACCATATCTGCAGCGTGGCTCTACCACGTATATTACGTAAGTTACAATGTACCTGCCGTTGAATTTCCTAGACAAGTAAAAAAGGAGTTGATTTTTAAATATTTTAAAATACAATGCATTATTTTAGCTCGCTACTAATGCCATGCATGTGCAATAATTCCAGCTAAAGCTGTGTTAAACTATTATTTTAACTTGATTAAAGTTTTCCTTGATTGTTTACTTGACTGTAAATTAAGCTGACTGCAGTAACTACGGAATGTAACGCAAATAAATGGATTGATTCATATTTATGGTTTCAATTTACTAAGTATGTATTTTTCTAATGTTATTAAATCCGTCCTTTATATTAAAGTATTTTCTAAATTTAAACATCATCAGTGATGCGACAGCGATGATGGATCACTACAAAATTGTTAAAAAGATGAAACTTCTTGTATCTCTTACCAGGTCGTCACTCCATTTAGTGGAGGGCTACCCTACACTTCGGTTACCGATACGAGTTTGCCACTCGAGAACCATTCTTCCCCAAAGAAAGGTTATTTCTCATAATCATTATATATTTAAAGCAACAGTGACCTTATGGTAGAGTTTGGAACTGTGATCTCAAGATACGTGGATTCGAATCCGGCATTCGGCTACAGTCGTGTGGCACTCCTAACACAAGTATTTTAAGCTTAGCTGGAGTGGTTAAGAGGAATATTGTTAACTATTATACTGGATAACCTTTTTGACCATCTAAAAAATAATAAACCTAAATAAATCTATAAAAATAAAAAACAAAATATTGAATTAAACGTTTTAAACATGTTTTTTGAACAATTACTTTGCCTTTTGCCCTTGGGCCTATGACCCTGCGAAGTAACAAGTTCAGAGATGCCTACTAAATTTATTGTTTTATTGACATTCGTAAAGTAGGGTGGAATGATTTGAATTTCGATAGATTTTAATTAATTAATTTAGTTAATTCAAAATTTCTGTATTTATTTTGTGTAAAATATCAGTGCCATAGGCTTCTACTCCTTTCACATTTTACACCCTATTTTTGTAAAAAAGGTCATTCAGTTTATAACGACTAAATGTAATCAGCTTACTAATCCGTTGGGCTATGTCGGTCACTCTGGTTTTACTGCGGATATCCTCATTTCTGAGTCTATCACGCAGAGAAACTCCGAGCATAGCCCTCTCCATAGCTCGCTGAGCGACCTTGAGCTTCCTCATACGGCCAGCAGTGAAGGACCACGTCTCTGATCCGTAAGTCATCACTGGCAACACGCACTGGTTGTACACTTTAGTTTTCAGAGATCGAGGTATACCTGACGAGAAGATGTGTCGTAATTTCCCGAGCGCTGCCCAGCCGAGTTGAATCCGTCGATTGACCTCTCGGTCGGAGTTGGACTTACCTAGTCGGACTATTTGTCCCAGGTAAACGTACTCGTCAACGACTTCGAGCATAGTGCTCCCCACAACTACCGGCATAGGTGTGACATGGACATTGAACATAATCTTTGTTTTGTCCATGTTCATCTTAAGACCTACCCGTTGGGAGACACCATTGAGGTCATTGAGCATAGTGCTAAGGTCCTCCAGCGACTCTGCTATAAGGACTATATCGTCGGAAAATCGAAGGTGAGTGATGTACTCGCCATTGATGTTAGTACCGTATCCTTTCCAGTCCAGTAGCTTGAAAATGTTCTTTCCAACGCAGCGGTGAAGAGTTTCGGGGATATAACGTCACCCTGTCTTACACCTCTCTGCAGTTGGATAGGTTGCGAACTCTGGTTCTGTACTCGGATAGCCATTGTAGCCCTACTGTCCAAACACTTCAGCACTTCGATATACCGACAGTCAACTTGGCATCGCTGAAGGGACTGTAGCACCGCCCAAATTTCGACGGAATCAAAGGCTTTCTCATAGTCCACATATGCCAGGCAAAGTGGCAGATTGTACTCCTCGGTCTTCTGTACAATCTGCCGCAGGGTATGTATGTGGTCTATGGTACTGAAGCCTTTTCGGAAACCGGCTTGTTCGGGAGGCTGGAAGTCGTCGAGTCTGCATGCGAGACGATTCGTAATGACTCTCGAAAACAGCAGCGGATTAGTAAGCTGAAAAAAAAGGAAAAGTTCTCGAGTGGCAGCCTCGTACCGGTAGGCGTAGTGTAGGGCGACCCCCAATAGATGGAGTGACGACCTGTTAAGACATGCAGGAAGTCGATGGATGCAGGTGGCGCAGGACCGTGCTTTGTGGCATTACTTGGGGGAGGCCTATGTTCAGCAGTGGACTTGTGAAGGGCTGTAATGATGATGATGAAAATGTAATCAAGGGAATGGAATATGTAATCAAATACGTATCAATTCAAATAAAACAGCAAATATATTTTGTGCTTCTATATTACTTTTTGTAATAAAATGTAATCAAATACGAATGTATATCAATACAAATAAAACTTCAAACATAACATTTTGTTCTTTCATATTGCTCTTGCGGAATTTTGTGTAGAAGTATTGAATTATTCTCACAAAAGGTAAGTAAATTATACGTATATTAAAAACATTGTTATAAATGTCTAACAGTTTCGCTTGAGAATATTTAGTGTACTAATTTATTGTTCATTTTATAAATCATGTACCCACATAATTAAAAGTCAGGTCTGTTTAATCACTTAGCGTTTTAATGCTCCCATTCCAAAAATATTTCGAGCCCTCATTACTTAGAAATCGGAGGCTTCTAACATAAAAAATCATCATCCCCCCCCCTTAGCTGCAGAAATATCCACTCACATACAATAGAACATTAACATTCAAAATCTACAAAATACATGTTGTGGGATATATAAAGTACTCGTATGTACAAATAACTTCCCTAGGCTTAAGCCAGTTATTTCAGTATATATATATATATATATATATATATATATATATATATATATATTTATAGAATTAGGGTGACAAACGAGCACACAGTCCACCTCGTAAGTCGATGCTGTGGCCCATAGACATCTACATCTAACCACGATTAAGAATCAAAATGCGGATGCGTTGTCACCCCTGAGCGCTAAAATGGAATGCGTCGATCCCAGTAAAACGGGTCTCCGGTTCTCTACACTCACCATACGAAACACAGCAGCATCAAGCCGCTATTTTACGCTGGTATTCTGTGAGAGCGTGGTCCTGCCACGGTCGTGGTATATTTGTAGCACGAATGTGTTGGCAAGACCAGGGTGGGATGACGCTCTCACAAAATATCAGCTTAATGTTGCTGCGTTTCATCTGGTGTTAACTTTTTGGAGTATGTAATGTCAGAAGAAGGTATCCGCACCGATCCAGAGAAAATCGCTGCTGTCAAGAATTGTCCGGTTAGAGCATTTTTTGGTTTGTACTCTTACTATCGGCGATTTGTGAAGATCTTTGCAGATATAGTCAAATCTCTGCACAAGCTGACCTGAAGCGAGGGGTACCTGAAGAGTGTAGAGAATAGAAGACCATTTCTACTGGATACGAGGCATTCCATTTTAGTCCACAGGAGTGAACACGCATCTGCATTTTGATCCTTAATCAATGATGGACGTAGGTGTCTATGGGCCTCAGCATCCAATTACCATCAGGTGGGATGTGTGCTCGCTTGTCAAGTTTATTCAATAAAAAAACATAGCAGGGCTTAGGAAGAGAGAGAAGGTGTTAACTCATTTGGACAAAACGAGGAATTCCACACTATATCTCAAGCGAGAGAAAAGTCTACGGGAACGTACTTCGTTTCTTACCCACAATGCTTTATTACTAGAATTTATTTAAAAATTTTAAGAAAATAATGAACATAATTATGTTCATAAACGAAAAAAAGCAACACATGATATGGTTCATGCACTCCTAGTACATATGTTTTAAATTGGGAACAAACTTATTTTAAACACTCGCTGTTTTCAGAAGTGAACGGTTTATTCTTTGTAAACTGTAGACAAATTTTATTTTTTAATACAAAATGACATAACACCAATATTATACGCCATTTAGCAAGAGTTATGACTTTATAGTGGCGGCGTAAGAATACCCCATATCATCCCGTGGGTGTAGAAGGAGGCGAATAAGTTAAACTGAAACAGGAGATGGGTTGATAGTAGCATCTTCCTGTTGCCAACCCATCTGCGAAACGTGGCAAGTATGGAAACCCTACTTTGGATCTATAGGGGAGATCTATCTTCAACAATGTGAATCGATTGATCTATTCCGAGTTTTGAAAGGCTGTAATCGTGATTAAGATGATGTTGATGATGGTTATGATCTTTTCTAGGGGCACATCTCACCCAATTAATAAATGGATATCCAATAAGATATAAATAAATATTGGCATCAAAATAGTGTGTTCTGTTCTTGTAATGAAAACGGGTTTTTGATTCTTGTTTAAAACTAAACTTGTGATTTTTTTAAAAAACTAATACGATATAAATGATAATAGAAATATTTAAATCAAATACAAACAAAATTTCGTAATAAAAACAAGTAGAGTTAATAGTTTTTAACTTTTAACAAAATGTCAAAGCGACATAAAATTAAAAATAAATGTATCCCTCATAGTTCAAACAAAAATAAACTTTTATTTACGTAGACACTGAGATCTAAATTCCAGTAATCCAGTCCAACCACTTTACGATTTTTCTATGACGGACAAAGCCGAAAGTTTGCTTTCCAACTAATTTTACACGGTGTCGAGGTTGAGATTTAGAAAATTCAATGATTTAGATGCACAGTGTTGTAAGAAGCGTAGTTTGTCGGTAGATGAAAACGACTGGCGTCTGAGGGAGGGGTATATTGGTGCGGGAGGGTGTCGCTAGGCTCCAGGGCCGTAGCTTACATAACGCTGAGAAAAACGAATGCACAACCCTGGCTCTTTAGCATCCCTTTCGCACATTGATAGGGTGCGTAAACACTTAAGAAAATTTTCCAATGAAATTTATACGTTATATTATATTGAAGAATGATACAATTTTCTAGTTTATGCCACTTTCTATTTTGAAATATAATATAAATATAATGAACATAATTCTTGTAGCTAAAACAAAAGTAAAATATAAAAATAAAAAAACGCGAAACTAATTGTGATTTTTTTGTGTTAAATGCTATGGAATGTCAAAGACGATTGACACGGAAAATCTAGGTTACGGTCACAGGGGTGCTTTCTACGATTAATCTTATAAAAAGTAATTTTTCTTTGTTCGTATTTTATGCGCTGCCATACCCTTTATCAGATTTCGGTAAAACTTTTTCAACATATTGCTTGCAATTTCTCAAAGGTAATAGGCATAATTGGACCCGGTAGGTGGCGTCATTGTACAATCCAAATATAACACGGGCAGATCGCTATTATTTAATAAAATATTTTAACATTTAAGAATGGTACGAGAGTTAGTGTACATAATAGGTATATTTGAACACAAATACTATTTACAACTTTATAATATTGGGATACTAGACATAATGAGAGGAAGGTTGGATTCACCAAAGATCAGGGCTCATCGTTGAGAAGTCGATAGAGTAGGAAAAGTTCAACACGTTGTACGTGTCGACGGACTTCAGATACCATTAAAATAATTTATTAAATTACTTAAAAAGAGTTTTGATTAATCTTATCTATATCTAAATATTAGCGAGTAATTTCTAAGTTTTTTTCATTTAGTTAATGTATTTATTATATAGCACGAGAGTAGAATAAATGCAGCAGAAATGCGGTCGCTAAGGAGTATGTTAGGGCTGAATCTGAGTGACAGGGTGAGAAACTGTGTGATAAAAGAAGAGTGTGGTTTGCAAGATGATGTGGTGACCAGGATTAAGAAAGGAATGCCTCGGTGGTTTGGTCATGTAGAAAGAATTAATGCGGAAAGACTGACAAAGCAAATATATGTTGCAGAAGTGAATGGAAGAGTCGGAAAGGGACCTCCTAGGCGGAAGTGTGTCGACCAAATTGCCGATATACTAAAAATGGGCCGAATTAAGAGTACCCTTAACCGACGACCATGTATGCGTAGGTATATGGATGTGGAAGAGGCGAGAGAGGACGATCCTGACATGATCGTGCTAAATGGAAGTCTGTAGTCTCTGTCTATCGCTCTGGGTGACAGGCGTGAGTGTTTATTCTATGTTTATTTATTATATACTTAATTATCTTATCGACGTAACTTGGTTCCCAATATAAATAGAAATAAATATATAACTGGTAATTTTTATATATAGAGACTATGACAGTTCTTATAAAGACTACATAAATGTCAAAAAATAATTTGTGTTAAGAGCTTACAATTCTTTGACATCAAGAGTTTATTTTTCACATTTTATTTCATGGAATTTAACAGCCTTATTAGTATCCTACGAATATGTCTCGATCCCGTGGTTTTTTATTAATATATCAAAAAGTCATTTTACGATAATACTACATGACAACAATAAAAAAAAAAACTTGATTGTTTTGATTACGTTATACAAAGCATAGTTAGGTAGGTCACAAATAGCTTCGATTTCGCTTAAGTATTAAGCAATAAATTGCGAAGGAAATCTATGCCAGTCTGCTCGCTGCCGTAGCGCGGCCCGCACATGTGCCTAGCGCTGACATTTGCGTAGTGAGCCCAGTGCCACCGTCGCGTTACCGCGTGAGTTGTGCGGAAAGAACTACTCTCTGATCGGAGTAATTTGAAAATCGAATTTGCGGACAGTTATTTTTTAAAAGGTGCCTGTAATTTTTTTCTCAGATGTGGAATTATTTTCTTGTTTTTTTGAATAATTTTGAGTGAAGTTGGTCAGGGGTGCGCTCTACCCTGGGAGCATTGCTATAGCAACGGATGACGTCAAGTTCACGGGCGGCTGGTGCATTTTCGTTCGATAATCGCTCTTTCAAAACCTTTGTTGTTTTTTTTTCCTATAGGGAAAAAGGTGAAAGGTGAGATATGCTGGATATTTGTATGACAGCTTAGTATTTTAAATAAGTCCAAAGGCTCTAAGTACGTAATTTTTCAAGGAAACTAAAAGTTTTTTGAAGAGGAGGCATTGTCAAATATATCTTATTTATATTTATAATACCTATATTTAGTTAATATTTATGACATTATCATGATATTACTGTTACCAAATTTAATTATTTAGCATTTATTACATCAAATACGTTCTCTATCTATTATATCTATAGTAGAACTCGTTTCTCAAACGCGACATTAAAATGACATTATCAGCGAGACATTAGTATTTACTATAAAAACGATATTAAAGGAATATTTTAATTACCAATCATTATCATTTTTAAAATATGATTTAATTATATGATTTAAATTTCTGTTATTATATTAACCGGAAAAAGCCATGAGAGCAGTATGAACTCCTAATTAATCTCCATCTTATAATATGTAACTAATTTCTAATTCATATGTGGTAGAGTCACGTTGCAGCTATATTATGGTTGTAGCACGAATGGGCTGGCTCGACCGGGGAAGGACCACGCTCTCACAAAATACCAGCGTTAAATAGCAGCTTAATACTGTTGTGTTTCGTATGGTGAGTGTAGAGATCCGGAGACCCTTTTTTACTGAAAATGAGGCATTCCATCTTAGTCCTCAGGGGTGACGACAACGCATCTGCGTTTTGATTCTTAATCGAGTATAAATGTAGATGTCTATGGGCCACAGCATCCACTTACCATCAGGTAGACAGTGTGCTCGTTTGTTACCCTTATTCTATTAAAAAGTATACAAGTTGATTTTAATATGTGAAGTTGTTGAAAACTATGAAAATGCAATATGTTAGCCGACGCGTTCCTTGTGAAGTAATCGTTTTGTTTCAAAATGGCTGTATGTTGTTTTATTTTATTTGTTATAGACAGTTCTTCATCACAATCCCATCTGGTGGCCAGTGGTGATGAAGCCCTAAAAGGCAACAATGGCTATGCTATGAAAACTACAAACACATATAAAAATATTTTATACATAGGCACTTTATATTCGTTCGTTTCAATGTCATACGAGAAACATAATCGAAGTGGTGATACGCAAGCCAAAAATGTTGCTGTTATATTTTATGATCATACTTGGACTAAAATTACAGAAAAGATTTTAAGTCAAACGAATTTAATGATTGAGATGCACGTCATCATTATCATCACATCACATCACACAGCCTTTCACAAGTCCAATGCTGAACATAGGCTTTTTTAATAGAATAAGGGTGACAAACGAGCACACAGTTCACCTGATGCTAAGTGGATGCTGTGGCTCAATAGACATCTACATTTAACCTCGATTAAGAATCAAAATGCAGATGCGTGGTGACCCCTGAGGACTAATATTTTATGATCATACTTGGACTAAAATTACAGAAAAGATTTTAAGTCTAACGAATTTAATGATTGAGATGCACGTCATCATCTCAACTAGAAAAGAGGATGGAATGCCTCTTTTCTAGTAAAAAGGGTCTCCGGATTTCTACACTCACTATACGAAACTGTAAGCTTATATTGTGTGAAGTCTTAACCCAAGGAATGAACCAAAGCACGGTCCTGAGCTCATTTTCTTAATCATTATATATGATTTGTGACAATATTTTATTCATATCCCAATCAGCCGTTCGACCAGTCGTGTGTCACTCCTAATAAAAGTATTTTAAGCTTGCTTGGAGTGGTTAACAGGAATATTGTTGCTAGCATTTCTATTAAAAAAATTGTAAAGGCTAAACGCAATCACGACCTGGCATCTCTTACCTAGTCGTCCTAAGGCACATGTGCAACTGAATATTTTAAATCATCTATTCTTTAACTTAAAGGTAGAATATGAAACGAATTTGTGATTGACACTTCCTCTCAACCATTTAGTGGCCTATAAGTGAAATTAAAACAAACGATTTTTTAACAAGTTCAACACCACATTATAATTTAAATAAAACTAGTTTTTATGGATTTAACTTTTCAATACTCTAATAACTCGCAATAAAATCTGTCTAAAATAGTTTTATTTAAATGTGTAGTGTTTGCGTAAGTATAAAAAATCATTATTATATTTTTACTGTTTAAATTATAATTCCTGGGCAAAAGTTAGAATTATATAAAAAGGCATTTATGGTGTCAGTTTGCTGCTCTATTTAGAGTCGGCATTAATTGACCATCAACATTCATCGTGTTTTGTAATAATATCTAATTAATAGATTTAGTAGAACTAAACTAATACTAAACTAGCCTACTACACGAGTCCTTGAAAGGCCTCCAATCAAAGTCGATACAACCATTTTGTTTACGATAGTATTTCGTTAACGATAGAGAAAGTGCGAGACGTCTTTTATTGCGATCGTCAACCCAAATCCTACCTTTCAGAAGTAAGGCAAGTCCAGCGGCCTTTAGCGGTCTGATATAGAAGGTATTACGTTATTCAGTAAAGTTTGGAGTGAGATATTACTCTAGGTTCTTCTAAAACAAAGGGTAACATGTAACCAAAAAATTTTTTGTTCGGTCTGCAATGATTATCACATTTAATTCTGCGACTAGTGGTTCGATTAAATTAAAACTAAGTTTTTTTGTATAATACTAGCGTGAAGTAAGAGTATATTCCTGTTTTCTGATAACGAGGCATTCTGTTTTTTTTTTCAGGGGTTACGGGGTAAGACATCTGCATTTTGATTCTTAATCGGTTAGAGATATAGATATCTACGAGCCACAGCATCCTCTTACCATCAGATGAACTGTGTGCCCGTTTGCCCACCCTTATTCTATTAAAAAGAACGTTTTATAGTACATAGAATATCACCAAAGCTTATTATTATATACTTAGATTATAGCCAAAGTTATTACAGTCTACTGAAAACACAAACCTATGTCTGAAGATAAAGATAAAATGTAATAATTAAAGATCTGATATCAGGTAGACCCTGTGTCTGTTATTCACCCTTATTACAATAAAAAAGGTATTCCGTATAAATGTTATCATATAAACCTCAATAATAATAACGTAATATACTGGTGATCGTGAAAAGCGACTGGAATCTAATCCAATTACCGAAGCGTCCAACATCCAAGACTAGTGACATTCCGATTACATCAACAGGCTTAACAACTTTGTTGTAAAAATTGACTGGAATTTTTCATGGTCGTTAAGGATAATTCCACTTTTATGTTTTCTAATGACTTTATATAACTATATTTTTTTCCAAAGGTATTCTTTGGTGACTAACGGGAACTTAGGTCACGTCACTTTAAAATATTTCCATCACTGTCCTCTCTAGAAGCCTCCATATCGTAACGATATTCTTTCAAATCATTGCGATAGTCATTACTGATAAATAAAGAAAACAAATAGATACTAGAACAGAAAGGAACTGAAAAACTGTCCAGCACTCCATATCGTAACGATATTCCTCCAAATCATTGCGAAAGTCTATTTTAAATTCTGATATTTTCTACATCTAAAATCTAAAAACGCTAATAATATTTTTAAACAGCTGTATCCATGTCAACTTAATTAGATTACTAGAATAAGTTCCTTTGAATCAACAATCGAGGATTACTAATAACTTCGATATTTCCAAAAAAAAACTTAAGTAATAGAATTTTATACTTGTTATTTTAGGTTTATACATAATTACACAAACCCTCCAATTCCCATATCTTCTTTCTATTTCGATTTTTTATTCTACACGTAGAATTCAAGTTTATAAATTTTAATTAACATAGTTTTTGCCACCAGTGGCAGCTTTCTATCAACCTACTTTGTTCCGTGGGTATCGAAAAAGATGGCTTCCTATAAATGACGGCCAGGCACAAAATACTCAGACCTGATATAAGAAACAGCTTCAAAGTTTCCAAACGTCTTGTACTGTCATTAATCTCTCTGCCAAGGTGACGATTAAGGGAACTTCTCGCTACAATGAGAGAGGATTTAAAATCACAAGAAAAAATATTCTCAGTTGATTTGTATTATTGCTTTCTTCATCGAAATTTAGGTATTTAGCCGATATCAAAAAAAGAAGAGATTCTCAATGCGATTGTATGTTCTTTTTTGTACGTACGTTTACATGTATACTGTTTTTGTCAATTGTGAATATATTGCAAAGATTCTTTTTTATTAAATAAGTTATACTTCAGTGTTGGTCCCATATAATCTCATAGTTTGGGGGAAAAATTCCACCTTTAATAGTAGAAAAAAGGGGACGACATTCTAGTTATTGGCTTGAGATTGTGTAGTTCTTATTCCACTCAAGGGAGACAAAAAAATTAAGCTTCTAATAAAAAGTAAGATCCAACTTCAAATAGTAACTAAATAGAATATGGTATTTTCCACGTAATAGCTTCCGGAGGAAGTCGGGGATTTTTTTAAACGTTACCTCCACACTAGGATTTTCTCCTGTATCGTGGGGGCAGTTTATAAACATAAATTTCACAAGAATAAACATCCAGACATGGAACAATTACCTGTAGGCCATACGAATACTTGTTCCGTGCGGGATTCGAACACGCGACCCTTGGCACTGGAACTCATTACTAAGCCACTGCGCCACGGAGCCGTCAATTAATTCATGTTTATAATGTAATATGTAATATAATTAATTCATGTATCTTAACATCACTCAAGTGGCTCCCAAGTCGCCGGAATGTTCATATGCTCCCTTTACTTTTTTATGTATGTACTGTTTGATTCGAAATCGCCTTAAAGAACAGTTTCACTATCGACATGAACTTCATGACCGCAATTTGCGTTCAGTGTATATAGCTTGGCCTTAATTAGTCCTTGCGGTGTAACTTCATTTTATAATAAGTCATTTACTTTACTAGCACCCCGACTTTGGAATTCATTACCACTTAACATTTAGAAACCGCATCTTTACAGTCTTTTAACAAAATTACTTAAGGAGTATTGTCCGTCAATTATATGTATTACCTTTTTTCATTATTTTTTTATTTAATTTTATCTGAAGTCCACACACACACACACACACACACACACACACACACACACACACGCATATATATATATATATATATATATATATATATATATATATATATATATATATATATATATATATATATATATATATACTTGGTAGAGCCATGCTGCAGTTATAGTTATAGGTATTATAGTAGTATGGTTGTAGCACGAATAGGTCGGCTCGACCGGAGAAGGACCACGCTCTCGCAGAATACTAGTGTCAAATCGTAGCTTAATGCTGTTGTGTTTCATATGGTGAGTGTAGAGAACCGGAGACCCTTTTTATTGGAAACGAGGCATTCCATCTTAGTCCTCACGGGTGACAACGCATCTGCATTTTGATTCGTAATCGAGGATAGATGTAGATGTCATTGGGCCGCAGCAACCACTTACCATCAGTTGGGCTGTGTGCGCGTTTGTCATCCTATTCTATATAAAAAAAGTTGAACTTGGTGATTTCTTAGTTTTTGCATCACTTAAAATGTACGCAGCGCTCCGTATTTATTTATTTCTAGGTCTGAATTGTTACCAAACCAATCAAAACTTTTCAAATCTATATAAACATAACAGGATTGTGACGTAGACGTACATGGAAAACCATTTTTGTCTAATTATTATGATCTTTTTTATACATTTTCTCAAGCCGTCTCTTACGATAACAATAACAAAAATGGTCTGGGTAACAATAACAAAAATTGTGATAAGTAATTAATTTATGTACATAATTCGACTTTGAATTTGCCGTTTTGTGCAAACTAGGTAATATAATATCCTAATTAAATAACAGTCCTTATCGAAAACAGTTACTTTGTTATGTTGTATTCAACACGTACGTGTTATTGAAGAACTACAGGAACTGACACCGAGAGCAAAATCTGTGCAGCAGTTCGGGATGCGTAGAGGGAGGCGCAAACTTACATTTTGTGGCACAGACTAAGTAAGTTTGAGTCCGCCTGCTTATGTTATAGAATAAGGGTAATAAGCAAGCACACAGCTTACCTGATGGTAATTGGATGCTGTGGCATATAGACATCTACATTAATCTTCGATTAAGAATCAAAAGGCAAATGCTTTGTCACCCCTGAGGACAAAGATGGAACGCCTAGTTTTCATTAAAAAAGGGTCTCCGGATCTCTACACCCACCATACGAAACACAGCAGCATTAAGCCACTATTTTACGCTAGTATTCTGTAAGAGCGCGGACCTTCCCCGGTCGAGCCCATCCATACGTGCTACAGCTATAATATAACTGCAATTTGGCTCTACAACGTTCTGTGGCTCACATACATTGACATCTATCCTCGATTAAAATTTAAAATGCAGATTCGTTGTCATCCTTGAGGACTAAAATGGTATGCCTCGTATCCAGTAAAAAGGGGCTTTTACACGTGTTGCTAAAAAGGTTTTATCCATAGAATACTACAATACACAATAGAATGGCTGTCAACCTTATTTTGTCCGGAGGTTCGGCGTCGCCGGGAGTACACATACAAGCAATTCCGTCGTATTATCAGTTCACTACTACAAAGCCGATCCGCTGTGTTGACGGATTTTATTAACTATTTATTTGTAAATAGCGCGCAATTTGGCATTTTCTAAATAATTTGAATGCGAAATTTGGAAAAGATTGTAACGTCAAAACACATCTCGTGTTGACATTTATACGTATGAATTGACGTCTTGTGGCATTTTAGTGGCTACGCGGGCTCCGCCCACACCCCCGTTCTATTATGTATGTATTCTGTGGTTTTATCTTTACGAGTAGATTTTACTACGCACTAGAAGAGACTGTCTCTTCTAGTACCTAGTACTGATTATCTCTTCTAGTACGTAGGTAGTACTGAATGTCTCTTCTAGTACGTAGTACAAATTACTACAAAATTTATTATTTTTATTTTATTTTTTAAACAATTAAAGTTGCCAGCGTTTATTGGCAGCCGGTAACAACTGGCTATATATTTAAGTTGGAGCTTCTACTAAAATCAATGTTTTTGTGACACAAAAAAAATGGTTGCATTCGGATGTGGATATTTTTTTGCATTGATTGTGATTGTGACATCATGTACACAGGGGAGTTGAATACCCGAATTGGCTACGCTATCATTATTTTACATTTCCTTTTCTTGGTTGTTCTATTTTAAATTTAAATATATATACTATTAATTAAAAAATATAATAAAATAACTAAAACTAAATACTTCATGCTACTTAAATTAACGCACTATAGAATAGGATTATTCTCTGGTATCGTCTTAACAACCCTGTCTGCGTTTCCTCGCTGAATAGATATACTTAGCCTTTGAGCGAGAAAAGAACCAGATGTTATTGTTATGTTAATCAATAATTAATATATAATTATTTTCAATAAACTTTAAATCTTATTTGATCCCATGAGTCAAGCAAATTTAGAATAGTATAGATCCTCTCTAACGTATCTCCTCTCTAACGTACTGTATTTAAAGGCCAAGGAAAGTATACAATACGCATTCAACGTTAGTTACACTGCTATTAACTGATTGCATTGAGCAGCAAACCCATTATCCCTCAGTGGAACACTCCGAGTAAGCGAATAATAGACACAACGTTTGTTAACTCATTTGATCAACGCAGTGCACTTTTCTAACATAATATATACATTTTTGCGGCCACTACATCCCGGGTCCTGAATTTTAATTTCACTGGGAGTCAAATTATGTGAAAAAGAAAAACAGAAATTGAAGATTTTTTGAGACCGTTTATGTTTTGATTTGTGATTTCTTTCTTTTATGTATAATCTTGGATACTATTTATATATATATATATATATATATATATATATATATATATATATATATATAATCACCTCAGATAATGTAGGTTAAAACGAGTGTGTACCCCTGTATTTGGCACTAAATATTATATCATTATATTTTGGTGCCAGATAAAAATACATATTTCCTGCGAAGTTGATGGCTTCCTATAGTATCCGGAAGGTGCAGGCAAAACAAATCAAAATACGATATCTCATACTCACTGGAAAATAAATTTCAGACGTACGAATAAAATATTTATGGTAAAGGCTTATGTAGTGTCATATTTGAGGAAGGTGAGACAGAAAATAGGGTAGCAAAATATGTTTTTTGGTCGAGTCAACCATACGGAAATGTTGGTTATGAGAAGGGTCGCTTAGAATTCGCTTCATAAGAAGATATGCGATCTTCTTGGCTGGAACGATATTATTTACAATAAAACATTATGAGGATCTGTTTACCCCCACATTGCCAACTACAATATAAACTTTGCCACTTTATGAGTACAGTTACAAACCAAATAATTTTTTTTGTAAAATGTTAGTATTCTCACTGTTTTAACGAATGGCGAAACGAAAAATGCCAAATTCTTGGCTTTTATGATATTGTATATTCATCATCATCATCATTACAGCCAGCGGACGGTGGACTTGTGAAGACAAGTCCACTGCTGAACATAGACCTCCCCCAAGGAATGCTACCAGCATCCATTGACTTCCTGCATGTCTTACCAGGTCGTCACTTCTTCTAATGGGGGGTCACCATATACTTCGCCTACCGGTACGAGGCTGCCCAACACTCGAAAACCTTTTTTCCCCAACGGTTGTCGGTTCTTCGAGCTATATGGCCGGCCCATTGCCACTTCAGCTTACTGATTCGTTATATATTATATAGGTACTATTATTTATCAGCCGTGTAGTGGCTCGCAGATTAAGACCACCACTCCATACCATCCCATTGGTATCGTAAGAGGTGGCAGAGGAAGAGGAAGCAGGAAATGGGCGGTAACATTTTTCTAATAACAGCTTAGATAATAAAAAAACTGTGGAAGCGTGGCAGCTAAGGCAAATAACGCCAATAAGGTGATCTATGGTGGAAGCCTTTATTGACGACTATTTACTCATTAATTACAGCCCATCAAAAAGTTGACTTTTTATAGGCTGTAATTAAGGAATAAAGTGGAGGTTATTAATTATAACACGTCTTTCTTGTTCATCGAGGAGGGACCTCGATTTGGATTGAAAACAATTTTTTCAGCCTCGAGTACAGGTGCAAAGTAGCCAGTGTTATGTTATGTTGAGACAAAACTTGTTATGTCCAAGCACACTCTCAGAGCAGCTCACTCGGTATTCTATAGGATAACATATTTGTCAGTAATTATATTGTAAAGGTTCATGTCGATTATTATATCTTTGTTGTGTATTCCTTCCTCGACTTGGTTAAAACCAATCTTGTCAGCCTTGAGCATAGGCGCAGAGTAGTCTACCAAACCTTAGTCTAACATCGATTAGGTTGTAACTAATCTTGTCAGCCTCGAGCGCAGGTGTATACAAGCGCAGAGTAGCCAGCGTCTCCGTATAGGATACATTACGTAGAGTTTGCGCACAAATTACTTACATGATTTAATTTTATTCTCCCCTTTCCATCATTGGACAACCAGACGTTCGGCGAGTCTCCACCACTTTGTTGTCGATATTTCACGCATTAGAACTAAAAAACGGTTTGCTTTGCCTTTTATAATGCGTCCAGCAAGGAAGTGGAATAATTTTCTGGCGTGTCTTTCCGTCCGGTAACAATCTTGTCTTCAAGGTAAAAGGGAATAGGCTTTTGTTACACTAAGATAGTTACAATTGTACAAGGTTAGATTGTAGGGAAGCCTGCCTTATGATATTTAAAAAACATGATTCACAAAGTATATAAAATATATCTATACACATAGGTATAATAAAAATGTAAACTGCATGTGTCTACGTTTTATATTTTTGTAACAAAAACGATTGAGGCGGAATAAAAATAAGTAATTAAATATATTTACATAATTTTTAGAATTATTTGTCGTCTGTCTGTCTGTTTATCAACGTATCACGTCTAAAGTACTGATTTTGTTCAAAAGAATCGCTAAGAAAGTCACAAAGCGTATTTTGAGTTTGATTCTATCAAAAGTTATGATTTATATCTAAATGTTTTTGTAAGAGAAACCATTCTCCCATTTTCTGTTATTGGTGTCGTAAAAATTATGACTCCTGAACGTTATAAGTAATCATTTTGTAAATACTAGACATAAAATATCCAGATCGACGTCAGTCGGCAGCGTTAAAGGCGCAGTACTCCTTCTAAGGGTGATTATTAAGACTATCATTTTTACAGGAGTAGCCCATGTACATAAATAAATTTTTACGAAATCATGATGAAGTTTCCAATTTTGGTTCCTAGTGTTCTGATTGGCGGACGAGGTCACTTGTTAATGGCGGGAAATCCATCTAAAACGATAATGGCTGAAAAAGCTTTTTTATAGGATAGGGTGACAAACAAGCACACAGTCCACCTGATGGTAAGTGGTTGCTGTGGCCCATAGACATCTACATTTATCCTCGATTACGAATCAAAATGCAGATACGTTGTCACCCGTGAGGACTTAGGTGGAATGCCTCATTTCCAGCAAACTCTAAACTCACCATACGAAACACAGCAGCATTAAGCTACTATTTGATGCTGGTATTTTGTGAGAGCGTGGTCCCTCCCCGGTCGGGCCGACCCATTCGTGCTACAACTATACTACTAATATAACTGCAGTATGGCTCTACCACGTAATAAAACTTTACAATACAAATTATGCAGTTGTTGTTAAGGCGTTACAGAATACAGGATTTAAACCGATTACCAATCGAATATTTGAGTTGCTCATGACGTACGTTCGAAATTTTAACTAGCGACTCACCAAAACACGACAATACTAGAAACCTACCTAATTATTCAATTATTAAAAGGTTCAAGAATGATTCGTATTATGAATCATTCTCGTAATAGTGACACAAATGACTCAGAAAATATTCCAACAGGTTCGATTATAAAGACACACTATATGTAATCTAATTAATAATTCAAATAAATAGGTATAATAAGTCAACTAAACAACAAAATGTAAAAGTACACTTTATCAATATTATATTGATAAGTGTCTTATCATTGTTGGTACCCCTGAAGCTTAACACACACAAAAAGAGTTGTTTGTTTTTATGATGTCAAAAATCGAAATTTTATATCAACTCAAAGGATCTGTCTGGTCTCTGAATTTATATTATGATATTATATTTATACTTAAATAAATGTCAGCGAAATAAGTAGAACTTTTTGTTCGTTTGTAACAAACGGTGCGTTTGTAAAATCAATCAGTAGGTATAAAATTGGTTGGCTTACTAAATAAGAAGGCTTTAAAAATCCCATGCGTAACCTGCATGTTGTAATTTTATAAACACCGGCCTTCGTACGCAATGCAATCGAATACCAGCTTTATAATAAAATCGTTACGAGTTAACGTCGTTTGGAACTTTGTCGAGGTCATGTTGCATAATGTTGACGCTCATAGCCCAGGCTCATGGTGCGTCGAAGTGGTGGGAGTGGTTCGCAGTAGCTCATACTACGAATTCTCGAACTGATAGCTTAACTTTTACTTTGTACGTGTCAGGACTGCATATTATGATATTGGAAGTTTTCTCCTTATCTTAATTAATTTATTTAATGTCTTAATTCTACTTTAGATTCAATATTAATACGATAGTAAGGGTTAATTCAAAAATTGGAGCGCAAATAGTTGCTGTTAACATTTAATATTAAAATAGATTCTTAGAATCTACATTCGTTTTTGTGTAACGTTTATAATTCAATAAGTTTTAAGTGTTTAATAAAATAAATATCAATTTGCAAAAGATTGCACTTAATTTACAATTTAATAACTGAGTAATATTAGTGAATCATGTCTTCCTAATAAAGTAAATACTATTCATTATGTTAAAGTATTCGGAAATAGCACTTATATAACGAGTACCTATGTCTCCATAGTTTATTAGTAATGATTATCGTGTGACATTTCATTAGTTTTCAAATAATTACACATTATGAAAAAAATTATTTAGGAATTTCTTACAAAGAGGCCTTGACTCAACAAAGAAAATATACAATACAGAAACTTTTAAATATTGTTATTACAAATGGGATCGAAAATTTGTGGTAGTATTTTTTATTTAAGATTGACCCAAAATACGTTTGCCATCTACAATGCAAATATGCGGTTAGAGGTGTGTCGTAATAGAAATTTTAAGCATAAAGTGAAAGTGTTTTTCTTTGGGCATGTTATTCACACAATAATTGTTGCAATTTAAGCTATATTCCGCGATTAACAATGTTAAAAATCAATTAGCTAATACCGCGTAATAATTTAGCATCGTTAATATAATGGATTTCCGCAAAGTAACGCCTGATTCTATTAATTACGTTCCGGGATACAATACTTGTTTTATAGAAGGTTTTATAATGAACGCTGATATCTCTTATATTATATTTTGATCAAAATAACTTCTGTCACTGTCAGTATTATACTTAGAGTAACTACATACATACATATTCATACTCTGAGGTATTATACAACCGCGTAGTGACGCGGGCAGTCAATTCAAATTTATAAAAAAAACAGTATAAAAAAAATGAAGGACAAGCTGCCAGTTGTTATTTTTTTTAAAAAGGCGGGTCCTTCTTGAAAATCTATGGAAGAGGTCTATCAGGTCAGCAGTGGACTTTTAACTGTAATGGTTGGAATGGAGTCAATATTAAAACACAACTACGTCAAAACAAAGAAGTGTTATGGTTATAATTTATGTACAAATATACAAACTTGAAATCAAAATAGCCAAATATACGAGTATGTAAATTTTTATTTAATAAGCATTCAGAGCTTGGTCAAAGCATGTTACTATAGCACACTATGAACATGACGTCAGTTGTTACGACAGCAGATATGCCATACGTTTTTCACTTTTTATTAAAGAAAACTATTTTGAAATCTTGTCAAGATTTCAAATGCGTTGCTCGTCGGACTTTAAACTGGTATTTTGAGTTATGAGTAATGGATTTGAGTTCGGAACACCAAAAGAAGAAGATAAATACTATGCTACAGATATTACACGACATATTATATCGTATGTCAAAATTCAACTAAATCGATTCAACCATATAACCTTTTTAAATAACAATTGCGTCACACTAACGAGTTTTGTTAGAGACACCCAATCATATATCTATTTCAACAAATAAACTTCTATACATACACTCTCGTGTGTGTTGATAGGGTGGTTCAAACAATACGGGTTCCTAGGCAGTAAAGTCCCTTTTCGCTAATTAAAAAATCATACGCGGAAATAAAGTTATTTATAAGAGTGCCTTAATTACGCGTTGATGGTCAAAATGCGTCGGTTATGTATCGACGCTATACTAAAGTTTAACGTTGTCTTTAAATCAAACATCGGGTGCAAACTTAGTTCATACTTAATCTTCATCATCAACTTATTATCTTTAACTGCCTGTTACCCGCTGGGTTTGCTGTGCTTAAATTAAAATCTAGTAATAATTGATATTATGACTTGTTGTATTCTCAACATAATATACTTATAATGTCAAATTTCATAAAAATCTGTCTAGATAACAGGGTTTCCCAACCTTTTTTTTCTTGAGGCTCCCCGGACTATTGATAATATTTTCATGCCCCCCCCCCCCCCTTTACTTTTACAATAAATACAAAAAATGCACATTATATACTTAAAAGCCTTTTATTTTAATTCTAATAAACAAACTTTAAAAGTTTAAATTAAAATAATAAATGTTTTTTATCCAAAAAATTTAATAAAATAAGAGTAGGTATTAATGAGACACTTGAGCTTACATGTTCTGTACCAGTTGGTTGATTCTAGGTTCTGTTCTTGCCAGAGCTATCATCAGGTCGCTATCGACATCAAGACGATTTCGCTGTTTAGTTTTAATTAAAACTAGAGCCGATAATGCTATATTTGTTTTTTTTTGCCTGTTTACCACCTTAGTGATAATAAAAAAAGGAAATGCAAACGCTTTGCGCCCCCCTTGACATCTCTCTATGCCCCCCTTGGGAGGCGTGCCCCCCTGGTTGGGAACTCCTGGTCTAGATGATACAGCGTGGTTAAAGAACAAATGCCTACATAAAAACTTTTTAATAAGTTTACATTTATAATGACAACAAAGTTAGAGCAAACGTTTTTACAAGTAGTAGAGCCATGCTGCAGATATATTATGGTTGTAGCACGAATAGGTCGGCTCGACCGGGGAAGGAGCACGCTGTCACAGAATACCAGCGTAAAATAGCAGCTTAATACTGCTGTGTTTCGTATGGTGAGTGTAGAGATCCGGAGACCCTTTTTTACTGGAAACGAGGCATTCCATCTACTAGTCATCTGCGTTTTGATTCTTAATCAAGGATAAATGTAGATGTCTTTAGTGGACTGAGTGCTCGTTTGTCACCCTTATTCTATAAAAAAAGCAAAGCTACAGCTATGTTGTGGTAGGAGCACGAATTTGAAGGTCTACGCTTTCACAAATAACACCTAATAATACATTTTACAGATTAACACCGTAAAATAGCAACTTCATATTGTTTCGTACGGTGAGTATGGAGAACCACATATCCATATATAGGAAAAGGCATTCCTTCATTCATCTTATCCTTCAGAGGTGACAACGCATCTGCATTTTGATTTTTAATCGAGGTTAGATGTAGATGTCTGTAGGGCCACAGCATCCACTTAGCTTCGGTGGACTTATTTCATAAGAATGTGTTCGTCATTCATATTCTATAAAAAATATTTTTACGTTTATAATAATATTAATAAGATTTTCTTAGGCCTCTGTTTATCGAAACTTTTTTGCGGAAAATCTTTTACCAAATACTGTTTATGAAAACATGTAACTGATCAAGCGGTTATAAAAGTCGGGTTATTTTTTTTTTCAAAGTTAATTTTTGGTCGTATAACATTATCAATAAACAAGAATTATGAATAAAATAATTTAATATTTGAGCAACGAAGTGTCAGACTTAATGGTGTTTAGGGTGAGAACCCTTTTTAGCTCGTAAAGAGAGCGTAAAGCTTGAGTAAAGCAGGTTAAGCAGCTTTGATAGAAGCGATAAGGAATGAGAGTGAACTCGTTTAGAAGTGGCGCAAAAAAGTTCGTTAGAGGCATAATATGGTGAACATATCAGTTGTCTTTTATTATAAATTTCTAATAGAAATTATCCAACTGTTTAGTGACTCTTCGAATGCCACATTTTTGATAGTTTGTGATGTGAATAACATTCTCTCCGATACTGTAGCCAATTCATTTTTCGTGAATGAGCAACTACGTGAACTTTTCTCGAGTTCCCTATTTGATCCCTAATAGTTATCCCTATTCGATAGTTAAAGTATTCAAAACAATTCTTGTAAATGGGTAAATATTACACGACTTTTACAATCAATTTGATTATAAAGTTAGTTGGATTTGTATTTCCCGCTCTTTTAACTGTCATAATAATCACTGTTATTCATATTTGGTAGAGCCATGCTGCAGTTATATTAGTAGTATAGTTGTAGCACGAATGGGTCGGCTCGACCGGGGAAGGACCACGCTCTTACAGAGTACCAGCGTGAAATAGTAGCTTAATGCTGTTGTGTTTCGTATGGTGAGTGTAGAGAACCTGAGTCCCTTTTTGCTGGAAACGAGGCATTTCATCTTAGTCCTCACGGGTGACAATGCATCTGCACTTTGATTCGTAATCGAGAATATAATATGTAGATGTCTATGGGCCACAGCAACCACTTACCATCAGGTGGACTGTGTGCTCGTTTGTTACCTTATCCTATAAAATAAAATAAAATATGTATAATTTACTGATATTATGACAAACTCATCTTAATGACCTAAACTAATCTTAATAATTCGTATTAAGGAACCTGCTTATGATATGTAGTTTGAACTCTGCAGTGGCGTAGCAGAGATTGCTTAATTATTTTGTAGCGGCGCTGTCGTCGCGCCACAATCGAAATAAACCGAAGCCTAAATCACGCTATCAACATTCCGAATCATAAACAGTATATATAGAACATCTCCGAACTATCACATGGAGCGTCGGCCGCTCCCCGGGCAGAACACCTTGCCCGGCGGGAGATCTCCCCTTTTCCTTTCACGGCCACAGTGGTGACCATCCGACGTGATCTGAACACGCAACCAAACAACCTTCGGAAACTTCAAGCTTCATCATCGTCATAGAATAACCCCACCCATTCGCTCCCGAGCAGATATCGTCTGCAGTCTTCATATCCTGCAAGCCATCTAGCTTCACAAGGTTCATCGCAGCACTGGAATAATAATGCTTCCTGTTCCTTCAAGCTACTCTCTGCGCCATACAGTGTTCGGCACGGCTCTGAGCCTTACTGCTCGCCTCTGCTTCACGGCACTCTCGCAGATTACTTGCCTTCTTCTTGACTCACCGCAGACTACAAGGCAATCTCCTGGCACTTGCACATTCGTCGACAACTCGACTGCACTATCGACCACCGGTCTGAGCAGGGGGGTGATGTAGCGGCGCTGTCGTCGCGCCACAATCGAAATACACCGAAGCCTAAATCACGCTATCAGCATTCCGAATCATAAACAGTATATATGGAACATCTCCAAACTATCACATGGAGTGTGAGCCGCTCCCCGGGCTGAACACCTTGCCCGGCGGGAGATCTCCCCTTTTCCATTCACGGCCACAGTGGTGACCATCCGACGTGATCTGAACACGCAACCAAACAACCTTCGGAAACTTCAAGCTTCATCATCGTCATAGAATAACCCCACCCAGTCGCTCCCGAGCAGATATCGTCTGCAGTCTTCATATCCTGCAAACCATCTAGCTTCAAAAGGTTCATCGCAGCACTGGATTAATAATGCTTCCTGTTCCTTCAAGCTACTCTCTGCGCCATACAGTGTTCGGCACGGCTCTGAGCCTTACTGCTCGCCTCTGCTTCACGGCACTCTCGCAGATTACTTGCCTTCTTCTCGACTCACCGCAGACTACAAGGCAATCTCCTGGCACTTGCACATTCGTCGACAACTCGACTGCACTATCGACCTCCGGTCTGAGCAGGGGGTGATGTAGCGGCGCTGTCGTCGCGCCACAATCGAAATACACCGAAGCCTAAATCACGCTATCAGCGTTCCGAATCATAAACAGTATATATAGAACATCTCCGAACTATCACATGGAGCGTAGGCCGCTCCCCGGGCAGAACACCTTGCCCGGCGGGAGATCTCCCCTTTTCCTTCCACGGCCACAATTTCTTATTATTAAAAATACCGCCTCACCCTCCTTTTATATTCCTACCATTAGGAACTTAGCAAATGTGCGGGTGCAGATTGTTTTAGAACTTTGAATGCACCAGTGTTTCTATTTGAATTAAAAGTATTCAGAAAGAACTAATTATTAGAATTTCTTTTTTTGAAATTTTTAGTAGCATTATTTGAAGGTTAAGTCGGGACCTGATTTTCCATACCCAAAATGCCGCGTCCAAATTAAAATCTCATCCGAAGTCATGGCATTCCACCTCCCGCCATTTTCTACGTCATTGATGCACTGAACCTTGTACTATACTAGTGTGTCCGATTAAAAAGAATGAATGCTAGCATTACTGGCAAAGCGAGAGCAAGTTATTTTGATATATATGAACTTGCGAAATGAAATGATGCGAATCGAACTTGAAGAACACGCCGCGACGAGTAAATTAGTTTTTACCTTGCCTTGTCTACATTATTCATCACAAGTCTACCACTGAACATCTGCCTCCTCAAAATAACGTCACAAACATGGATCATAGATTTTTGTTTGTATCTACAGAAGCATAGACTCATTGCATCGCTGCCTGTTCAATATTGAATATTAAAGGGCGCGAAGCTTTTCCCTTTTGCTTACGAGAACTTTTGCAAATATCGGAGTATGAGTAGGTATTACTTGATTAATTATTTAGCGCACTAGTTGCTGTAATGACGAAACTCTTCGAAATTCTTTCAAAAAACGGTCTCTTGAAAAATTTGATACTGAAGTGATAGATGCCAGATTGAAAATTGCTGATTATAACTTTGTGTAAATTATTTGGGTAAAAAAGTTGAGTAGTTAAGCAAAAGAACACCATGAAAGAGCTCAGGAGCTAAGTACTCGTCCTATATTCCACAGTACGCGAGTAAAAAATTGCCGAATTCGACCCGCCATTATTGTATTCGCAGTCCGAGTCTTTATCCATTATTCGTAGGTCTCTAGTTCAGATTTAGCTCGTAGGGCAAGTCACCTAAATGTTTATATAAAATAAAATAATACGTAGGTTCCATAGGATATTCCAACGTTGTTACAGTTGAAACATTGCTGTAGCAATACAAAACACAGCAAAACAAAAATAATTTATCTTAATAATATACTTATGTATATAAGTGCCTTAATCTGTTGCTTTCGATTATTCTTCAGATTTATATAATGATATATGCACTACATGACATAGCTTATAGCTATATAAACCTATACATAACTATATATAACTCACAACTAATTTATAATAAAATACAATGTAGTACAATTGAATTATAAAGTGATTTTTTATATCGACGCGAATTCTATATATTTAATAAAACTATTAATTTTATAAGTAAAACTCAACACGATAAAATAGCTTTATTTACCTCATTCCTAGGGGTTATTATAAGTCCTGTTTTCTTTGATATTATAATATATACATTTTATACAGCTTTTGCTTAATAAAACATTTAAACTTTTGGCATATAGGCTCGTATATCTTTTGGGACTTACGTTTATTCATTCCCTAAAATATAAGCAAAATATTAGGGGAATGTCAAAAATCTGGAACAATATGACATAATATTATACTCATGAAACGACAGCCATGAATGGCCTAATAACGCAATCTAGAGCACGAAACGATTTGATTCTTCTCATTTTGGGTCGGCTCCACGTTTCTTTTGCGAATTAAACAATTTAAATGTTGAAATGATAATTTCAATGACAAATAACGTATCAAAAATATATTGAGGAATTGAGGAATGGTTTTTGTGTTAAGGTGTTACCACACCAATCGATCAATCGTCGATCGATGCCATTGATCGACGTTGATCGATGTCGATCGATTGGTGTGGTAGCTTTAGCCGATCGATGGATACTGATCGATAAAAAGTTGTTCAATCATCGATAGACAATTACTAGATGTAGTTGTGGGCTCATCATCAGTATCTTTCAAAATACTGTCGGTGGAGCGGGGCGGGTTTTCGAATAATCAAGCAGCTCTATCGACGTCGACTAATCCATTCCCCCAACGATCGATTGGTGTGGTAACACCTTTACTCCTATCTAAAAGACCGGCAAAGAATCTGTTATTGGAGGTCAAAGGTATTACGAGTACCTTGATTATTTTATTATTAATATTATTCATGCACGGTAGGGATAACACAAAAAATTGCAGATATCATTAACATTTAATTTTTTTTGGCTATTTGCTCCAGAAGAAGGGTTTTCTATTACTGTATAGATGTAAGTTTATCTGTCCTTTTCCAGCTCATCTCTTCTTTCGGATACGCCGACTATTTCTTTGTAATTTCTGAGCTCTTTCCTGTTATAGAAACCTCTCCATGCCTTCTTGGTATATCTCATTTGTAGTACAATATAAATTGTGTATATACTTTAAGCAATATCTACACTAATTGTTGGTACTTCACTCGTCAATAATCCTCACCTCTGACCTAAATGGCTTAACGTATTTTGAAGTGCTAGGTTTCATTAGATTCATCTATAGTGTCATACACTACTGGATAACGGTATTTATGAGTAATATATCACCAAGTTAACACTCACAAAACATTATGTTGTGCTTGCTTACAGCCTTGAATCGCATTCCGACTTGCGTTTCGTTTTATAGTACTCGTAAATAATAATATGATTAATGGAGTCACATTCTTTGTTTTTATTACTTAACTATTTACCTGTTTACAGTAATGTATTTTACTTATAGAACATAAGAATTATATTGTGTATAATAATAAATGTTTCTTTTGTGTTAATACGTTTTAGAACGCTTTAGATTAATATCTTTAAATCCATTACATTATAGTAACTGCTAGGTAAACTTGATAAAAAATTAATTTACTTTAAATTAAGTATTTTTTTTTGTAAATAAAATATAGTTTAATATAATAAGAATAGTAAAATAAAACGCTACTGCGCTCACATCTTTTTTAAGTTATTAGATAAGTAAGGAAAATAAAAAGTTATAAGCTATGTTGTGTTATCCATGAAAACGGCACAAAATAACAATAAATATTAAAATGCAATTAATTTTTTTATTTATGAAGATTTCGAAAATTTTGAATATCTCTTAAGATATGAATGCTTCGTCGCTCTTATTAAATTATCATAACCAAATTCCGGTAAGCAAATAGAAGTACATATATTCTTTAAACGCCGGTATTCATTGCAACCCGTCCAGCACGACACATGCCATTGTTAATCTCTAAGAACTTAGTTCAAGATCGGTTTAAGCTAATAAAGACCTTTACAGCAATATAATAAGGTGCGTTAAAATACACAAAGAATGTCTGACCTTCTTAAGCAAGTATCTGCAGACTGTGACGAAAGACCTTGTAAGAAATATTGTGGTTCTAAAAACAAATGTAAGCACAGAAACTGTTTTATGTTAAGCTTAAAGTATGTACAGAATTTATACACATAACCTTCCGTAATTATCATTACAGCTAGTTCACTGCAGAACATAAAGCTCCTATAAAGTGCTCTCGCTGAGTGACTGGTCTCCTCAAAGCGCTAGCTGTTTACATCTCGGTTCTATATGTGAACTATATATATATATATATATATATATATATATATATATATATTAATTTATTTGTTTTGTTTACTCTTGCAAACTCTTAATTAAGGATCAAAAGGCTAATGCGTTGTTACTCATGAGGACTAAGATATAATTCCACGAGGACTAAGATATAATTCCACCATAAAATGGGCCTCCAGTTCTCATAACTAACCATATGAAACACTGTAGTTATCACAGTGGACATTACTGAACAATATCCGTAAGCTCGTTAGAATGAAGATATTTCTTTGTAATTATTATGGGAGATATCAATATAGTTTTCTCATCTGGTTGGGTTCCATAAATATATAATTATAAATGAAAATGAAAAGATAAATATACATAAATATCAATGACATAAAATAAATATAAAAATACATATAATAAAACCCACCATAGTCGGCAGGGGAGACCAAACGGCCGCGGGTTAGGGGGAAAGGGAAAGAAACCGGCGGACGATGCGGGCGGTGTCGAGGAGCACCGCCTTCTGCATTTGAGCCTGGAGTGGTTCGCCACGTAGTCCCAGCCGCCTCAGATGACCCGAGAGGCTGACTGGGATTAGCCCGTTTGCAGAGACGACTACAGGAGTAATTTCAGTCGGCAGACCACCACATATGTCGGTCACCTCGTGAGCCAGGTCCAGATATTTTGTTCGTTTATTTGTTTCGGCTTTCACGAGGTTCTCGTCATACGTAATGGTAATGTCGACCAAAAATATCCTTGATTGTGCCCGGTCCATCAGCACAATATCAGGCTTATTCGCAAGAATAGTCCTGTCTGTGATGATGGCCCGGTCCCAATAGAGCCTGGCGCAATCATTTTCGAGCACGGTTTCCGGCAAGTACTTGTAATACGGCTATTTCCGATCCACGAGACCGTATTTCAGAGCGAGCTCCTGGTGAAGAATTCTGGCTACTAGGTTGTGCCTGTACAAGTACTCAGAGTTAGAAAGCGCCGAACAACCGGAGATGATATGCCTAAGTGACTCACCGGGATGGCGACAAGCTCGACAGATGTCGACGATGCCATCCTTTAGGATGTATCTCCGATATTTGTTGGTCTTAATAACCTGTAATTATTATGTGGGGTATCTATATAGTTTTCTCATCTGGTTGGGATGTATAAATATATAATTATAAACGAAAATGAAAAGATAAATATACATAAATATCAATAAAATAAAAAAAATAAAAAAAAATACATAAATAAATAAAAGCCCAACCAGATGGAAGCCCTCGGCAGGGGAGACCAAACGGCCAAGGGTTAGGGGGAAAGGGAAAGAAACCGGCGGACGATGCGGGCGGTATCGAGGAGCACCGCCTTCTGCATTTGAGCCTGGAGCGGTCCGCCACGTAGTCCCAGCCGCCTCAGATGACCCGAGAGGCTGACTGGGATTAGCCCGTTTGCAGAGACGACTACAGGAATAATTTCGGTCGGCAGACCACCCCACATGTCGGTCACCTCGTGAGCCAGGTCCAGATATTTTGTTTGCTTATCTGTTTCGGCTTTCACGAGGTTCTCGTCACACGGAATGGTAATGTCGACCAAAAATATCCTTGACTGTGCCCGGTCCATCAGCACAATATCAGGCTTATTCGCAAGAATAGTCCTGTCTGTGATGATGGCCCGGTCCCAATAGAGCCTGGCGCGATCATTTTCGAGCACGGCTTCCGGCAAGTACTTGTAATACGGCAACTTCCGATCCACGAAACCGTATTTCAGAGCGAGCTCCTGGTGTAGAATTCTGGCTACTAGGTTGTGCCTGTGCAAGTACTCAGAGTTAGAAAGCGCCGAACAACCGGAGATGACATGCCTAAGTGACTCACCGGGATGGCGACAAGCTCGACAGATGTCGATGGTGCCATTCTTTAGGATGTATCTCCGATAGTTGTTGGTCTTAATAACCTGATCCTGTATTGCACAGACAAAACTCTCGGTTTCCCCGAAGAGGTCACCAAAGCGTAGCCAGCGGAGGGAGGTTACTGTGTCTACGAAAGGCCCATGTAGAGACTTGTAGAACCTCCCGTGGAGCTCCTTCTCCTTCCATAAGGTCTCCCGGTCGGAAATTGTCTGCACTGCCGGGTCTTGCCATTGCTCGTTGGCTAAGGATATAGGGGTAAGTCCTTTATCACAAGAAATGACGTCCTTATAGAATGGATCATCCGATCTCGCCAGGAAGTAATTACGGAGGCTGCACACTTCGCGATTATGCATGTTGAGCGCGCTCAAGAGGCCACGCCCACCATGCTTTCGCGGCAAGTACAGCCTCATTACCGACGATCTCGGATGATGCATCCTGTGGGACGTCATGGTAGTGCGGATTTTTCTATCCAGGGCGTTAAGTTCAGTCTGAGTCCACCTGAGTATGCCAAAGGTATACATGAGGACAGGCATGACCCAGCCGTTATATGCTTGTGTCTTATTCACACCGGACAAAAGGCTGTTAAGCACTTTGGTCAAGCGTGCATAAAACACGTCGCAAACTGACTGTTTCATACCAGCCTCATCGATACCGATGTTCTGTGACATACCCAGGTATCGGTATGTTTCAGCCTCGGAAAGGGTCCTTAAGTTGACGGGCATAGATAAGTCTATGCCCTCAGAGTTAGCAACCCTTCCCCACTTCTCCTGCGCGGAGTACCGCACACTTATCCGTCCCCAGCTCCATTCCAATGGAATTGCTAAATTCACAAGTGATGTTTAGCAATTCCATAAGATGGGAGAGACTGGAAGCGAAAAACTTGAGGTCATCCATATAGAAAAGGTGGGTCACTTTTGTCCCTCCTTTCAGTAGCTGAAATCCCCTCCCGGAGCCCTCCAGTAAGGTACTGAGAGGGTTCAGAGAGAGGCAGAACCATATTGGACTCAGACAATCGCCCTGGAAGATACCCCTTCTTATCCTTATGTGGTTCTCCGCAGCCATTATCCGCTTGCCCAGATGACAAAGGATCGTACTCCACTGCCCCATACACTGCTCGAGGAAGTCTCTAACTGTACAGTCTATCTTGTACAGTTCGAGGACTCTCTTTAGCCATGTATGGGGCACCGAGTCGAATGCCTTTCTGTAGTCTATCCAGGCGGCGGAGAAGTTCCGACGGTTGCGTTTCACCACTTTGCCAATGACCGCGTCAATGAGGAGTGGTTCCTTGGTTCCACGACCGCCGCCCCGACATCCATTTTGAGCGCGCGACATCACCTGATTTGAGTCCAGGTGACGAGTGATTCTCGCGCTCAAAATGGATGTTAGTGTCTTGTATATGGTAGGTAGACATGTGATGGGGCGGTATTTGCTTGGGTCTGTGGTACCCTGGCCTTTAGGAACCAAATGGATGATCCCAGTAGTGAAGAGGCTCGGGAGCGACTTCTGGTTGAGAACCTCTTGAAACTGTCGGGCGAGCACAGTGTGACACACCACGAACCCCTTCAGCCAGTAGTGATGCAGCCCGTCGAGTCCCGGACTTTTCCAGTTCGGGGCCCTACGGACCGCCTCAGCTACGTCATCCGGCGTTATGGTGACGGGGTCCATGGGCGTAATACCCGCACACTGACTCGCCACAACTTCCATCCAAGGGCCCTCGTTGTGGTTTACGGGCTCTGACCACAGGCTGCGCCAGAATGCGACCGTGTCGGCCTGATTCGGTACTGGGCCCGTTCCACTTACCATTGGTCGCTCCAATGATTTATAGAGCCTCTTCTGATCACTCTGGAAGAGACGATTCTGGTTGAACCGTGTCGACCTCTCGGTATATCGCCGAATTCGCTTTCCCCAAGCAGCGATTCTCTGCTTCAGGTCGTCTATGCGCTCCGTCAGTTTTTGCATTATATCCGGCTGGGACAAACTAACATTTGTCCCAGCAAACGCCATCCTGACGGTGCGCACAATCCTTGGCCTGGTATTGCCTGACCTGAAGCATATCAGTCTGCCGATGAGGGCCCTAGCCTTTACGATACGTTCTTCAATTCTTGTTCTCCAGGCTGGGATAGCACTACTTTGTCCAGTAGTGCGTCCAGCCGTGGAAAGTTTGGCGCCTATAATACGGCAGACTGCCAGTGCGGCGCCAAAAAGAATTGAGCCCGTCTCGCAAAGGTCCCGGCTTGCTTCCAAATAGGTCACCAGCATTGGGTTCAGAGCCCTCACGACAGCCCGATTCCGCTTGCTTAGGGCTATGCGGGGAAGTCGCGGTCGATTTTCGAGAGGCGTACTGCGCGTTTCCATAATCGCCTCTTCCAATGTACTCCTCATTTGCTCTATTTCTAGTTCCTGGGTGAATGTTCTATCATCATTTGAATCAGCAACCACTGGGGTATTCTCGGCGGCATCCACGTGTGCGGGTTGTTCTGCAACTTGTGGCACCACACCCCCAGTCGTAGCGTTTTCATTTGATGAGGGAACAGCCTCACGTCGTAGCCGTTCGAGTTCGGCGCCATCAAATATATTTGAGCGTAAGATATACCGAACTCGGTCTGCCAGGTTTTGCTCGGTGACAGTAATAGATGGCTCCAGCTCAGTAAAAAGACGATGCATCCTAGCCCGATACGCGAAACTTCCAATTTCTCCCCCTTTCGCCCTAAAATACGCCCGCAATGCGTTTGTATTCATATTGATGGTCCATCGCATGCGGCGTACTCCACCAGTGGCGGGTGCCGATTGCTGGGTCTGCGAAGACCCTGCCGACACCAAGCAAGCTGGTGGGGATGATGGATGCGAGGGGCTGCTGGGTGGTCGTGCAGCACCTCGCGCTCGGCTGGCGGTTCGGATGCTGTCGCGTCCAGCGCCAGCTCCAGACGCGCCCTGACGACCTCCAGGTAGCGGCCCTTTGCGCAATCTTCTGTGTTCCATCATCCATACAGGGCGTCATTTAACGGGAGACGCCCAGACCCGGCGCCGTTAATTATTATTATTATTATTTATACATAAACACACTATCAGCTAAAAAAGCTGATGCGTGTGCGTCTTATTGTTTGGAGATTTTATCCAATCTGTACTTGAAGGCATTCAATGTAGGAGCATCAATCACATTTTGTGGTAGCTTATTCCACTTGGTGACAACACGATTTGTTATAAAATTTTCATTGTCCTCCGTGAGTCCTGAAAGTTTAATTTGATGTCCTCTCAGACGTTTAATGACGTTTAATGGTAGATAACTTAACCTTCCTTACCGTAAATTGCATTGAAGAATACTTATTGGATCAAATTCCGATGCAGCTCTTCTAAAATTGTATAAGACACTGAGTCAAAGAACCCTTTCCGCACGTAAAAGTAACTAAACGAAGCAGTTCTGGAAAAACTTTGCTTTATTTTTCTATTTTTGTTTTGCTTTATATATTTGCTTTCTAAATCACGAACCGACCAAGTTTATGTTAATAGCGTCTCCTAGTACCTTACCTCCCTTAGTACACAGTCCATCTGATGGTAAGTCGATACTGTGACGAAGGGACATCTATGTTTAATCTCAATTGAGAATCAAAATGCAGTTGTGTTGTCACCCCCGAAATGCCTCATATCCAGTAAAAAGCGTCTCCGGTTTTCTAAACTCACCATACGAACGTAATAAGCTACTATTTTACGCTGGCATTGTGTGAGAGTGTGATTCTGCTTCGGTTGAGTCGACCCATTCGTGCCTCAGTCATAATATAGCTGCAGCATGGTTTTACCACATATAAATGTTAAGATAGAATGCTTTTCAAATGTTTGAAATCAGAAAAGAAGCGAAGACTTCTCTAATATGGGAGAAAACTTATTACATATAAAATAACATAATAATGTTTCTTACATGGATCAGAACATTTAACCTATACCTTAACCTGTAGTAGTTTTTATGACCGTAATAAATTGACCTTAATTTCGTTGTCACCGCCTTAAACGAAGTCATTAGGTTAATGTACTCCAACACATTTATTTTTACTTATATTCAGTTGAAAACTATTACTTATTATATTTATTGCAAGTAAGGGAATTCGTAATTTAACGGTAAATCCTAACAGGTAAATCAACACGGTTATCACGATTGTGGTGTACATAATATGCGATGCTAAGAAAAGTATAGTTGCAGCCTAAATACGTCACACACAATATGGAGGCTTTCTCATTTCTGAGACATTTTTGGAGCAGTGCAGTGGCGTAGCAAGGAAGGCTTTGGCCCCGGGTGGTAGATTTAAAGAGGACGTATTTTGCGAAAGAAAATCAGCTTCCTACTTAACTTTTAAATTATGTCAGTAAAAGTCAGGGAGACCATCTTTTTCTAGCCTTCGTTACGGGCTGGTATATTATACTTTGTTTGTAAAATTTCAACGTTAAAAGTTTGTTCTAACGTATCCACAATAAATGTAGAACAAATGATTGAGCATAAAGTTATAGCTCGCGACAATACTTCCTAAGCTATTGTTGCTTAAATTGAATTCTTTATAGCATTTGAAAATAAACCTTATTACATTTGTCAAAGAACTGAATATGCTTGAGCGGAAAACGAGGAATAATGATTTGGGAAACTTTCTTGAATTGCTTAACGAGGCTCATAAAAATGATTTATTTAAGAGTGATTAGGAAGTTTGGTTGACAGTAGCGATCATTGGTCGTGTTGTGGCGGAGTGAGAGTATTTTATGTGGTAGAGCTACTCTGCAGCTATATTATAGTTGTAGCACGACTTGATAGGTTCAACTCGAGAAGGACAACGCTCTAACATAGAATAGCAGCGTAAAAAGCAGCTTGATGCTGTTGTGTTTTGTATGATGAGTGTTGAGAACCCGAGACACTTTTCACTGGCAATATTCCTTCTTAGTTCTCGGGGGTGACGAAGCATCTGTATTACGATTCTTAATCGAGGATAGATATATCTAGATGTCTATGGGCCACAGCATCCCCTTGGCATCAGGTGGACTGTGTGCTCCTTAGTCACACTTATTCTACAAAAAAAAAATCCATCACTCCATTTGTCCCGTAGGTTTTCGAAAGAAGCAATTCTTCGAAATTTCTGAAAATCCTTATAGCTTCCGATATATGTTGGTATATCGAGTAAAATGAGGTGAATAGAAACCACGGGATGAATAGAAACAACTCTGGTTATTTGATTAAATTGTCTGTCGGTTTTCCTACATATCGGGAAGTGTGTTTATTTATACTGTTTATTATATGCTAATATTTTCCCCTTATTTTGGATCAAATAACTTAATCAAATTAACTTCATCAAATAACCAGACTAGTTTCTATCCACCCCGTGGTTTTTATTCACCAAATTTTGCGGTAACCATTTCGTTGTAAAATATCTAGTGATGATGGGTGACAACGTCAAAGGTGCAAATCTATGGTACTTACTCTTTAATTCGCCTGCTAAGCGTTACGGTGAAGGTAAATCCTTCGTTCAACGGGAGAGGCTCGTGACCAACACTAGATTTCTACGGACTAATAAAGAAGAAGGTGAATAGTCTCCGAGAAAAACATGTGATAGTCAGATACCTATAAAACCTAGGTGGCTCTTTAGGTGTTCCTTTTTACTAATTATTTTTACACTAAAGTTTTATAACGCTTATAAAAGTACATTATAAAGTTTTATAAAAAATGTGTATAAACGTAAAATAAGTTCGTAAAACTTCATTTAACTTTGGTGTTTCCTTTGAAAATTACCTTCGAAGAAATACTTGTAAGCGTCGTATGAAAGGCCCTTGGAAGTAAAGGAAATCGCTTTAGCAGAAACCTCACAACTTGCTGCGTAACACAATACATCAGTGTCTGGTTCTGGTTGTATTTTCTAAAGAAAATACGGTGTTACTAAGAAAGCAAACCGCGTATTACAAAACTTAGTTTTGAAGAGATTCTCCACTGAAATCTGTTCAAACATACATTTTGCAATAAGGTCTTAAAGTTGTTTATTTTCGATTCTTTACGTATTAAATTAAGAAAGTTCCAAGACGGCTCTGTTTTTTTTAAAACATAAATCTTGTTATAGTGTCTTAAATTTTTTCTACCCGACTTCGATATAAGATGGAGGTTCTTTTCGACTAGATGTTCTTTTTTATATGTATATTATTCGTTCTTGTCAATCTTCATCAATTGTGAACTGTTTTTAATAATCTTTTTTCGCTAAACATGTTATACTATACCTTTGATAAAAATTCCATCCTTAAGGGTGGGGATAACGGGGGATAAAAAATTGAATGTTACTACTTAGATGAATTTAACTTGTTACTTGGAGTTTGTGGATTCCTTAGATTCAAAATGGTTATAAAATTACTTTTAATAAAAAATTTATGATATATATATAAGTGAAGTTTACTTTATTCTTTTTAATGATTTAAAGTCAGCTTTTACTTCTCAATAGGAGTTTAATTTTTAATCCAAAAAGGAGAGGGTTCTCAATTCGGGTTTGTATTTTTTTAATGTATATTCTGCCATAACTCAGTCAATATAGATAGATTTGCAAAAAAAATTTTCGAAAGAGGTTTATTTCGAAATAGTCCGTTTCAAATTTCGTAAAGATCTGGTGGTAAGTTTTGGAGACAGACAACGGAATTACGGAACTCTTCAATAAATGCCTGCAAATCAAACGCGATTGCTGTTACCGTATATTTATGCATTGTTTACGCAGTCACACAACAAAACATCACGCCTGTACCCTACGCTAAAGGGGTTTTTCGCAGTTTTTCAGTATAACAGAACTTTTCAGTAGGTATACCATGGCACACCCTCATTTTTGCCAAAATTGTTATATTGAAGTCGGTTGTAGAAATTTTTTAATTTTATCACTTGTTGCATCTTAAGATAAAGAAAGTGTTAAAAATGATGTTGACGATTTGTCGGTCAGGAGCCATTTTTATACAAATAAGTTGTTAAGTGAACAGTCAAAAAAATGATGTGGCTGTAGCTGATTTAAATGATTCATAATCAGTTATAAAAATAATCGATTATCTACATCACTATCTAGAACTCTCTGTTAGAAAATTAAGCATATATTCTCCAAAATATTAACATAAACACATAAAATAAAAAATTACTATATATGTATTTGGTAAAGAAGCATTTAAATGTTTGTTACATTTAAATGCTTCTTGCACACTAAGGCACTAACCTTAGTAAAAAAGTGTTTCAAAAATTGTTACACACTCAGGCCCCTGGTTGTATAACTAAATATTGCACGGTACCTCAACCGTATTGTTTCTCAACAAGGGTCGCAAGAGCCTCAAGTCTGGAGATATACGAGAAGTGCGAAAGCAGTACTCATAGTACGTATTAAATCCTGGGAAAAGAATTATGTAACAGTTTTATCTCTAATGAATTTTCTAAGGAAATAAAAATACGCATGTTACTTACTAAATTTATCATAATAATATATATTAGTATTACAATAATATTACGTAACATAAACAACATAATAACTAGGTATATTAATGTAATATATAATAATATTGAATATTAGAGGCCTTTGTTTCGCTCTCGTTTTTGACAGGGTTTTTAGCTCATAAGGCTTTTTCTAATTAATCAGACATTGTATTGTGTTTTTATGTCTCCTTTATTACCGAGCACGTGGTAAATTAGCTCTTAAAATTGCAATTAATAATTTCGTTAGTGCCGGATGGAAACTAGTTTTATTTTCTTTCGTACTACGAAATTTTAAGGTGTCCTGACCTACCCTGATCCAGACCGTATTGCGGTTATGGCGGCCAGCTTCAACGGAGACTAGCCAACGGCGTAGGACAGGATGATAGTGCCCAAGTGTATGCTCAAGCACCTGTGCACTCTCTATTCCTTCAATATCATTGTCCGATGGGACGCTAAACCGACACGACCAGAAAGAGATCAGCCGCAGAACCAACAACTTTGCGTGGTCTCCGAGGCACCGGGGTAAGATACCGCCAACTTCCTGACTCTGGGTAGCTAATGAGGATTTCTTGACGGAAAAACTCAATAACCAATTTTTTTGGCTCAGACCGGGATTCGAACCCGGGACCTCATGATCAGCAGTCATCCCACTAGACCAACGGGGCAGTAAATGTGTATTTCCTATGTTAATCGTATGTCCTTTTTACTCTGTCCATTGATCGTGGATTACATTCACATATTTCACATTCAAAATTTTATAGTGCCAAAAGTGTTCGCGGGGAAGATCTCAGTTGACTGTATCTAAATCAACGCTATTGACATAAGATCTAAGACAGTGTTTAATATCAGGGACTGTGAAAAATCACAATAAAACCGAGAAACGAAAGAAATGTGATTTTAACACAAATATTGATAACAATATATTGAAATATCGTCTGATGATTCAAATACCTTTATTATGCGCTCACCCTAAATTTCACAGTACGGGTTCGATGTCCGTCGTCACTAATGAAATTATTGATTTGTAATTTGAAGTTTAAACTATGTGTTTGGCATTTTGCGGTGAACAATGACATTTATATATGTATTATAAAATATCATTGGTGTTGAAGGAAAACAGTGCGAAGAAGCCTGTATGTCTGAAGAATAAAATAATTGCAGGGCACGATGTGAAGCCTAGCAGTATGGACTGGATCAGCGCGGAGAACTATTTGTACCATTGGCTTCTCAGAAATAATAAGCATTTGCCCATCAGTGGGCGAGTGCAAGTTGAGTTTTATTACATCAAAGAAGTTACCCGCTTCCATTTTATTAAGTTACTAGCGATCCGCCTCGGCTCCGCTCGGGTGATTTCTTGATTTTGACAACAGCGCCACCTAATGGGTCCGATCAAATACTCACAAAAAATTCATCTAATTCGGTCGAGTTGTTTTTGAGTATTTGTGAGACTAACGGGCAGGAATTTATATATATATATATAATTTTGTTCTATATAGAGATTTTAGCCGTTGTTAATGACACAGTTCAGTTACAATAGTATGAGATTTTTTTTAATACAAATAAGTGTAACGACCAAAATAGAGGTTTGAATTTTTAATGTAATGAATTTGCACCAGTTTGCTCCGCAAATGGAATGGGAAAGTTTTTGTTTTCTTCTTCTTTACTATCATATTTATTTTTTATCTAGAATAATTTATTTAGAATTGCATTATTACAATTACATACACTACATATACAATATATATATATATATATATATATATATATATATATATATATATATATATATAGTGCCGCTGTAGCTCAGTGGTTAACGCTCGCTGTAAATATAACAGAACGCGAGTAACCCGGGTTCGATCCCCGCCGGCACCAATGAAATTGTTAATTGCAATTTTAAGTGCTGATTTACCACGTACTCGGCGGTGAAGGAAAACATCGTGAGGAAACCTGCATGTCTGAGGAATAAGGAAAAAAAATATTTCGAAGACATGTGAAGTTCGTCAACACGCATTTGGGCAGCGCGGCGGACACTTCCTTGCCCTAAACCCTCTCAGAAATGAGGGGGAGGCCTGAGCCCAGCAGTGGGACGTATATATGCTGTAACTTTACTTTACTTTACTTTTATATATATATATATATATATATATATATATATATATATATAAAAAAAAAAAAAAAAAAAAAAGTTTACATGATATGTAAACTCCGTAATATTATTATTATTGTTCCGTGATTATTTGATAATATTCACGCTGAGTAAAATCTGTAAATTCTTTTAAAAACCGTTACCCCATAGTAAAATTTTAAGCTGTATTTCGGAGACGGTTTACATACATAAATTACAGAAGGACACAAATCCATACAAAAACTGTAGAAATAACTTGTAAGCCTTACGAAAACTTTTTCCGTGTGGATTCGAACCCACAGCGCTAAACGCTTAGCCCCCAAACGCTTAGCTACAATGCTACAGAGCCGTCATCCTCATTACTTATCATATCCATACAACTTCATTAATTGATCAAAAAATTGCAGGCACTTTACAGAACAGTAATTTGTGGAAAATTATAGTGTTAAAGTGAAAGAAGTGATAATTTTTTGGAATCAAGTGATCTTTGATGTTTTTGCAGTGATCCGAATGACGACATTATATGGAAGTGGTCTTAAATAACATACCATGGTAAGTACTTTATATTGTTATTTTATCTCATTAGCATTTATTATTCGAGGACAGGGTCAGCCTGAAGGCCGGAGATATTGAAGTATTACATTTAAAGCGATCAGCAATCTTTGTTTTCTCGAATACTTTGAAGAGGCAACTTACTTTAAAACATTTTTAACGTTTTTATTACTTTAATTCGACGACATTGTATCGCGAAAATCATCCGGTTTTGGATGAGGATAATTATAAACAGGAACACTATAATTTTTGGATTCCTAATTTTTACTATTTTGTGTATTTACAGAAAAATCCAAAATTCAGGTAGAATCACGAATTTTAGTAATTTTACCATTGATTATAAGTTTTAAACCGTTTAGCAGCGGTTTAAAAATATCCACTACCCAATATCGTCGCGTGGGTGTCGTAAGACGCCACAGAGATAAACTGAAACAGAAAAGGACATCATCCTGATAACAACTCAAGGTTGTAAAAAAGCTGCAGTTGCAGTTCTATATTGCTAATATCACTTCTATCTATGGGATGGCATTATCTTCAGCAGTGGATTGTTATAGGCTGGATATAATGGACGATAAATTTTTAGCAATACAAAAAATTAACAATTTTGTTTTTCTAATTCAAGTAAGTTACAAGGCCAGGTATTTTTAGGATAACTTTTTTAATCTACGCCGATTCCTGAAGTTTCTCGCATCTGTTTTGAGAACAACGTTGAAGTTTGTTATAAATACTTAAATTTTCTGAGACTTGTTGTAAGATTTACTATACACAATTTAGGTAATAAGTTTCCAATATCTATGTTCATATCAGACATATTTGAATTTCCATTGCATAATTTCATTATATTTATATGAAGACACTTTCTAATCCTATCCTAAAAAAAATGTACTCGTTTTAAAATGATCTCAAACTAACAAATAAAAATAGCGTTGCGTACATTTTAAGTGATGTAGAAACTATGCTCAACTTCTTGACTCGCACCCATCTTCTTTCTTTCTTCCTTCTTTCTTTATTAGTCAAAGTTCACTACTGGAAAATAGTTAAAATTAAACCATGTTTTCATCAGGTTGCAAATTATTTAAGATGCATTTGTGTGCAAGAGTGCGTGTTCTTACAATAACTTCAGCATGGTTTTGGCTTGGTTTTTGCGTCATTTGAAATGTTCACAGCGCTCGATCGTTCATCCGTTGTTGGTAAAAGTATATGATACGGATGTATGTAAGACATAGTGATTTTTTACTCTTTGGATGTATGTATGACCTATTTATTCAATGTATGTGTTTTATGTGACATTTTTCATAGACTTCAAAAACGGTAAAAGGTTATGAAGTCGACTATGTATTACTAAATGAAAATTGCACACGTCACGTAAAAACGGATTTAGCTGATTTTTATTCATCAACGTGTTGTTCTTTTATCACTGTACTTCCAGCAGCTGCAAGGACCTCTAGATCGCACTTCCTCAATTATAAAGGTCACTCTGACGAACTCTAACACCTGCTCCGCTGCGCCATCGCACAGCGATTTGATTGGGACTAATTAACTGTAATAATCTTAAAGAATGAAACGAAAGTTGTGCCTTAAATAAAGTAATTACGTCAAAATGTTCCAAAACACTATCGGAAATTATTTAATACGAGTAAACTGTTAACGATAAACATTTGCATAAAATTATATTTTTTTTTATATATAGGATAGGGTGACAAACGAGCACACAGTCCACCTGATGGTAAGTGGTTGCTGCGGCCCATAGACATCTACATCTATCTTCCATTACAAATCAAAATGCAGATGCGTTGTCACCCGTGAGGACTGAGATGGAATGCCTCATTTCCTGTAAAAAGGGTCTCCGGTTCTCTACACTCACCATACGAAATACAGCAGCATTAAGCTACTATTTCACGCTGGTATTCTGTGAGAGCGTGGTCCTTCCCCGGTCGAGCCGACCCATTCGTGCTACAACTATACTACTAATATAATTGCAGCATGGCTCTACCACGTATAAAATTTATATTTTGTATTACATTATATATATATATATATATATATATATATATATATATATATATATATATATACTAAAACAGGAGATGGTCAGTAGCGTCTTTATGAAAACAGAATAAAAAAAAACTGGGCAACATCTATGGGGAAGGCCTATGTTCAACAGTAGACTTTTATAGGCTATAATAGACATATAGATAAGTTTATATGACTATACTTTAATATCAAATACAAGTTTTATGTTACGTTTTATATAACCGAGATTTCTATACAATTAGCAACCTTATGATTGTAGCACAAATGGGTTGGCTCGATCTGGAAAGGACCACGCTTTCACAGAATATCAGCGTAAAATAACAGCGTAATGTTGCTGTGTTTCGTATGGTGAGTGTAATGAACCGGAGACCCTTTTTATTGGAATCGAGGCATTCCAACTTAGTTATCAGGGGTGCCAACGCATTTGCGTTTTGATTCTTAATTGAGGATAAATGTGGATGTCTATGGGCCACAGCATCCACTTACCGTCAGGTTGACTGCGTGCTTATTTGTCACCTATTATTACGCTATTAAAAAATCTGTCACTATCACTTTGATTTGGCATCGGCGTAAAATTTAGCACTTTGCTGACGGCGTAGGAGAATCTATCGTCAAATTTTTTTCTCGTAACAAGGTCACCAACTATGTAAAATATCAGAAAAACCTCATGGTTTCTGATAGATTGCAGTTAATTTTATCTTATTTACGCCTGACGTAAGATATATACTCTTTGCGCCAGACGTAAAAAACCTAGACCGTTTCAGGGGCGATGGGTCTAAGTTGCGAGACTTCTAAAATGGGAGAGTTCCATGTCCAGCAGGAGATACGGTGTCAGGGCTAATGATGAATGATAAGATATGTACAGAAGAATTAAAGTGATGACTTCAGAAGGTATTTATGTAGAAATTATTTTATTCGTTTGAGTTCTTCGTCTTTTACGTTTTATAAACAAAAGCAGCTTTTGAGTCGTTTAGTCGGGTCTTTAATTCTTAGTATCGAGTTCATCTTATTTTATTCCTAAGAGAGTATTAATAGTAATTCATTTCATGTTAGCTCTTACTTTTTAATAAAAGTCTAATTTTTATTTCTCATTTCAAGCCAAATATCTTACTTAAAGCGCTCAAAGTAGAAGATGAAACGTAACGAACATTGCTTGTAGCGCTCTTAAAAATTTATAAAGCGGGCTTCAGAGTAAATTAAATGCTCAGCGTATTTTAATCTTAGTGAAATTAACTTTGCACAGACCAGGGAGCGGAGCTGAGAATGTCTGCGCCACGTAGAGTGCTTTAAAAATATAGAATGTGTGATGAATATTAAAATGGAGGGAAAATGCGCATGTCAGTTTTTGTTTCAGACTCGTGGTTACTCAAACCATATCTGTCCTTATCTGTATTTCATTCTTTGCGCCTTTCTGAAATAAAATGCATGCCTTGTAATTGACATTAGTAGATATATATATATATATATATATATACTTAGGGTCAAAGTGGTGGGGTATGTTTTATGTGCAGTGGCAGTGATATAGTGCAACAAATTTCGGAAGCCGTCCACTCTTCTATCCCAATAATATAATATTGTTTTATTTTTGCATAAAAAAACTTACAAATAAACCTTCTTTTGTTTAATAACTTTTCGTAAAAAGTAACGCCTTAAATTACGCCTACTTTTTACCTACTTTAATGTTTTAGTATTAATTAGAGCACTGTGCATACAAATAAAGTAATTTTAATGAAAAGCATTTCACAACCTAAGGAACTCTTTTATTTCGAAGAAAATATTTTAATTACAGCGTTGATTATTATTAATTCCTAACATTACTCTTTTATGTAAAACTTCTTCCTTTTTAACCGAGTTTTAAACAAAAACGTATGTTTCGGAACATGAACATATGAAACGGCTGTACGTATTGAAATGATATTTTTAATGAAATATATATTTCACTGTGCTTTAGGGGTGGTTCCATATTAATTAAAAAATATTCTATCCCTTAGTTTGGAAAAATGGAGATGTAGATTTTAATGACGATGTTATAGTTGTAACCTTGTACTTATGATATTCTTTAGACAAGGTGATATACTAATGTATCGAACTGCTATCACCAGTGTGACTGGTGTGTGAGTGGAAAATTACCCGTGGACCCAATAATGAATCGACCACAGTCTAGTTGTAATCCTTTACTAATGATATTCTTTAGACCATACGTAGGGGTGAAATACTAAGGTATCGATTTGCTATCACTTGTGTGACTGGTATGTAACATAAAAATAATTTCCACATATTATTCCACACATTATCAAGGAATTAACGCCCTGATTTTGAAATCAGGGCGTTAATTCCTTGATAAATTATTGTGATTTTGCCAATGGCACGGGCTCCTCAGCTTAAAACGATTTCCACCTCAGAGTAAAGAATGCTTTTTATAATTATTTTCTATCAGTTATTTTATTAAAAGAAGTAAAGTAAAGATACTACCTATACCTTATATACATCCCACTTCTGGGCATAAACATGTTCTTATTTCTGAGAGGCAAGAAAGTGTCCACTACCCTGCCAAACCGTGTTGGAGAACTTCGCATGTTTTCGAAATATTTTGTATCAATTTCTCAGAACTTGAGGATTCATACGATTTTTCTTTTACCGCCGAATACGTGGCAAATTATCACTAAAATTGCAATTATCTACTTCATAGGTGCCCATCATCATCGCCAATCATTTTTATATCCCTGAGTATCCTAACTCGATTTAACAATTGTTACGTTTTCCTTATTTGTGTCAAGTCATAAATCTCGAAAGGAAAGAATAAAATAAAAAGAAAAAATAATTTTACAATTTTATAAGTACAATACAGTCGCTGACTGACTTTTTCTTTTTTAATTCAAAGAGCGTTATGTTAAAGCTTTGCATTTCAGCCGGAGGAGACAGCGGCATTATTTTTTAAAATTGTAATTGCAATTCATCTTTGTACTTTACTACTACGACTTTGAAATGTCGGTATTGTTTAAGTTTCGCAGTGATTTTAATTTTGAATGAATGCAATAGTATCGTGTTGATTTTCATTTAATAGGTAGATTTTCATTTTCATTCATTTTAATATGCCGTAAAAGTATCCATCAACTCATTTCGTCCCGTGGGTATCGTAAGAGGCGATTATGCGAAAGGCTAAAAAGATATCATGGCTTCCTATAGATGTCGTTGTAACCACCAAGCTTACACCAGACCTAAGAGACCAAATCGGCTGAGGACAGCAGCATCAATGGTGCGAGTCATCTGGTATTGCGAGTCATCAACCCGCCTGCTGAGCGTGACAGTTAAGGGTACACTACCCACTCATTCTTCCATACAAACGTAGTCTGGCAATTACTCCACTGTTTGATGGTGTACGTTCAAAATAAAAAAATGATTTTAATTTGTCTCATCATTATTTAGCCTTGTATGGAAACAAAAAAGTAAAAAACGAATAATTTCATCATCATCATCATCATTACAGTCCTTTACAAGTCTACTGCTAAAAATAGGCCTCCCCCAAGGAATGCCACAAAGCACGGTCCTGAGCCACCTGCATCCATCGACTTCCAGCATGTCTTACCAGGTCGTATGAGGACGCTCAGGGTCGCTCAGCGAGCTATGGAGAGGGCTATGCTCGGAGTTTCTCTGCGTGATAGACTCAGAAATGAGGATATCCGCAGTAGAACCAGAGTGACCGACATAGCCCAACGGATTAGTAAGCTGAAGTGGCAATGGGCCGGCCATATAGCTCGAAGAACCGATAACCGATGGGAAAGAAAGGTTCTCGAGTGGCAGCCTCGTACCAGTAGGCGTAGTGTAGGGCGACCCCCCCCCCACTAGATGAAGTGACGACCTGGTAATATATTTAAAAGTACTAATTTTAACACATCTTTGGGCGGAAATAAATACCATAAGAATAACGAAAATTGCAAAATAGTTACCATATAAGAATAGATAAGGTATTCAAAAGTGCAAATAATTTTATTTTGAACAGATACATTCAATAGATTTTTCATTATATTCAGATTCCCAAAGGTATGTATAAAATTTCGCGTGCTCTTTTTTGTTGTAAATCATTATGCCTTTCGCTTTCGCACGTGACGTCGGCTGAGATAGCATGTATTTTAACCCCGCCATCACTTAGTTCGTGCCATCGACTAGGGCCACCTAAAGGCAAATTCTTCAAACGACGGCAGAGACCTAAGTCCAGCTGTGGACATTTGTGTTTCGGTGAAAAGGAATTTAAGTACTCTGTTTTAATTCAAGTAAGAGTGACAAACAATTGCATCTGAGTGTAAGTAGATACTTTGACCTATAGTTTATCTCGGCTACCTCCGGATTAACCCATTCCCTGTCCAGTGTACTACTTATATTTCATTTTTATTATCTTACTATTGTGTCGGAAACACGGACAGTGAAAGTGTTAAAATTATAGATTTTTGTTCCTACAATAATTTTAATCTGGAGGTAGCCGTGATTAACTATTTCATTGGGACGTCGAACACCTCAATCGCCCCGGTGACCATAGGTGCCGTAAAGAGCTCGAAACGTCGGAAATATAAAATAAGTTAATATATGCGATAAAATCCGTAAAAAACTAGTTTTATTTAAATGTGTAGTGTTCGCGTAAATATAAGAAATCATTATATAGCTACCTACACCTCCGCTCGACTAACATTTTTTATCTATTTATAGATTTTTGTTTGTTATCATAACGAATTTTTACGTGGATTTTTATTTTAGACACGCTGCAGCTATGTCATGGTTGTAGCACGAATGGGTAGCTCTGAATGTAGCTCGACCGGAGGAAGGACCACACTCTCACAGAATACCAGCGTAAAATAGCAGCCTAATACTGCTGTATTTCGTATGATTGTAGATCCGGAGATTTTTTTATTGGAAATGAGACATTCCATCTTAATCCTCAGGGGTGACAACGTATCTCTGCGTTTTGATTCGGTCGGCGTAGTGATTTAATCGAGGATAAATTTAGATGTCTATATATATAGTTATCACAGTCTATAAATCCATTATTATACTGTAATAGTATTCAGAAGAACTACAAACGTCACTCACACAAGGTCGATTAGGTTAATTCAATTGAATGATTGTATAAAATTGACTAACATTGTTTATGTAATAAACAGTAATGTAATTTCAATACACATTTAGCGTTCAAGAAATATAATTCTAAAACATTAATTGTGTATTTCTTTGATTGCATTTTTTAAAAATTATTTTTAAATAATACAAGTAGTTCTTTCTTTACCTTATTGTTGATTACAGCGAATAAGCTAAAATGCTTGTGCTAGCTCACGATGGACGTGGAACTGACCCCAGAACTGTTGAGTTTCGTAGTAACCCCTTAACTATTAGGTTAAGTTATAACCATTCAAGTTAATAATGTCAGTACCCATCCTAGTTAGGTATATTCAGGCCTTTTCAAGTATCGAAATTGACATCTATAATAGTTGCCGGCGGGTTGTAGCGCGCAAACCTGTAAACTTCGTATCAGCAGTATATGAGAATTTGATTTGCAATGTAAATGAGGAAGGTAATTACTGCTAAATAAGACTTTTATATTAAAATAGAGCTTTTTCGTGGTGGCATAAGAGACCCCATTATCCCATATTATCCAGTGCGTGTCGTTAGAGTCGATAGAGGGAAATGAAACAGAAGTTGGGAATCAGTAAGTTCTTGATAATAACTCAAAATAAATTCAAACAATTCACACACGATGGAAATCAAACCTTCAAAAAATTGCGAGTAAAATCGCTCTGTAATAGCGCCATCTACTTCAATCTATAGGGAAAGACATTTTATCGATCAAAAATTTACTGACTCTCAAATTGGTACGTAAAGTAGACACCCTAACACGAATAATTTAATATAAACCGGAAGTTATGAAATCGTGGATTGTTATAAATGGATTGGATATGACAGTTTTATTCAATATGGTGAATTTTATTTATTTACTAAATTGATTATTTTTAACTGTTTATTTGTATAGATAAAATTTGTTTCAACCATCTTTATAGCACTGCACAAAGAGGAGACCGAGATATTATCTCATTCTCTCGCAGGCTAAATCCTATAGATGTATATATGTTTCTGTCCTTTTAGTGTCGCTTGTTATTTTCATTGAGTCTGAAATCCCAACGATTCTAAAGAGCTTTCACTTCAAAAACTGCGATTGCCAACCAGCCAGCTATGACAAATATCCCCCTATATAAAATATATGGGGTGGGCTATTTTCAGCAGTGGACTTTAGATAGGCTGCGATGAATGAATCCTATACCTTTAAACGAGAAATTCTTGTATATATATATATATATATATATATATATATATATATATATATATATATATACCGAATTCAAAAATAAATATATATATATATATATATATATATATATATATATATATATATATATATAATCGGAATCTCGGAAACGGCTCCAACGATTTTCATAAAATTTTGTATGCAGGGAGTTTCGGGGGCAATGATATAATCAGATCTAGCTAGGATTTATTTCTAGAAAATGTCTTTTTGTCCGTGTTTTTAGGCAATGAAAAACTGCTACAATATCGTTAGAATAAGAAGGTAAATTTTGACAGTTTATTAATGATTACAAATAGCTTAATTGGGCGGTCACAAAATCGTAATACCATGGTTCGAGCCCAGACCGACCGACCGACTTTTAATATTTTTTTAAGTTCCTTTCTTTTTTTGAGAAAATCTATTTTTTCGGGCCCTTTTTTTTAGTATTTTAAAAAAAAATGAAAATTTAAATAAAACTAATTACACTCATGATTTTTTATTCAAATAACCAGTTCAGTTTTTTCTATTATGTCGCTAAGATCAAAAAATATTATTCGTATTTCATAAGTATGTAATTTGTATCTAAATATAATTTCCAAAACACACGAATTAAAAAAAAACCGAGCGAAAAATACCGAGCAAAGCTCGGTCAACCGGGTACTGAATTATTAAGTGAATTATAGAGCCTTGAGTGTAACCGTACCTATAAATACATGTACACACTGTTCCTCACTTATGTACACTTAATATAACGTTTAAGCTATAATGTCGGATGTGTAGTCTTCATTTCTATAATATTCATTAAAAAAACTTTACATATGTATATCCCTGTATATATATATATATATATATATATATATATATATATATATATATATATATATGAATGGAAGATATGATAAGGATATAGTACGACGAGTGAACGCAGGAAAAAGAGTAAATGGGGCTCTACACTCAAAAGGCACGTAGATATGACAATTTACAATGCTGTGTTAATCCCTACTTTAACGTATGGCAGTGAAAGTTGGGTGTGGCAGAAGAAGCACGATAGTAGAATAAACGCAGTAGAAATGCGGTCGTTAAGGAGCTGTAAGGGCTGAATCTAAGTGAAAGAGTGAGAAATTGTATGATAAGAGAAGAGTGTGGTTTGCAAGATAATGTTGTGACCACGATTAAGAAAGGAATGCTTCGGTGGTTTGGTCATGTGGAAAGAATGCAATTCATTCTTTCCACAAACAGAAAGAGTGACAAAACAAATTTAGGCGGTAGTTTATCAACCATATTGGCGATATATTGAAAATGGGTCAAATTAGGAGTATACCTTAACCAACGAGCATATATGAGTAGGTATATGGATGTGGAGGAGGCGAGAGAGATGTCAGGATCGTGCCAAGTGGAAGTCTGTAGTCTCTGCCTACCCCTCTGGGTGACAGGCGTGAGTGTTTTATGTTATATTATGTTATTATGATATCATATATGTTGGAAGTACAACAAACGTTCATTGTTTACGTACATACTGCAAAAGTTGTCAAAAAGTCGCACGCAGTTGGGCAGAGTAGGGACTGCCAAAAACGTTTTGATTGTTTTCATAGAATAGGAGTTACAAACGTCACAGCCCCCCAGATGGTAAGTGGACGCAGTGGCCAGGAATTAAAATGAAGATGCGTTGTCACTCCTGAAGATTATAAGATGTAATGCCTCGTTTCCAGTAAAAATGGCCTCAGTTTCTCTCCACTCTTATATAAAGAATAAGTAATATTACACATATGTATGATACTACTTTATGTAAAAGATTTACTGAACGGGCTGTGAATTTTGGGTGATCTTAAAAGTTTCTTTTAAATTCTCTGTGGAGTGCGTCATGGCAAAAATGCGTTTATTTCAAATTTTCTGTATTAGATGGATATGACTGTTTTATATTTAAATGTGTAGTGGAAAGTTAAATACAGCTTTGTTTAATATGCAAACTTAAAAATTAAAGCAAATTAGATTTACGGTCGAATTTCGACCCCTCGGCGATCACTAGCAGATTTTTAATGTATACAACATAGTTTTCGACGTTGTTGGTCTGGCTAAGGTTTTATTGAAATTGGACGATTAATTTCAGAAAAGATAGCAATAAAATAACATTAAAGTCAGCGATAATGTAATAATGGCTACGCCCACTGACCGCTATATATACGAATATGCTACACTCTGCCGCAACTAGGAGTACTTCAAAGAAAAATAAGTCAAAGGAATATAACATAATCATATAGAGTCGAAGTGTAATAGATAAAATTGCTTGGGTCGAAAATATGTCTCAACAATATCATTCAATTTAGATACTTTTATGGAATTCCCTTCATTGTTAGCAGCGATACCTTTCAGCGCAATGAAAAGCCATTGTCAATCGCTTTGAGTAAGCACAAGTGTTTCTGGTAAAATAGATTTGATATTTTTTACATGGTAGAGCCACGTTGCAGCTATATTATAGTTGTAGCACGAATGGGTTGGTTCGACCGGGGTAGGACCACGCTCTCACAGAATACCAGCGTAAAATAGCAGTTTAATGCGGCTGTATTTCGTATGGTTAGTGTAGAGAACCGGAGACCTTTTTTATTGGAAACGAGGCATTCCATCTCAGTCCTCACGGGTAACAACGCATTTGATTCTTAATCAAGGATAAATGTAAATGTCCATAGACCAAGGCTGATGCCTTGGTTTTTACCATCACGTGGACTATGTGCTCGTTTTTATCCTATACTTTATAAAAAAAAAATATTTGTAACTACGCATTATATACATTATACACATTCCTTTAAGTTAATAGAATTAGATTGTACTTCGCGAAATCATATTACAATAAATAAGCGATGTATGGTAGTTTATCCTGTTTCTTTTATGTTTTAATTTACTTTTTTTATTCTTATACAACCTCGCTTTCATCCCATGGGTTTGGTTACATCGACTAAAGGCTGGTGCACACCGAATGCACGCGTGTCGCATGCCGCGTACTTTTTAGTACTCTCACTGACTTTTATACTTATTTTACTCTTCGACGGTCACACAGAACTGAGCAGCGTTGAATACGTAATGGACAAGTATCAGCTATTGCGTATGCAATACGGACTGATATTTCTAATAACTATAGTTATATTGTTGGACATTAATATGATTATGGCAATGGATCATTTTTTTTCAGGTTCTCTATCATTTTTTTAGTGATTGTTAACGAGTTTTTGTCTTGAATCTATGGACACGCGTGTACAATTTTGCTTATTTTTAATTTTTATAAAATTTAATTTAAGTCAGTAGACCTGCATATAGTGGAACGTATGTAAACTGATACCTTGCTAATTTAATAAAGAAAGCGTTGAATCTAAATGTTCATCGAACATAGTATTTTGTGTCTCTTGTGGATTTCAAAATGAATCCTTTCAAAGTTATGATTTTTACTACTTCTTACTTATAACACCACGAATAGAAAAACAATCTACTCTATTCATCATATTTTTTGTATTTCTATACGATTCAATAAAATTATCCGTTCCTACTACGTGCAGCATCAGTGCGAGCGCGCTGGATGTGCCACGGAACGATGTTCGTGTAACATCTTCTATACAGTCTCATATTTTACTTTGAGATAATCACGCTTTAACTCTTGCCTCACGTGCTCGTATTTTGTGTGCAACCTTAAGAGAAAGCATTAAAATGTTATAATGTCTTAAACGACGGAACAAATATTTCAAAATAGTAAAGCCTAAAACATGTAAATGAGTTACGTGGAACATGGTGATAATGGGAGGAAGTGCCTTGGCTAACGAATATAATGTCATTATCGCTATTTTGTTCTAAAAATACATAGATTGGGCAGACGCCGTAAAGTTATTATCAGCTGCAACAAAAGAGAGATTTATATGGACGTAGACAATGTTTGTGATGTAATATGTATATATGTTTGAAACCGTTATCCAATTTCGTTGTATAAAATAATATTTTTATATCTTTCAAGGTTGAAATCAAGCTATTGAAATTTCAAGGAATGGGGGAATTTACCAACTTCGGCATTTATGTTAACGGAGTTCGCCGAGTTGACTTACGACAATTGTTAAAGTTAGTAGAAAACTATAAAAAAGAAAGATTTCAACGAAAAATTACGTGACTTTTACGTGACATAACGTTAAGATATGCCATCCTCATTCATTTTTATAAAATGTTATTTTAGAAATTTGTTGAAAAGCGTTTTTCAACAGACAGTATTTTATTTTCAAAAGAGTTTTGCGACAACCATGAACTAAGATGAAGGTTAGAGAAGAAGATGAGCGGTTAAGCGTTTACTTTTATCTCCACTAATCCATTAATCATGGACATCAATCTACGCCAAATCTATTACTCTCTTGCTTTTAATTATCTTCTTTTATCTTATCTTCCGAACTTCTTTAAAAAAAAAAAAATTTACCCCACACAAAGATTTTCTCCTGTATCATGGAGGCAGCTTATAAACAGAAATCGCACATGGTCAGACTAACATCACGACCCGGAACAATTATGTGTGCCATGGTGCCGTCAAGTTAAGTAAAAAGATATTATAAGAAAAATTTAGTCGAAATATTAATTTAGTTTATGCTTGAAATCCGAATCGAAGAGCATTTAAATTACATAATATCCATTTACGGAACACATTACTGACACAAATAGCTTCTTTAAAATAATGCGAACATGCAGCGAGGCAAGCGTTATGACAGAAGTCAGAACGTAGAAAAGGCGCCACTTTTTAATTTATCTACGAATTGGGAATGGTCTGCTGTATTCAACTCGCTGTGTAATCAAATGAAGTAATGAATGGATCGTCATTTGGATGCAGAAATTGTCTTCAGTGCATAATTGTATTTTGAGAAGAGAATGCAATTAAAATTGTTTTCTGCCTTTTAAAACAGACATTCATAAACTTTAATTATATCAATAAAACATACATAACAATTTCAGGCTCAAAATCTGTTTTGCTCAGATGTGTTTGAATTTAGCCGACTTCAAAAAAAGGATGAAAGGAAGGAAGGTTTTCAATTTGCCTGTATGTTTTTGTTTTGTAAATATATTACGTGATTTGTACGGCAACTGTGAATCTATGTTAATGATTATTTTTTTCTTGAATAGGTTGTACTACAGCGGTGGTCCTATGAACTTCTAGGAATAAATTTATCACAGAATGTGGCAATATCGGTGATGAAGTTTTTATTGTAACTATTTTGTCAACATTGACATTGTGACATTTTGTAGCGAACTCGAAAGGGAAAAAAATTACTTTTGAATTTGCGGCTGTAATTTTTCTATTCACTATATTTTATGTTACTACCGACTTCAGAATGTGATATTATTTTATTCTTTTTGTTATTTGAAGTCGATTTTTAAATTTTACTATACGTGGTAGAGCCACGCTGGAGCTATATTTCTTGTAAAGTTGTAGCACGAATGGGTCGGCTCCACCACGCTCTCACAGAATACCAGCATGAAATAACAACCGGAACCGTAAACTCTTATTACTGCAAACAAGGCATTTCATCTTAGTCCTCACGGGTGACAACGCATCTGCATTTTGATTCTTAATTGAAGATAAATCTAGATGTTTATGGGCCACAGCATCCACTTTCCATCAGGTGGATTGTGTGCTCGTTTATCACCCTTATTATATAAAAAAACTAAACCCAAGCATACCACTGCAATTCCATTTTATATTTTTATTTATTTATACATTATATTTCCAATATGTATTATACGGTGGAGGCTCTGAATATATATGCGCCGGAATTTATCCCCAAAGGAACATTAGGCTAGAGCTGATAGAAGATCCAAGAGCGTGCAACGCCATCAAGAATGTATGTTGTTTGGTTTGTATGTTAAGCGATGTCTATGATGATTTAGTTATTTCCATAGCATTATGTCGTATGGTGTATTGCTATGGGGACACACGACTGACACTGAAATTATATATATTTTGCAGAAGAGGGCCATTAGAGCAATATATAATTTAAAACCAAAAGAGTCACTGAGACAAAAATTTAAGGAAATCAATATATTAACTCTGGCCTCTCAATACATTTACGAAAATGTAATGTACGTACACAAAAATAAAAGTAGTTTTGCGAAAATAAGTGATATTCATTCTGTAAATACTAGGAGCAGACACAAGCTACTAGTACCAGTTACTCGACTCCACCGAGTCAGTAATTCATTCTTGGGGCGATGTATAAGCTTTTACAACAAAATCCCAGAAAATATACAAAATTTGTCATACACAAAGTTCAAAAAATAGTTAAAGAAAAAAATGGGAAGGGTGATCGCCACAAAGCTATTTCTAATTCGTCTTGTGTTGTTAATTGTAAACACGATTGTAAGCTATTATTGGAAAAAAAATAGTCCCGCTGGGTTTCTTGCTGGTTCTTCCCAGGACAGAGGTTTTTTTTGCGAACCAGTGGTAAATTAAAAAAGTGACTTTCAATAAGTTGTGTTATAATCTACATTGAATAAAAAAGTTTCCGTTTCTGTTTCTGTTTCTCCGAACTATCACGAACTGTTTTTAATAATTAATTTTTTTTATTAAATAGCTTTTGTGGTGAGTGAGGCGATAAGAGGTGCAGTGAAGGGAGAAATTTTGATGAAAAAATTATACTACTAAGTGGTGGTGGTTAAATTGAGGACGAATTTTTAAAGTACCTATCTATCTATTTAAAGACGGTGTTTTGATCCTTTTATATATTATCAGTTATTTGAAGTTGGTTTTTACATTTTGATAAATGTTTATTTTTTATTCTGTATCTGGATTTAGTGAATATAATATTCCTTAATCCAAATTGAATTTTTTGAGGTTATTTTAACAATCTTTATTTCATTAAGCTTGCAATTTTCGGAAATATACTTTCCTGACCGACCTGTTTATATGGCTCGCGAGTGTATTTTTCATTTCTATACAAAACGAAGCTAGATAATTATGTATATTTCAGATAATTAATTTTAGATAAAAATGAGTTTCTGGTTTTCTACATTCACCATACAAAACACAGCAGCATTAAGCTGCCATTTGACGCTGGTATTCTGTGAAAGCGTGGTCCTTCCCTGGACGAGCCGACCCATTCATGCTGCAACCACTATATAGCTGCAGCATGGCTCTACCACGAAAAACGTTTTCTTCTATATTTCAAGATACAGTCAGCTCATTCGGCGTAGATCTGACTAAAACTAATAATTAAAAAGCTGAAGGTATTCCGGGTTAATTGTGACATCGGGACGTCAAATTCCTCACTCTCCGTGACCATGGGTGCTGCAAGGTACCCGAAACGTCGGGAATTAAAAATAAGTAAAATTAAACGCGATAAAATACTATAGAAACAGTTTTATTTAATGTTCACGTAAATATAAGAAATCATTAAAATAAGCTTACTTAAATCCCTCTTTTGTACATTTTTTGCCATTCATCATCATTGGACTCGTTTACGAACATAGCCCATGACCAAACATCTAGCGTCCACGTTTATGTGCTTATCTATATCTTCAGTCAGTCCATGCAGTTGTGTCGCTCTTTCTAAAATGAAGAATTTAATTGGACAGTTAAACGGCCGCCGTAAACCTATTTTTCTATATTAATCTACCCTTGCCGTGTGCACTTAGGTCTATCTAATACGTTCATGGTCTGCATTGTTCGGATTTACTTTCCTGGAATCCTTTGATACCGGCTGTACAGTCAACAAGGAGTCATCGACCGTTATTGCTGTAATATGCTGGCTCCGTCCGTCTTATATTATTGTCTATCTGGAATCATATAGGTGTGAACGACGTGATTCGCTTGCAGATAACTTTAGTGTTTTATATTTTTTACAATATTACGAATAGTTATGGAACTGAACAAAACAAATTTCTCTAAAGTTTAAAACGTTTATCAACATGCCTAATATTTAAAAATTATTAAATTTATTACTAAGTGTTTTGTCATAGTACTTATATGTTTTAAAATTTTAAACCCAGCTTATTTAAAAATTATTTTAATCTTTAATTTTTTTTATAGGTTACGGTGACAAACGAGCACATAGTCCACCTGATTGTAAGTGGTTGCTGTGGCCCATAGACACCTACATATACCCTCGATTACGAATTAAAATGCAGATGCGTTTTTATCCGTGAGGACTAGATGTACTACCTCGTTTCGAGTAAAAAGGGTCTCCGGTTGTCTACACTCTCCATACGAAACACAGCAGCATTAAGCTACTATTTTATGCTGGTATTCTGTGAGAACATGGTCTTTCCTCGGTCGAGCCGACCAATTCGTTCTACAAATATACTACTAATATAACTGCAACATGGCTCTACCACGTAAAATAATTAAAAATAAACACCTAATTTTCTCTACATTCGATAATAATAACTTTTTATATTCTGAACACTTCAAATTGCTTATAATTAATTTTCATAAATATGTTATTAATTTCATATATAAATCTTACATTATTCAATTGCCAATCAAATAATCCTAAACAAATTCACTTTACCCCGTTCTCGGATGTAGGGGTCTATTTAATTTCCTCGTGCGCCGTTGGACCCGGATCCGGATTACTAGAAACTTGCAGATTGGCTTCGGCTTATTACTGAGTACGGGTGAAGTGATTTAATCGAATATTTTATATCTTGAATGAGAAAAGTTACAAACATTAATATATTGGCTTCTGGTAAGGGGCAGGGCTCTTGAAATTTCGAAGTAATAAGCAATACAAGTCCGGTTTCCGATGTCTACGCCATCGAATTTATTAAATACAATTTTACCTACTGATTTAAAGTTGTTTTAGATATGGAAATGCACAAGGATAATAGTAGGCAAAACGGTAGTACCTTAATAATTTGAAGCGGGATCACAGGTGTATTAGGTATGGACCAAAGGGTTTATCAGGGTACTATTTATAATTCCCGTCAATATGACTAATGACAAGTAAAACGGCTACGTAATTAATATTGATTTAAATTTAATTATTTATCACATTGTCTGGTCATTATCAATATTGCTGCGTGACTGTTGCACAATTTGATATGACCTATTTTTTTACATGGAGAAATTCCTACTCATATATATGTACGACATAAACCCTATGGTGTTATAGCTTCGCCGTATCCAGACAAGGCCACGGGAACACTTTCGCACACATCCGAGACCCCGGCCAAGCGCCGGCCGCTCCAACTCGGCTCCTCCTCGGGGTAAAACTTCTCCCTTCTTTTCCCTCTCAGAAGAGGCACACCAAAAACACAGGGTACGCTTTCAAAATATGAGCACACGGAAGCACCAGCTTTCCTTACCACAGCGGCAGATCTGGTCTTTGGCACCGCTGCCAACCAAGTTATGGCCGCGGAAGGTATGGAAAGCGGCGCCTCGCAATGCTGACTGTATACTGTAGTGGTAGGAGAACACACCTCTCACTGCAGCCCCCCAACACACATCCAAAGCGGGTCTGCCAAGTTCACTTGGAGCGGCTATTATATTTTCATAAATTATTAATAAAGCTGTATAAAAAAATTAAACTGCTCTGAAGTCTGAAGTGAATAAGTAGACAGTTAACTTTCAAACCATTTAGTCTAGTTTAAAGACATTGAATATAAAGAAGCGCATTGTAAGTTTCTTAAGCGATTTCATTCACTTCATTTAAAAATATGATCTTATATTTTAACTAGCAGACATTGTTCTGCCCTTTCTTTCTACCCTTTGTTCTAAAAAGTCTTTAAATTCGCAATAAAAAATATTGAGGATCACTTATCGGGATAAAATCTATCTCTTAAGTCCTATCTCCAAAGTTGGAGCAAGCTATACGCATTTACAAAATTTCCTTTAAATCGGTGGAACGGTTTCGGAGACTCGCGCGAACGAACATCATGACACGGGTTTTTTTTATATATTACTTATCTGATACCCGGCGCATTGCTGCCGCAGAAGAAACAAATTTGGAAATATCATTTTAAATTTGGAAGAGTTATACATGTTTAATTAGGAATGAAGATACAATCATTGAAATTGAATGATTATTGAAATAAGTTGTCGGTGCGATACGTGTGCCACCTAGTATAAGTTAATTTTACTATGCCTGTAACCATTAAGTTGACAAAGTTTTAGCGCAATCTCATGAACGGTACGGCAGAGAAATACGAACAGTTGATGACGACGATATATATACATTAAGTTCTACTTAATGATTGCAGCACCCATGGTCCCGAACCCATGGCCACGGGGGGGGACTGTCCCCCCCGTAACCATGGGTGCTGTAAAGTACCCGAAACCGTGGTCCCGAACCCATGGTCACGGGGGGGGACTGTATACGGTATTTATGAAAGAAATATTAACCTTTTCTCAAGAAGTGGTCCTTCTCTTCTTTCGTTCCTTTTCTTCCTTTTTCTTCTCTTTCTTCTTCTTCATATCAGCCCAAAAACACTACACACACGGATATAGACCTCTGCCGATTTAGAGCGGATTCGCTTCAGTCGTCACGCTTGTTAGCCCGATTAACGATTTTCGTCGCCGGTCTGGATATTTTCCCATTATTTGCGTATTATTTACAACAATACACAGAAATAGAAACACAAACTTTTTTATTCAATATAGTGTTACTGTGTGGAACAAAACCTCTGTACTGGGAAGAACCAGCAAGAAACCCAGCATGACTTTAAAAAAACAGCTTACAATCATGTATGTTACACAATTGATCAACACAAAACAAATTGGAAATAGCTTGGTAGCGATCACCTCATTCCCAGGGGTTATTATCATCCATAAATTCCTTAATATTATAATAACCTAATTTATACAAACTTAGTTTAATAAAGTTTTTGAATTTAGAGCATGTGAAATTTTGTATACTTTGTATATTTGGGTAAACAAAGATGGGTAGGGCTCGGTTGGGTTGGCCTGCTGCTTGTTTCTATCATCAAGGATCAGTGTACCCTTCAGAATGGAATACAGCGATGTATGCACTACTATTTGGCGGTAGACTATTAGATATTAGGCATTCTGTCATCATTAACGGCCCTAGTATACCTTGAAAAAATCTTTTTTATTGATATTTAACTTAAATTGGAAATTTTAAAAACCCCTGAAACAAAAAGAGCTGATGCTTTGCAAATGGCTTAACGGATTTTCTTGAAACATAGCTAAGAATAATATCGATTAGAACACCTATCATTAAAAAAAAACCTTACCAAAATCGGTTCATCTATTTAGGAGCTATGACAGGCAGATTCACAGATATACAGATATGCTTGATTTGCACTAGACTACAAACTTATAACACCCCTCTGTTTTCGTCAGGGATTAATAAAATAGGTTATCACTATCACACCAATCTTTTTATCGATAACTTTTAAGAAGGGATTAAAGAAGGAAGCTATTTCTGATATACAGACTTATTTTTTAAAACATCAAGTAGTGTTCAAGGTTTATTTCTTCATGCAAAGTCAACAAGGCCGACTGGTTTTAGAACCGCACATCTATATACGCACTTGTGCATTGTTTCCAGACGAGGGTTATAAGGGTCACGAGAGTAAACGTATGTCCTGCAGCCACTACAAAGGATGTATAACTGACTTAACGGCTCCGTGGCGCAGTTGCTTAGCAATGAGTTGCAGTGCTAAGGGCTGCAGGTTCGAATCCTGCACGGAACAAGTATTTTTGTATGACCTACAAATAATTATTTTGAATCTGGATGTTTGTCCGTGTGAAATTTATATTACATATATATTACTACCCCCACGATACAGGAGAATATCCTAGTGGAGGTTATGTTAAAAAAGAAACTAGACACTGGAAAGTTTTTATCTTCAAGTGTTTGGTTTTATAGTAATTTGACGCCTATCTTTATATATAAAAATGAAAAAAACCGGGGACCGCGGACTCAAAAAGGTCGTGGGTTCGAATCCGCCATTCGACTACTGGCGTGAACCACTCGTAACACAAGCAATTCA